>CM060432.1:181303991-181903991 GCA_030545235.1 Helianthus tuberosus | reverse complement strand
AGATCTTTAATGACTTGATAAAAAATGTTGATAGCAAATCATTTTTACTATTTCCAAGGTTCCTAAGCTTTTATTTTCAAAAGAAATTTGGAAAGGATGATGCTCATGTACTCATCCAGGGTGAACCTTTTCAAATAAATGGCCTCACACCGTTAACATTTACAAGGCTATCAAAAGTGTCCAAAACACAAGCACAGGCTCCTAAGCAGACTTTAGCAGCTACCACTGCTCCTCAGGCACCTGCTGCTGAGCCCACTGCTCAAGGTGATCACAGCAGCAAAACAACTGCTGTGAAACCGACACCTAAATCCACTAAAAGACCAAGACAAAAGAAAACACAAAAGCCCCTCAAACCTAAAACAAAGGCAACTCTGGAAGATGAGATCCCAGAGCCACTGCCGGTGAAAACACAAAAGTCACCAGAAACCACTGCTGCTACTTCCTCACAGCAGATGGTAGAAATATCTCAACCTGAGCCTCAAACTCCTCCTGTTTCTTTTCAAAAAGAACAGGTTGTAAGAATAGGGACATCAAATTATGTTGCTTTGGACTCACTTGAATCCATCATCCCCAGCCCACTGCCCGGGGCAAATCCTCTTTCAACTCCCGTACTCACTGTTACAATTCCACCACAAACAAAACTTTTGTTGGATGCAGTTGATATAAATCAGATAGCAATCAGTTCCTCTCAACCCCCTATCACTGAGAGCATGCCACAGAAAGTGACTGTGTCTGAGCTCCCTATCATTGCTAACCCACCAACAACACCTGAGGAGGTTACACTGCAGGATGTACAAGTACTTCCTGTCAGTAGTTCAAGTGAAGCAGCTACTACAAGTGTTGAACCCACTGGTTTACACTTGGACAGTAGTTTCATTAATCAGACTTCCTTGAAGGCAATTTCTTCTATGGGAACCTTTCTAAATACTGGTGTGTATCCTGTATACACTGGTGAGCTTAGATTGGTAACCTCTGCTGAGGAAAGAAGTCCCCAGTTCCAAGAAAAAGGGGCAACAGGGGATGACTTTTGGGAAAGTCTCCCTCAGTCAACCACTGTTACAACCACCTCTGGTGGGAAATCAGATGATCCCATTAAATTGGATGATGGTTTAATGTACCGAGAATTGACGGAGAGGCTTAACAAACTGGATACATCTATTGCAGAAATCAAAACCATACTGCAACAGTTGTTACAAAAACAGCAGGCACCACCTGCTCCCACTGACCTTTGGGCATTATTTCAACCTCTGCTTCACCAACAAAGAGCAAATGCTGATCAGAAACATGAAATTCAGCTTCAAAATATCAAAAATATAATGGAAGCCAGGTTCAAAGACACTCAGGCAGATATAAAAACCCTGAAGGCTCAATTTATGAACACCACTGGCACTGCTCCTCCCTCTAACATCTTTGTGGACAGCCCACCACCAAATAATGCCAAAAAGGCGGAGAAAATGAGGCAGTTGAAGAAAAAGGGATATGAAGATGGTCTGTACATTGCACCAGATAATTCAACAATGCTTGCACACATCCCTTTGCCAGATGGTTCCAAAAAGGTTGATGTAACCTTAAATGCCATTGCTGATGCAAAAGCAAGGGTGAAAAAGGATATTGAGGCAAAGGATAAAGGAAGGTTTGAACAGGAGAAGAGAGTTTTTATGGAGATGAATGAACAGGGTACTTCTGAGCCAAAGGATCAAGAAAATTCTCAGCCCATAAGAAAGTCTACTAGAAAAGTCATACAACCCAAAACCACACCTCCCAAATCCATAAAACAAACTCCCAAACATTCCAAAAGCTCCACACATCAATCTTCGAAACCAACAGATGTTAAAACACCTGTTGTATCAATAGTTGTTGCTTCTTCAGTGGTTTCAACATCTGTTATCCAAACTTTCACCACTACCACTTCAACACACACTACATCCACTGTCTTATCTCCATTACGAAAAATCTCTTCACCACCACCAATACCACCTGCTAAAAGGCAGAAGACAACAGTTGACACATCATCCGTGGTAATGGCAACAGTGGTTGAAACCCCAGTTGTTTCAACAGCTGTTAGTCAAACACACACCATCACTACTCAAACACCCCAAACAAAACCATCATCACAAAACTCACCACCTGCCTTAAAGCAAAAGACAACTGTTGATACATCAACAGTGGTTGAGACACCAGTTGTTTCGACAACTGTTAGTCAATTACCTACCACTTTTAACAATCCTTCCCAAGCCATAATTCTGTTTGCTCCAAAACCTCAAATAGAAACACCTCCTCCTGAAAATGTGTATACTAGAAGAAAAAATATTCAAGTGCATGATGATGATATACCAGCACCTGATCCTGTTTCATCTGTACCTTACAAAATCACCAAACCTGAATCTTTCATTCCTCCAAAATTGGTCAATCCAATCAAAGATCCAATAGCTCTTCAAGGAAATGAGTCTGCAGATGGTACCCCAGCAGCTGGCAGTTATCCACTGGAACTCCATGCAGTAAAGAATGAAATGAGGCAGTTCTACACAGTTAATGATCCTTCAAAAAGGAAATTCCCTTCTCTGGTTGGTTTTAGAAATCCAAAAAACATGGATGGATATCTAAAACTAAAAGCTAGACAAGCTCAAATAATAGCTAGGGTTGAATGCGAAGGAGAAAATGACAATGTGTATTCAAGTCATTATCAGTTTTTACTCACCAAAGTCAAGCTCATGGAAGACTATGCTAGATATTTGAGTAAAGAAATGTCAAATTTACCACCAGAACCTGGCCTGCAAAAAGATGTGAGAAAAGACATTCTGGCATTGATCATGAGTGAGAAGTTCTACCCTGCCAAGGAAGAGCAATTCCAAGATTGGCCACTTGTTGGTCTCAAAGCAGAACTCAATAGAATTGAAAGAGTAAAAAGAGATCCAAGCATGAAAAGGTCAGCACCAAATTGGCGTAAATACAAAAAGGCTATTGATGATCTTACCTTGGAGTATAAAAGAAAGAAACAAGAGTTGGTTGATGCAAAGGTTGCAACTGCCAAGGCCATAGCAAAATGGACAAGGCAGTACACTGATGAAGCTTATGAAAGGCTTAGAAAAAAGAGAGAAATAGATCCTAGCCTTCCAAAGAAGCCTGATTACAAAACTATTAACATGTCAAAGAAGCAACTCCACAATTCTGAACCACTGTTCACATCATCAGATACCTCTGTCATTATGTTAAACCAAAGAAAGAGGCAAAAGTTGACTGATGCAGAAGAGAAAGAGCAAGAAGCTGTATATTTTAAACAGGCTATCAAGACAATGGCACTTGAAGATGACAGCTCAGCAAAGCTTCTACATACATTGGAATCCAACCACTGATGAAGCATAAAAATTGAACCTCAAACTACTGATGGGATCCAAGCATTGTTGAAGATCAAAGCATTGTCATTCAAGCTCTGATCACCCTTTGAAAATAGCACTGATCCTCAACATCAGTGCTTAGATTACAATAGTGGAATGAAGAATCAATGTTTATGTATCAGTAGTTTGAATATAATCAGTGTCTGTAGTGTCTGTTGTTATAGATTCAGTGTTTATGTTGAACATCTGATCTGATTTACTTTTGGTCAACATTTGTTTGAATTTTGGTCAACATCTTATTTTGTTAAGAAGTACAAGAACAAACATTTTTACAAAATTCCAAATCACCCCATCATTTAAGTGCATTGAAGTAAAATTGGAAATAATGTTATTCATGTGGTCCTGTTGTTGAATAGATCTAATTCCGTGATTTTAAGACAATGTTGTTGAATAGAATAAGATGGTTGATGTAATGTGGTCGTATTAATAACAAATTGTAATTAATTAATCTAAATCACTTTCCCGAGCCCGGGAAGCAATCCCGGGTAAAAACCTAGTGAATATCATAAACATGTTATTGATTCATAAAATAAACATAAGGTTAAAATTTTACATATAGTCTAAAATAACGATCATAGACCACAAATGAGAAAAAGAGATAAAGAAACAGCAGATGTCAAATACCTGGGACTCTGGGAGGATTGCATTTTCTCAAATTTCTAGTAGATCAAGGCATGCTTTTTAGGTCTTGAACAGTTCGCCGACCATAAACAGTTGGTTTGATTTGGTGTCCATGTCATCATCATTAGGGCAAAACAAATGATACTGTTTGTTTTTTTATTTTTTTTGAACTGCAACTTTCGTTAAGAAGAAAAGCTCCTAGCAATCCGCCAAGGCACAAAACAACAACCGAAACACAACAACGATTACAAGTTAAAAAAACCAGTCCTTCCAGTCTATATCTTTGTATTGAGATCGGTTCTTGATCCACATGTATCCCAACGCCCAGGGGCGCAGCATGTGAGGGGCGGGGGGGGGGGGGGGACGTCCACCCCTCGGGATTTTTCGCTCAGTAGTGTTATATATGTAGTTTTCGTATAGAAATTTGTGGGTATATACGTTTTCACCCCCCCGGTTCTATAGAAATTTTTGGGTATTCTATAGAAATTTTTGGGTATATATGTTTTCACCCCCCCGGCCGAAAAATCCAAGCTTCGCCACTGCCAACGCCATGATGTTTTCCTTTATTTTTATGATGTTCGCCTTCTTGTTGCAAAAAGTAGCCCCGTTTCTCGCTTTTCAAATGCACCATGCCGCCGTGAAAATAATGGCTTGAATACATTTCCTCTTTTTTTATTTGTTTTCACGTGATTATGCATTATCACCAAGTCATCAATGGAGAAGGCAAAAAAAATTCGGAATTTTACACCAACCACTCACCGTTTGCCAAATACCCGTGGCGATGGTACTAGCCATGAGGAGATGATCGATGTCCTCCTCCGCCTCTCCGCACAAACTACACAAGGTATTTGGGATGTTGACTAGTCATTTTTTCAGCGCCACTGAAGTGGGTAGGTTGTTGTATAAAACCTTCCACATAAATGTATTCAGCTTCTTCGAAACCCACCCATTCCACCTCCATCTAAAAAAATTAGGTTGCTATCTCGATTTGCTCATAACTGTTTTCATTGAAGCCACCGTAAATATCCCTTTATCGTCCGACGTCCATTCCCATTGATTCGTATTCCCCGACAATTTCGCTTGTTTCACCACTTGTTCCCCAAAAATACCGGTTGTGATAATGCCAATACTGGTAAGAATATTGTTCGGTTTGAGTCGGTTTGATTGGCCACGTTAACAAGAAAAAACCATTAAAGGTGAAATATTAAAAGGGATAAAAGTAGATCATGTATATAAGCAAACTTGACTAATGGGGGAAAACTTTATTAAATTAAATGGACTAAAATGTATATTTAGAAATTAAAAGCAGAAGAACTATACACCGAAATTATCAAAGTTAAAGAAGTAAAATTCTTGTAGCCAACCATAATGAAACACGTGGCTATATCAGATTACCCAACGACATTTCATATTTATAGTTTGTATAATGTATACTAGGTTATAACCGCGTTTATTACATGGATAAACAAATAAAATATATGTTAAATGCTAAAATTACAAAATTTATTATTAAAAAAAAAAGAATTAAACAAAAAAGCAGGAAATTAAAATTAGAAATTTGAACAATTTTTTTTTTGAGAATTTCCGTCAATATTCATTACTATAACTTGGTTCAAACCTCAATGAACTTCTATTGTTAATCCAATTCTCAACATTTGTCCTCTTTGTTATAAAAAAAGAATGATTTAAACAAAAGGAAGGAAATTAAAATTAGAAATTTGAAAAAAAAAATTGAGAATTTCCTTCAATACGGAAATTTGGTTCAAACCTCAATGAGCATCTATTGTTATCTGATCCTCATCGACATTGATCGAAAAGAAGTCCCTAAATGAGCTTCCATCTTTAAACCAAAGCTAAAATTCAATAAAAACAGATCTCCAATGCATAGGAAACAAATGTAAAAAAATAACAATGGGAAGGAGACAAATATAAAAAAATAACAATGGCAATCCTGGAGATATCACTTCTTATTCATGAAATATTGATTTTCTCCGTCCAATAACATCACTTAGATAGTTCAAGGTAATCGTATACATCCCATGACTTGTCAATTGAAACCCTTAGACTATCTCTATTGCGCCCGAACGGTGCCCGCCCGAGATGATGTGGAGGTCATCCACATTTGAAGGCGCATTAGGGTATCCGGGGCACTCTCGGGGAGTGGGTTCGGTGACCACCTTCCCCGATCGGGAACACCACCGCCATCACCGCGGGGACCCGATTCGGGGAGTGGGTTCGGCACTTGTTCACCGCATTGAATTGGCACGATAATTGAGGAACGGTCGTTTTAAACGGTCGAATTTTAAAAAAAAAAATCACTTTTTAAGCAAATGTAAATAACCACACCCACTTCACTATTTTTTATACTCTCAAACCACACCCACTTCTTATTTTTTATACTCTCAAACCACACCCACTTCACTAAATGGATCCCAAGTTCCCGTTTTTTCCTCCCCTACCCGACTTTCCCGACGATGAAGGTTCTCCGTCAAACGATAGTAGTTTAATTTTCTTCCAAAATCTCATTCAACAAGCGGAGGTACTAGACACGTCATCGTCTAGTAAAAAAAAATTGTCCCTCGAGATCGTGAGGGTGGCCACGAAACACTAATGGCCGATTATTTTGTAGAAAATCCAAAATTTAATGCCGATATTTTTCGTCAGAGGTTTCGTATGTCCAAGTCTTTGTTCCTAAAAATTGTTAGTGACGTCGAATCGAATGACGAGTGGTTTCAAGAGGGCTTGGACGGGAGAATGAAGAAAAGTTTCATGCCGTTGCAAAAGGTTACTTCTGCGATTAAACAACTTGCAACCGGTAACCCACCAGACGAAAACGACGAGTATTTAAAGATGTCTGAAAGGACCTCTCGTGAGTGCCTTGAATATTTCTGCCAGACGGTCTGTGTAATGTATGCCGGTGAATTCTTACGTAGACCAACGAGCCACGACATTGCGCTATTGTATCAGGCTCATGAGGAGAGACATCATCTACCTGGTATGTTGGGTAGTCTGGATTGTACACACTTCGTCTGGAGAATGTGCCCCACAGAATTGCGTGGACAATATATGAGAGGCGATCATCAATACCCGACGGTTATGTTAGAGGCGGTGGCGTCTCAAGATTTGTGGATTTGGCATGCTTTTTGTGGCCCGGCGGGTTCATAAAACGACATCAACGTGCTCCAACAATCTCCGTTATTTCTTGCTCAACGAAACGGAACGGCGCCATATTGTCCATTTCAGGTGAACGACCACTTATACAAACGCGGGTATTATCTTACTGATGGGATCTACCCTAGCTGGTCCGTGTTTGTGAAGTCTTTTCCATATCCTCACATCCCGAATGAAAAAAAGTTCAAGAGGCAATACGAGGCCGCAAGAAAAGATGTGGAACGGGCGTTTGGTGTGTTAAAGGCGAAGTGGGGAATACTAAAGCGTCCAATGCGTTCCAAAACGGTGAAAAAGATAAGGTTACTCGTGTATACGTGCATTATTTTACATAACATGATTATAAAAGACGACGGAAGGGCGATAGCACCGGTACACATTCAAGATCCTCCAGTCGAACCCGTCTTCGCTGAAACAGCTTATAGCGAGCTCATTGACGAAGAAACGCATTGGAGATTAAAACACGATCTCGTTGAGCATCTCGGAGGTTTAGATCTACCTCACCTTGAAGTGAGTTCCGACGACGAGTAGTTTGTTTTTATATTTTTCTAGTTTGAATGTAATTTTTATTTTTCTAGTTTGAATGTAATTTTTATTTTTCTAGGTTGTTTTTTTTTTTAATTTAATGAAATGTCTTTTATTTAATTTTTATTTTTATTAATATTTTTTAATTTATAAACATGCATAATTTTACAACAAATAAAAAAAAAAAACCCAAGTCCCCTAAGAGGGGAGTGCCGCCATCAAAATGGGGTGTTAGGGGAGTTTAAGAGGGGAGTTGACGTGGCACTAGCTGATTGGAGGTGCGTAAGAGAGGGGACTCCCCTCTTAGGGGAGTGCCCCTCTCACCCTTAGGGTATCCGGGGCACCAAGCGGGGAGTGGCTCGGTGACCACATTCCCCGATCGGGAACATCGCCGCCATCACCGCGGGGACCCGATTCGGGGTGCGGTTTCGGTGGGAGTTCACCGCGATGAGTTGGCACATGGATCGAGGAACTTGAACGTTGGGCAACGGTTGTTTTTAAAAAAAAAAATTCAATTTTTTTAATATAAATAACCAACTTAACTCAATCTCAAACAATTTTTTACCACACCCACCACTCTCAATCTCACTCTAAAAAAATCTATCAAATACAGCACAAAATGGATCCCAAGTTCCCGTTTTTTTCTCCCCTACCCGACTTTCCCGACGATGAAGGTTCTCCGTCAAACGATAGTAGTTTAATTTTCTTCCAAAATCTCATTCAACAAGCGGAGATACTAGACACGGCATCGTCTAGTGAAAAAAAATTGTCCCTCGAGATCGTGAGGGTGGCCACGAAACACTAATGGCCGATTATTTTGTAGAAAATCCAAAATTTAATGCCGATATTTTTCGTCAGAGGTTTCGTATGTCCAAGTCTTTGTTCCTAAAAATTGTTAGTGACGTCGAAGCGAACAACGAGTGGTTTCAAGAGGGCTTGGACGGGAGAATGAAGAAAAGTTTCACGCCGTTGCAAAAGGTTACTTCTGCGATTAAACAACTTGCAACCGGTAACCCACCAGACGAAAACGACGAATATTTAAAGATGTCTGAAAGGACCTCTCGTGAGTGCCTTGAGTATTTCTGCCAGACGGTCTGTGCAATATATGCCAGTGAATTCTTACGTAGACCAACGAGCCACGACGTTGCGCTATTGTATCAGGATCATGAGGAGAGACATCACCTACCTGGTATGTTGGGTAGTCTGGATTGTACACACTTCGTCTGGAGAATGTGCCCCCACAGAATTGCGTGGACAATATATGAGAGGCGATCATCAATACCCGACGGTTATGTTAGAGGCGGTGGCGTCTCAAGATTTGTGGATTTGGCATGCTTTTTGTGGCCCGGAGGGTTCACAAAACGACATCAACGTGCTCCAACAATCTCCGTTATTTCTTACTCAACGAAACGGAACGGCGCCATATTGTCCATTTCAGGTGAACGACCACTTATACAAACACGGGTATTATCTTACTGATGGGATCTACCCTAGCTGGTCCGTGTTTGTGAAGTCTTTTCCATATCCTCACATCCCGAATGAAAAAAAGTTCAAGAGGCAACATGAGGCCGCAAGAAAAGATGTGGAACGGGTGTTTGGTGTGTTAAAGGCGAAGTGGGGAATACTAAAGCGTCCAATGCGTTCCAAAACGGTGAAAAAGATAAGGTTACTCGTGTATACGTGCATTATTTTACATAACATGATTATAAAAGACGACGGAAGGGCGATAGCACCGGTACACATTCAAGATCCTCCAGTCGAACCCGTCTTCGCTGAAACAGCTTATAGCGAGCTCATTGACGAAGACACGCATTGGAGACTAAAACACGATCTCGTTGAGCATCTTGGACGTTTAGATCTACCTCACCTTGAAGTGAGTTCCGACGACGAGTAGTTTGTTTTTATATTTTTCTAGTTTGAATGTAAGTTTTATTTTTCTAGTTTAATGTAATTTTTATTTTTCTAGGTTGGTTTTTTTTTAATTTAATGAAATGTCTTTTATTTAATTTTTATTTTTATTAATATTTTTTTTAATTTATAAACATGCATAATTTTACAACAAATAAAAAAAAACCCAAATCCCCTAAGAGAGGAGTGCCGCCATCAAAATGGGGTGTTAGAGGAGTTTAAGAGGGGAGTTAACGTGGCACTATCTGATTGGTGGTGCGTAAGAGAGGGGACTCCCCTCTTAGGGGAGTGCCCCTCTCCCCTTAAATCTTATCCGACTCATGTAGAAAATCCTTCTGCAAGGGCAAGGAAATATGGGTTCTTGTGCCATTAATATGATATATACACACTTTTTACTTTTTGTCAACAAATAAATTTTTAGTTTTTACTGACCAAGGAGGAATTATAACCATAGAAACAAACTGTCTTCTTAATTCTAACCCATTTAATATATTCACATCTCAATATATGGAATTCTTTTTTTTTTTCACTAAGACTAACTCCAACCCATTTAAAATAAACCATCAAATAGCTGTGAAATCTTGGAAAGCTTTGATGGAGTTTTAATGGAAAAAATGTTGCAGGGAAGATGAAGTTTAAGAGAGGCTAGTTATTATAATATTAGAAGTTTCATATCCAATTTGAGTTTTATAAGATAATCCAATTTAAAGGAAAACAATCAATTTAAAAATAAAATAATCCGTTGCATGTGTAATACAGTTTCTATTTTTAATTTTTTAAAATATCTAGTTTACTTTTATGTTAGTATTACTTGTTTACACATATAAATTATCTAATCATTTGATTATTTAAATATATTATAGTAATTTTAGTAATCTATACGGGACACTTGTCATTCTCTCATTTAATTGATTAAAATTATTAACAATACTAATAATAATATTTAATCTAATCGAATACAAATAATAATAATATTCAGTAATTTGTAGAAATTCACTAAATTCATTTAGAAAAAATAAACACTGATTTGTGTTAACAAATAAATTTACGTAAATCATTATTAATTTAATTAAAATAAAGTCAATGGGGTACTGGTTTCGATAAATTTCCCATATTTATGTTGTTTGGTATTGTTTTATTTTTTTTAACTAATAAATCAAATCCAACTCTTATCATCGTTATCATTATATTATATGGTATATCTAATACAAATAATAATAATATTTAATCTAATCTAATACAAATTCTTATTATCTATCTAGGAGAAGTATCCACTAAAAAGTGGATTTTGCCTAAGTAGCCTAAGAAGGATTGTGATGATGACATGTGGCACTCCTAATAAGTAGGAATAAAGGGCATTTTGGTCCTTATAAATAAGAGTGAAAATGACATGTGACACCCCTTTTGTTTTTTAAAAATACAACAAAAAAATCTAGCACAAAAAATCTAGTACAAAAAAATATAGCACAAAAAATCTAGTACAAAAAAATATAACACAAAAAATATAGGACAAAAAAATCTAGTACAAAAAATATAGCACGAAAAAATTCAGTAAAAAATGTAGCACAAAAAAATCCAGCACAAAAAATTGAGAAAAAAAAATTTAAGACAAAAAAATTGAGCACAAAAAATTTAGTACAAAAATACAGCACAAAAAATGTTATACAAGATAGAAATACAACACATTTTAGTGGATTTTTTTAATCTTCATATTTTATATAGCAATATGGTACTCAAATTAAATATAAAAAGACGCTCGATTTTACGGTGAAATTTTTATGAAAAAATAATGTCGTGTAAAAAAGTTATGAACGTTGAAAAAATGGGGGTGGAATATGCATGTGTCTTGCATGTGGAGAGAGAAAGTCCATAAATAAGATTTTCCCAAGATACCCTTGCACTCCTCATTTTTCCTACACTTTCATCTTAACCATTGATTTGAAAAATGAATGGTTAAGATTACTTCTCATCCTACTTAGGCAAAATGAACTTTTTATTTGATCTTACCCCTATCTATCTATACTATATAATAAAAGAAACCACTTTGGGGACACTTGTCATCATATTATGCAATCTCTTATAGATAATTATTATTTTAGCTTAACATCATATGGATAATTATTATTTAGTTTAATCTCATTCTCATTTATAATATTATTTATTTGAATTAATTATATTTGAACGTTTTGTTTAGTTTGATATCAAATAGATTTTATGAAATTTAAAATAAAATTAACTAATATTATTTATCATTATACATTTATGGAGCTTTAAATAAATGGTTAAATTTATTGATACTTGATAACAAATTTTGCAACAATAAAATAATATATTTTTATCACAAAAACCAAACTTTGTATTAATATATTAAATATTTTGGTTTTCACTATACAAAATTACATTTACTCAACCCATGTAATACATGAGGTTTTTTAAGATATAACTTTTTATTATTTGATATATAAAATTAGATTTATTAAATTCGTACAATACACGGGGTTTTTTAAGGATATATATTTTTCTATTATTTAGTACAGAAAATTACATTTATTCAAACCGTGTAATGCGCATATTTTTAAAGATGTAATTTTTTATTATTTGGTATATAAAATTACATTTCTTCAATCCGTGTAATAAATAAGGTTTTTTTTAAGATGTATTATTTTATTATTTGGTAAACAATATTACATTTATTCAACCCGTGTAATACACGTGGTTTTAAATATATAACTTTTTTATTTGGTATATAAAATTACTTTTATTCAACCCATACAATATGGTTCTTATAGATATAACTTTTTATTATTTAATATATAAAATTATATTTATTCAACCCGTGTAATAAATGAGGTTTTTAAAGATATGTTGTTTTATTATTTAGTATATAAAATTTATTCATTCAACCCGTGTAATACACGGGGTTATAACCTAGTTATATTTAAAGAAAAAATGGGTGATTATCAAATCATTTGATTATTTAAATATATTACTGTGATTTTAGTAATTAAATTTAAAGAAAAAATGGGTGATGATGTGGAAAATATAAGGATATGTAAGGATGTTTGTATGGTTGGAGATGAATTGTAGGTTTTTAAGGATTTGTAAAAAATTTTATGGATTTGTAAGAATATGATGTGGCAGCTGACTAGGCAGCTAAGGGCGCCTAAGGGCGCCCTTAGAATTGGAGATAGTCTTTTAGCAGATAATTCAAAACCCAACACCCATTTTTTTAGATTAAAATTTTAATTTGAAATTTTTAATGGGTTAAGTTTTTTTAATGGATTAAGTTATCTTTAACAAAAGATATTATCATACTCAAATAATATTTCAGATTTTTTTTAGATGGGTAAACCCAAATTTTTTATAGCCTCTTTTATTGACACGTGTCCCGCAAAGGGTTTCTTTTATTATATAGTACAGATGTGTGAACATGAACAACAGAACCAAGTATGGCTTTAAAAATAAATTATACAATGTTGAAATCTCAGAATATGTACACTACTAATTTCAGTGGTTATGCAATATTTGATTGGGTAATTGAATATTCACACTGGCAAATGGATGGCTACGGATATAAGAATTTAGCTATGTCGGAGGTGTAGTAGGAATTAAAATATCAATTTCTGACTCACAGAAATATAAGACTAATAAGGCCGAGATAAATTACTTAGTTATGAAACTTTGGTATATATAGTTCAATTTGCACGTTCTTAGAGTTCCAACCACCGGAAACAATTTAACGTTCATCGTAGACAAAATCAACACTTACAACATATATGGAACATATGTAATTAACGAATGGTCCTAACTCTTACCTTAATAGTTTGTAGCTCAGTTCGAAAATTGAACGACAATGACATTTTGCGTTGTTTTGCCTAATCAGTTTTATAAGCCTACAATCATAATTGGTGTTCGAGAAGCCATGAGTCTGACTTACAAAAGTTGTATTTTTAACGCATGGAATGGTAGAATTTCAAGCGGTTTTTTCATATACTTTCAGTTTTTTTTCAATATTAGGTATAGACTTGTAGGTGTTTAATTCACGGTTAAAATTCCGACATTGCATAATTTGAAGCTATAAGAGACAAAGGGAAGATGCATCTAGACAAAGAAAACATAATCTATATAAGTTGGCTGACTTCAAGTCGGATCTATGGCAGATCGTTCAAAACCTAAAACCAAACTGAGAAAATGTGAATCGTTGGGGTTAAAGTTGTTTTTTGATCTCATATAGCGTTCATAGGCAGGAATCGAAACTGAAACGAAAAGCGTACATAGTTCAAGTAATCCAAAAGAAACAAAAGACCACCATTAACTTATTTAATTTTAAAGTAAAACCCTGCGACTGATCTTGTATGAAGCACAAGCATCGACACATGCATACTCCGGTTGATTTTCATTCAACTCTCTAGCCTCTCAGTTGCTTATAAACACATGCTTATACACACATTCTTCAGCTTCTTCATGTAAAGCCCCAAAATATCATTTGCAAGATCCTTCAAACCCGGCTTAGGAAACCTTCTGGGCCACTTCTTTAGCGCAGCCGCTCGAATATCTGCAGTTTTCGAACAATCCAAGATACTCGTTCTTCGGTTTCAAAATATCATCTTCAACTTCAATCCCAACAAAAGTAAACTTTGGTTTTATATTATCTTTCAGAATAACCGACTTCAGTACCTAGGTCGCTAGTCGGGAACTAATTGAAACATTCGAACACGTGGATGCGGTAGTACAGGGATTCGGTGTCTAGATGGTAGTGCAGCGGGGACTTGTAGCAGGTGTGTTTGTGGTTCACGGCTGTAATACCTCCACCCAAAACAAATGTGAGGTTTGCGTGACTTCGAATGAGAGGTTGAAGGGTTTAAATATGGATCGATCATGCAACTCTTCAGCTGATTTGTTGTAATTCAACTCGTTCGTTAGGAAACCATGAAGCAGACAATAACTCTTTGAATTCTTTTTATTATCATTTTCGGTTATCTAGGTACGTAATATGGACCAATTAATGGTTTCAGTTTTAAATTAATTTCATTTATGATACAATAATTTGATACTTCAACACCATAAACAAAACGACACACTACCGTCTACACCGTTTTGTGTTCACCTTTTTAAATGGCATAAAACCAATATTTAAGTTAATTTACATAGGCCCACCATTTAATATTTACCTCTTAAATGGCTCAAAATCAAATTCAATTACCTTGAATGCCCAAATTAATGAATTTTCTTTATAAATTTTATTTATTTTAATAGTAATGCAGGAATACAATTTTGCCCCTTTTACTACGCTAATTAAGTGTTGTACCATAAGCATTATAACTTGTAATTACTAAACTTTTGCAGGAACCCCTGTGAAATGCTTTATAATATAGTATAGATATAGGGGGGTTCATTTGAGAAGAATCTTCTTAAAAGAAGAAAAAATGAATTAATCTAAACCGTATATTTTTTTTATCAATGGTTGTGAATCAATATATCATTTTTGTCTACTTTTATTTAATGCTTTAATTAATAAGGGTAATATAGACATTTTAATGTAGAATATTAATGCAACCATAAATTCCTCCTTCACCATCATTAATGTATAAGTGATAAAAATATAAATTATATTTAAAAAACCCGTAATAAATCTAATTTTGTATATAAAGTAATATTGAAAGTTATATACAATTTGTTTAAAAATTATGTATAAAATCGATATCATAATCTTTCTAATAATGAAAATAAAAATAAATATTTTATTAATACAAAGTTTGGTTTCGAAGATAAATAATTTGGTTATTTAAAAGTATCTTAAATTAACAATTTAAATTTAAGATAATATTTTATTGAAAAATAGAAGTATTCTATTCAACATTTAAAGTAGGATAAACTTTAATATTAATTTTTATTTATTTAGTTAATATAAGATAGAAAAAAATATGATTGAATAGTTGAGAGGTTGTATGATGATAAATCGGTTAAATTAATTATAATGTCATATGTTTTTATTTATAAATTTTTTGAATTATTTACAAAAAAAATTAAGACTTTGTTATTGTTAGTGAAATCAATGATTTTATATTTGTGATTTTGTTTGGTATTATTTTATTAAAAAGTGCATATTATACATATAGTTATATTGTGTCTTAAGTTATTGATGTCATTCAAAATGTTTTTTCGATTTTATGTCTAGCATTATATATACTATGGTAAAAATTTAAAGTTTATTAGAGATAATTACATCATCAGAAAGAATAAGAGTAAATTCGTATATTACAAATAAAAAGTAGGTGTTTGTCAAAAAGAAGTAATAATTTAGGTAAAAGGAAACTAAAAATTGTAGCTACAAAGGCACATCATTAAATATTAAGAACCGTAACTAAGAAATCAATAACATCTTCGATTTTAATCAGCATCTACCTTTTACTTTCTACTTGTACACCAAAAAATATAGAAAGAGCAATTTGAATACCGATTCAGAAGTTTTTCAACAACTGCTAAAATACAACACAATAAGAAATACTCAACATACAACATAATTCAGAAGTTTCTCAACAACTGCATGATTCAAATGGGTCTAGCTGCACCATAAAGTTCTTTCCCTGCACCAATTTTATAAAATAAAAGAAAATAGAGTAAGGCGTTTTGCACAATTTAGGGTAATAGAAAAACATGTGAAACACGTACCATTCATGAACTAAATTCATTATCTTCTCTTGTTTTGCCTGTTTAAGATCATATGATCTGCTACACCAACAATTGCATTGAACCATTTTGGTCTTCCAGTTGATAACATGATATCCCAACACCATTCCAAGTAAGGTTCCACACCCATATCCCATCACCACCACTTTCCATGAGAATCCACTCTCCTCTTCATCTCCATCACCTTCAAGTTGTAGTTCATGAGGATGTTCACCGCACTTTTTGGTCAACGGAAGCCCACAGAGTTTTGGGTTCCCACCAAATGAATAATTATCAAATGTGTCGAACTGCTTTCCTTGTGGAATGTGGCCCACGAGATGGTTTTGTGATAGATTTAAGATCTCAAGAAACGTCAAATCAGCAAGGCTTTGTGGGATCTCTCCTGTGAGTTTGTTCCAAGACAGGTCTAATGATTCAATTTCTGATATATTCCCAAGAGAATGTGGAATTCGACCTGTCAGACTGTTGTGGGACAAGTTAAGCTCTTTCAAAGAGTTGAGATTTCCGAAGATGTATGGAATCTCCCCTTTAAATTTATTATTCGATAGATCAACGATCGTGAGCTCAACCAAAATTCGTGGAACATGTTGTTCCACTCCTTTCATCGCAATAGTTATAGAGTAATAAATGGAACCTGTGGACAAATACTCTGGTTTGGTGTTATTTTTTACCACATTCTTCATGGCATTAAAATTTTGAAAATATTTTGTAGGGAGTTGGCCTACAAACCCATTGTGAGATAAGTCAATAACTCGCAGACTTGGAAATGGGAATTTAACCTTAGAAGAGGTTACATTAATGCCACCATGAAGCTTGTTTGATCTGAGGACAAGAGCTTGTAATTTGGGAAGATCTCCTAACCAGCCAGGGAATGTGTCACTTAACTGGTTGTTTTCCAAATCAATTATTTTCAACTTTTGACATTTGTACAAAGAAGTGGGCACCTTTCCTTGTAACTGGTTTCCATTCAAAACAAACCCCTCTAACTCACTCCAATCCTCATATACATTTGGAATGGTGCCGGTAATTGAGTTATTTGAAAGATCCAGAACAATCAACTGAAATTTTCCAATCTCCCCTATCCAGTCAGGAATGTGTCCCTGTATATCATTGTTAGACAGATCTAAGTATCCAAGATTTGTCATGGCTCTAATGGACACTGGAAACACCTTTAGACTGCAAGAGGCCAAACTTAACGTCCAAAAATTAGGATTGACATGATGATTAGCATTACTGGTTGTAACAGATATACCACTGTGTGACAGAATGAGTACTTTAAGGTTTGTGAGGCTTGATAACAATGCATCCAACTCCCAGTCACCTCTAAAATTATTATATGAAAGGTTAAGGATAGCGAGGTTGGTAAGGCTTGATAACAATGCATCCAACTTCCAGTCACCTCTAAAATTATTATATGAAAGGTCAAGGATAATGAGGTTGGTAAGGCGTTGAAATGTTTGCAGGTCAGGGCCATTATCAAGCACATCGATCTGGCCACTTAATTGATTGTTACCAAGGATTAAGTATTTTAAAGATTGAAGAGTAAACAATGAAGAAGGCAGTGTTCCAGAAAGCTTGTTATTTGATAAATCTATATCTTCAAGGTATCTAAGGTTACCAAGGGATTTGGGAAGGGACCCATTCAAACCACAACCTGAGAGACCTAACCACCTGAGAGGGATGTTAGTGCTTGTGTTAACCTTGGGAAATGGACCAGAGAAAATATTGTTCCCTGACAATTCAATTTGTTCCAAATATTTAAGATTTAAGATGTTATCAGGTAACTTCCCTTGCAGGCTGGTGTTGCTAAGATAGAGTGATCTTAGAGAAGAAGAGATATTAAGATCACTGGGTAAAACAAAACCTATATTAACATCAGAAAGATGAAGGTCTCTCAAAAAAGTAGAATTTATAAGGAGTCTGCTGAAAATATGAGGTTCAAGATCAATCCCATTATTCCCAGAGAGATCAAGTGAAACCAAATTAGGAAGAAGTGAGACCTCTGAAGGGATATGCCCTGTCAAACTATTATCCAACAAGTCGAGTGTTTCCAAAGATTGAAGAGTGAAAATGCTGCGAGGCAGGTTTCCTTGCAATCCAGCCAATTGAAGATTTAGCAATTTTAAAGATGAAGAAGAGATATTAAGATTACTAGGTAAAACTGCAGAGATGTTAACCTCGCTAAGAGAAAGTTCTTTCATAACAGTTAAATTTTGAAGCAGATTAATGAAAACATGCGGTTCAAGCTTGAGATAATCAATCCCATTCCCATTCGCATTCCAAGAGAGATCAAGGGACACCAATTTATGAAGGTGTGAAATATCTGTGGGAACTTGACCAGTAAACCCACAAGAAGAGATGTTGAGATGCGTGAGACTATTAGAAAGCCTGACTATTGCAGGTGGAAGTTGGGAATGAGTAAAGTTATTGTAAGCAAGGTTGAGTCTTTGGAGACGAGGGAGGTGAAAAAGAGTGGAGTTAGGGTGGATAGTACCTTGCATCATCCCACAGCTCAGGTCAAGACCAATAACGTCACCAGTGGAGTCGTCACAAGTGACTCCACTCCATTCACAGCAATCTGTACCTGTGTTCCAGTTCACCATAACTGGATTATAAGCAGAACCAAGCCAATTTTTACATGTGGAGTCATACCAAAACATGGTATCATTGATGGAGGAAAGGTTTTGTTTGAACTGAAGCAAAGCTAGGGTCTGTTGAACAGAGCATTTATGATTGGGATTGACAGAAGAGGAAGAGGAAGATGTAGAAGAGATGAAGAATAAGGAAAGGAAAAAGAAAAGCAAAGTCCAATTATTCATTCTCTTTGATTGTATGTTTCTTCGAATGGCTATAGATATTCAGTTTACTCAATCAATATATACTCAATAATAGTACAATAATTTGCATGTAGTTTCAAAGACCAGTGATACTTTTTGACCTTCCCCACCAACTTGCAAGTCTTTGGTTCAATAGTAATGTAATTATAACTTTCACATAAGTCTTTGGTTCAGTAGTAACGTAATTATAACTTTCACATCAAAGTGTGTAAAACGTTCACTTGTAGATAAACATAATGGAACGAGGTTTGGTGTGAAAAAAGACTTTGGGATTAGGTAGGACTTTAAATTGTAGGTAAGGTCTTAAGTTTAATGATATTGTGTACTTGTGTAGACTATTCAGCAAAGATAGAATAACATAAGGATAACATTTTACATGTGTCTAAAATAACATTCATAGACCACAAATGAGAAAGAAACAACAGAAGTCCAACACCTGGGACTCTGGGAGGATTACATTTTCTCAAATTTCTTCTGGTCGATCAATTCATGCTTTTTAGGTCTTTAAACAAATGATATTAGCTGGGTTGATTAGTTGGTTTAAATGAATTTTACACTTGCACCCCTTCAAGCATATAAGGTTTTTCTTTTCTAATTTATTTTAACCGATTTACGTTTTATACTCTACGACTTTAGTAAAGTTACTGTATAGCCTCTAAACTTTAACTAATCTAATTTTCCATTTAAATGTCTTTACTTAACTGTACGGCTTACTTATTTTGACGTGTTAAAATTGCTTTTTTTATCATTGTTTGGACGTCAATAAACTTGGTATTGAGTACCGACTAGTTTTGATGAGAAATAGTAAAATATACATATTAATCAAACACCGTTTTTAGGAACACTGTTCAAAAAATATATCTCCATAAACATTTTCTTATTGCAGAATTTTGTGACTTGAAGGCTGAAGCAATAAACTTGAAGTAGAACTGAAGTTGCTATGTAATTGGTATTGAGTACCGACTAGTTGTTTCTAATACATATGTCTAGTTACGTATGTAGTTCTTATTTTTCTTTTTTAGGTCATAACTTGAGAGATGTTTAGCCGCCAATTCGATTTCGGATGATATGGATTTTCAAGCAAGTGCATACTTATGAAGTGTAGATATATGATGAAACTAATTGATGTTCTTTTATAAGACTATCTATTATGAGAATGGGGCTTATATAGAAATTCATATTGTTCGTGACACACTGACACTTTAGATTGCTTGTTTAAAGAGTGTGTCGAGACTCACAGACAGGGCAATGTTGTTTTATTAGGTATACGATTGTTAGGAGTGGAAGCAAGAGTGGATTTTTTTTAGAACCGCGAATTTTCAGATTGAACTGGGTGGCCGCATGTTAGCTTGCGAGACCGACCCCGGTTCGAGAACCCACAGGGTTTCTCCATAGAGGGCATCAGGGTTTCTCCATAGAGGGCATAACGCCAGAGGGCATAACCCTGGTTCGAGAACCCACAGGGTTTCTCCAGTTGCGCCA
Organism: Helianthus tuberosus; assembly: GCA_030545235.1. Classification (NCBI taxonomy): domain Eukaryota; kingdom Viridiplantae; phylum Streptophyta; class Magnoliopsida; order Asterales; family Asteraceae; genus Helianthus; species Helianthus tuberosus. Next base: position 181,883,365 of record CM060432.1, on the reverse strand, counting down.
CCACAAGAGTCGAAACTCTCTGGCGCGCAGGTTGGACAAAGCCCCCGTGTGACTCGGATTCGAAGTTGCGACCTCAATGGAAGCAAGAGTGAATTTAGTTATTATAGGAGTTACTATAACTCGATTACTTTTTGATTTGGTAGGGGACTGAAAACAAATGGTGCTAAGTATGATTAACATATTAGAAATGTTGGTAGCAGTGTGGAAATTGTGAAGTTAACACGTGAAGTCAGAACTAGCAAATGTTGAGAGTCATCATGTACGTTTCAATGCATTGTTAACACGTGAAGTCTGAACTAGCCACTTTTTTAGACTAAGTCACTAAGATGGTAGATGGGGTCATTTATGAAGTTATTGGTATCGCCATGACTATATAAAAATTAATACAAAATATAAAATTAATTAAAAAAATGTAACAGCGCAGCTTGTAGCCCGTTTACCTTCTATTTGGATGTAAATTTAAACCACTTTCCGTGGATAAAAAACATGAAAATATTCTTGGTGAAAAAAAAATTCTCTCTTTCAACCATAATACTTTTGGATTGGTAGCAGGGGCGCAGCATGTGAGGGGCGGGGGAGGACGTCCGCCCCCCGGGATTTTTCGCTCAGTAGTGTTATATATGTAGTTTTCGTATAGAAATTTGTGGGTATATACGTTTTCACCCCCCCGGTTCTATAGAAATTTTTGGGTATTCTATAGAAATTTTTGGGTATATATGTTTTCACCCCCCCGGCCGAAAAATCCAAGCTTCGCCACTGATTGGTAGTAAGTTTCTTTATGAAAATGGATCCCCTGAAATGTAATATCATGGCATGGAGAGCGAATCCAGACAAACTAGCAACTCGGAAGAACCTAAGGAAAAGAAACGTTAATATTCTGACGGATGTGTGTCCTTTCTGTGAGGAGCACGAGGAAACGGTGGAACACCTTTTTACGGAATGCATGTTAGACCATGCGTAATCGTTAGCCCAATAATGCCCCCACCATGGGGCGTTTTCTGCTATGTGGCAGTCCAGTCAGCATGGAGGCATTATAGGCGTATTGCAAAAGTGTCGTAGTGGGAATAATGCCCAATAACACCCATGCAATCATCACACAATTATTTATTTTTTTAAATTTAAAACTTAAAAATCTTCATTAATTTAAAAATAAAATTACGCTACTAGTAGGGATGGCAAAAATACCCGAGCCCGACGGGTATACCCGAAACCCGACACAAATGGGACGGGTATACCGGATACCCGACGGGTATTGGGCGGGTATGGGATTAGTTTTAAAAAATTTTGCGGGTATGGGTCGGGTATGGGATTAGGTGATAGCAGACCCGATTACCCGAAACAACATACCCGTTTACCCGAACTATATACCCGGTCATATACCTGAATTTTTTAATTTATATTTTTATTTTTTAATAAACTTTGTCTATTAGTGATTTATTTTAGTATGTTCATATAGTGTGAAAAATAAATTTTCTTTTAATATATATATTTGATAATAGTATTTATATTTAATAAGTATTGTAAAGTAATTATTAATTTATGATAGAACTTATATGTACGTGATGTACATTTTTTGTTTATAATAGTTGTTTTCTAAATAAACTTATATAATAATTATAATCGCAAAGAAATGTATTTGGAAATCCCAACGTATATCTTTTAACAAACTAATGGGTATATCCGATACACGCGGGTATACCCGATACCCGACGGGTAATTACCCGACAAATACCCGACGGGTATTGGGCCAGGTATGGGATACGATTTTACAACCGGGTATGGGTATGGGATTACCAATACCCGACCCGAACCCGGCCCATTGCCATCCCTAGCTACTAGAAATAAAAAAACAGAATTAAAAAAACGGAAATAAAAAAATAAACTTAAAAAAAAAGATGATGATCTAGAGTCCGTATTTTTCCCCATTTTTTTGGTGATGCATTTGCACAAGGATCAACGCGTCGCCTTGGAGGTGGTCGATCGATTTGGACAAAAACTCAATTTTCTTTTCCATTTGCCTCGCCGCTTGCATCTCGTTAAAATTAAAAATAAAATAAAATCGACGTGTAGGAAAAAAAGTAAAAAAAAAAATATAACTTACCACGCCCGAACCAACGTGTATTTGCTCCGGTTCGGGTTGCGTCTCTGGCACGATATCCACATCGGGTTTGGGTTGTTGTTGTGAAGGTTGCGAGCCGCCGGCTTGACCAAAGCCGAAAGTGGGTTGCACGAATGGAGTAGCGCCACTCAAGAAAGCCGCGTACGATAACATGTTCGGGTCCATGTCTTGAAGGTTAAAGGGTTGTTGCGGTTGGGTTGTGTTCAGGTTCTCGGGTCTTGAGGGGACACCAAATGGGGGTCGGAATGGGTTCATATTTTTATAAATTGTAGAAGTAGTAGAGACAAAGTTTGATAGTGTGTGAGTTTTTTATAAAAAAGTGTATGGCTAGTGGGTATTTTATAGTGTGTTATATTGGATTTAAAAAAAATAAATAAATAAAATAAAGAAAGTTACCATTGTCAACGGTCAACTCGTCCCCCAAAGCAAAATTTAGGCGTGTTTTAAAAAACGTCGGTGGCCTTTTTTTGTCGAATATCGCCCAAAACGCCCAAGGGGGCGGAAGCCGGGCGTGTTTGGTGAATTTCTTTTACAAAAAACGCCCCATTACGGGCGGTCTTATCAAATAGAATCTGGATGGGTCTGAGTGTTTGGTGCATCATGCCCCCGTTATACGTGAAGGGGTAAGGTCCCAAAAACCTCGTTCCGAGCGTTTGGACCATACCACAACCTCAATTTTCTAACCTTCTTTAGACCTTGTGCGGCTGCACACTGGGCCAATAAAGAAGACTTAAGAGAAAAACCACAACTTCATCTTTAATCCCCTTTAGACCTTGCGTGGCCGCGCACTGGTCCAACAAAGAGGACGCGGAAGAAAGATGACAACAATCGCGCGCCCAAAGGAAATCATAAATCCTTGCGCCTTCTCCCATTAGCAAAGGATAAAAATCCTGAGACCAATACTTCCGCCTAAATATCCAGACTTGGATATTATTCTACCCAGATTTGGATTTGTTTATTCAGTGGTCTCCACACGATAAATACCACACTAGATTACAGCAGTAATCTTCTAGAAGAGATACAATCGTGCACCACCCAGACGGTTATAACCGTCTGGACACGTGTCATTACCACAGACGCCCCTGAAATCACAACAAAGGCATGCAATTGGAGAGTAATCTCCACTTGATCACATTACACGTGGCAAATCCCCAGCCATCGATCTAGACCACGATCCGTGTGCTCTCACGACGGATCACAGAACTTAAACGGGAGGAAATGTAACCGCTTACGGGGTTGGCATCTTCCGTTAAACTTTCACTAACGGGTTTTCCCGCCTAAAATGACTCCCGGCTATAAATATGAGAAAGAACCCAGGTATGAATTCAAGTCACACACACTTCTCAAATACATTCTCTTCTCCATTACCAATACTTATTCTCACACCGGAATCGGGTCAAGGAGAGAACCCTCAAATCATGATCCTAAAAAGGGCATCATTTATCATGGCTTACATCAAGAAATAAAGAAAGTAGTATTCTAATGAGAGATCATATTCTAAAACCGAGTAGTATCAATAAACAAGAAATAACAGTGGCCAGGTGTTATTGCTTATTTATCATACAGGCACTGTTCTAGTCATCATTCTCACGGAATCCCAATAACCATCATACTTCATTTATGCAAGCAATTGGCTTATCTCAAAGCTTTATATTAAGGCATAGCATTTAAAATTTTCTGGTACTTCTAGGTGTTAGGTCTTAGGTTTCCATTATTATTATTATTCTGGTTTTCCTGGTTCACTTTGTTGTTCATCCGAATATTTATTTATCACGAACGAATATCTAGTATAATTATACGAACAGATTAATTAAAACGAAATATTGAGATGTATAAATATATATATATATATATCTATTACAAACTAAAATTGAAATTCGAAATATACTAGTGGTGTTATGCTCAACATGCATTTATGTAAGGTTTATTCTATCTCTTTCTTCTTACTAGGTTGTTATCAAATAAACGAAGTTCTTTTAAAGTTTCTAGCTCGTAAGTGGCATGGGTGCTGGTACTGGTTTGGCGGTTCAACTATAAGTTAACATTTACTGCTGTAGTGGCTAACATGTAGAGATTTTCCCATTGGCTATCTAATTTATCTTCCCATGGTGGGTTACTACCTGTTTTCTGGGTTTCCTTATTAATTATCGCTTCTTTTTGTTGTGACTTCTTTATTTTCTCTCGACTTTTGCTAATAATCCCACTTCTCTTCTTGGTGGTAAATGGTTTCTCAGACTGTGCCTTACGAATAAATATTCCTTCCTCAATATCTGCTGAGTATCCTAAGGGATTTGGTTGAAATGAGGTTCCCTTATCTTTTGATGAACTATCTAATTGACGATAGATGTCCGAAATTCTTTGCTTACCCATACTGTAGACTAACAAATAATCAATTAACATAAAACACATAATCACATAAATTATTTCCTAACACAAAATTTAAGTGTCAGCAGAACACTTCTTTGGCTTGAACCAGTGGCTAGGCTCTGATACCACCTTCTGTCGCAACCCCCGATCCCTTATCTGTCCCGTGAACGGGCGGACGCGAACTCAGTGGTGGTGGTATCAGTTTATTTAATCATGCAGCGGAAATTACATCAGGACCGTAGTTAGGAAATGTTTATCAGAGTAAAACCACCATAATTGATATTAATAAACACATGAGCAAAACCCAAGTTTCTTATTACAGTACATTTATAGGGACAAACCCTATTTTATTGAATTTAAAACATCGTTTATTTGGTAACTTTTATAGCCACTTATTTTCCAAGCCGTCAGTGCTCTCGAGCTGGCTTTTTCCCAGTTGGCTTTCACATTGTGTTACCTGAAACATGGTTTAAAAATATTTTGTCAGCGAAAAATACTGGTGAGTGAATCCCAATTTAATCAAGAAACATTTTATCAATTAAAACAGTATTGAGAGCGATTACAATGTTTATGTCTACACAATTACTTCATTTGGTACTATCAATCCACTGACTTGAGGGTCATATTACACATTGGCTAACTCATTGTCCAATGGTAACGTACTGTCAACCTTGACTTACTACTCACAGTGTAGTAAATTTTGTATACAAAACCCCAACATACCGGCAGTAATTGAAGAACTACAAAGACTCAATCACCGCTTAATCACATTGTAAAACAATTAAGGTTTTGTAAAACATTCTAAAAAGGTTAACAAAAAGTGGATAAACTCACATTGCTATCTTAGACTTCTCGTAAGGGTTTCCTGGATACAATCTATAATTTATACAAATGTACATTGGTTAGTATCATAACCCTTTGAAAATATTAATAATACCCTCCCCGAGACGGCATTCCAACAACTACGTCGGGCAGAACCACGACAGTTGTTACGGAACCCTAAATCAATCGGGCAGCGTAACTCTTATGAAACTGGGGTTATAATACTTACAACGGAGCAAAACCTCGCTAATTAGGGGTATAATACTTGAATATTAAGCCTACTACTTCAGAAATTCGTTTAGAATGAAAGAAATGAGCGACGGAAATTGAAACCCGAGGCCTCCTTTATATAGTGCTGAAATCTCGTTCCCAGGCGGCCCGCGTAAGGTAAGGCAAAGCCTTACGCGGCCCGCGTCAACACCCGGTCAACATATAGCTTTGCTGGGTCAGCGTATAGGTCCGCCACGATGTCGACACGTGTCGGCTCAGGATGTCTCCGCGTTGTAGGTCTCTCGCGGCCCGCGTGCATTTAATCGGGGTCTTACGCGGCCCGCTTTAACTAAAGAAATCAGTGAAGTCCGGTCTACACCCTTATACCGCCCGCGTAAGCTTGAGGTGAGGTCCTACGCGGCCCGCCTCAACTTATTATTCAGACTTTATATTTTATTTTATATGTTATAACATATTTCGGGGTCGGTTTTTACCTACGGGGTGTATTTAAGACATATTGGGACATTTTAAAATATATTAGGGTGTCAGAAATATTATAAGGGTGTCGGTTTCTTGAGGGTTGTTACATTCAATCATAGGGATGAATTCATCAATCAACGGGTGCGATTTAAACTTCTTGGCTTCAACTTTGGCTTCAAGTTAGTTCTTGGTCCGTCGGATCAAATTTCACTCCTGCTGGTAGACCCATCCAATCCTGCTAATATTAATTCATCTCCACAAATGAATTAGTAAAATAAAACTTCCAAGAAATAATCAAGAAAGTTATAAAATCCTTTTGAGTTTAGTTCTTAACACCAAAATGAAAAAAAAAAAATCGGGAATTAATTATTTTGGTGTTAAATATATAGAAGAGGAATTCAAGAATTATATTACCAAAGATTTAAATTTTAATCATCCGTACGATTTAAATATATAGAATAATTCATTAGTTATCAATGAGATCAAAGCTGCTGATATTCATTCTTGTTTGTATTTTTGGACAAAGTAGGTACGTTATTCGAAGGTTACCAACCCGGATCCGTTTTAACCCGACAAAATTGCCCTTTGATGTACAATCACTTTAAAAGAAAAAAAAAACATTTTTTTAAACAACCGGACCCGACCCGAAACCCGTTCTGACCCGACACCCGTTCTGACCCGAACCCGTTCCGACCCGAACCCGTTCCGACCCGAACCCGTTTCGACCCGAACCCGTTTCGACCCATGACCCGACCCGACCCGTTTTCCAGGTCTACAAAATACTATACAACTAAAATGTTAATCTCTCTCTCTCTCTCTTTTTTATAAAGCCATTAAAGAGAAGCCATCATCAATAGCTCTCTTTATCCAAACAAGTCAAAAGTTACAAAAAAAGGATTACTTGACCATATGATTATCACATTGGAAAATAGTAAAATTTCCAAATTGAACATGAGACCTAACACTATTGCAATTTGTGCAGATCACAAGTTGATATTCATTTATTATTCAAAATTTTCAAACAAGAGCAGAGTAACCTTTGTTCTTCACACCACATACTTGTTCACACTTCGCATTTTGTCACATTAGAGTTTTTTTCGGTTAAAATTAGTTTTTTTTTTTCTGTTTGATTGTGAAGATCATGATCATATGTATCGGCTTAATTAGTTTAAATGGTGAGATCTCTGGTTGATAGTGTTCAATTAGTTAGCGAATCTCTCATGTATTGTATTTGTACTGAATATTCGATGCAAACTGAACTGGTGAGGCTCCACAAATATTTATTCAGACTAAAGCCTAAAGATTCAATAATCGCAAACCATTATGTAAGTTTCCAGCCATTTCAAACAATTAGCAATAAATCTCACTAGCCACAAGCTTCAGAGGGACAAATCAACACATGCAATTTGTCCACATTGATTTACCTTCATACCAGATAAGCATCTCAAATAAACTTGGAAAAACAGGCAGGTGGGGTCAGGCTGGGTAACGGGTCGGAATGGGTTCGGTCATAACGGGTTGTATTCCAGTAATTCTTGCTGCTATTAGGAAATCAAACAACTCCTTGAAATATTACGAGTCACCTTGATTAACAAGTACCATTTCTATCCACAGTCCAACCAATAACCTTCAACTATTTTCAAAATTCAAGATACTAATCTGCTGTGTTCACCAAAACAGAAAAGATTATGACTTTCAGATGATTATTATTCCATTATTTCAGTTCAAATCAGATTAAATAAAAGGAGCACCCAGTTCGTCAAGAAACACAAAACCACAAAGCAGATCTGAGTGATTGCCATTTAAAAGAAATAATCTACGAAGGCACATCATTAAAGATTAAGAACCCTAACCAAGAAATCAATAACATCTTCGATTTTAATCAGCATCTACCTTTTACTTTCTACTTGTACACCAAAAAATATAGAAAGAGCAATTTGAATACCGATTCAGAAGTTTTTCAACAACTGCTAAAATACAACACACTAAGAAATACTCAACATACAACATAATTCAGAAGTTTCTCAACAACTGCATGATTCAAATGGGTCCAGCTGCACCATAAAGTTCTTTCCCTGCATCAATTTTATAAAATAAAAGAAAACAGAGTAAGGCGTTTTGCACAATTTAGGGTAATAGAAAAACATGTGAAACACGTACCATTCATGAACTAAATTCATTATCTTCTCTTGTTTTGCCTGTTTAAGATCATATGATATGCTAAATCAGCAATTGCATTGAACCATTTTGGTCTTCCAATTGATAACATGATATATCCCAACACCATTCCAAGTAAGATTCCACACCCATATCCCATCACCACCACTTTCCATGTGAATCCACTCTTATCTTCATCTCCATCACCTTCAAGTTGTAGTTCATGAGGATGCTCACCGCACTTTTTGGTCAACGGAAGCCCACAGAGTTTTGGGTTCCCACCAAATGAAAAATTATCAAATGTGTCGAACTGCTTTCCTTGTGGAATGTGGCCCACGAGATGGTTTTGTGATAGATTTAAGGTTCCAAGAAATGTCAAGTCAGCAAGGCTTTGTGGAATCTCTCCTGTGAGTTGGTTCCAAGACAGGTCTAATGATTCGATTTCTGATATTTTCCCAAGAGCACGTGGGATTCGACCTGTTAGGCTGTTGTGGGACAAGTTAAGCTCTTTCAAAGAGTTGAGATTTCCCAAGATGTATGGAATCTCCCCTTTAAATTTATTATTCGATAGATCAATAATTGTGAGCTCAACCAAAATTCGTGGAACATGTTGTTCCACTCCTTTCATCGCAATAGTTATAGAGTAATAAATGGAACCTGTGGACAAATACTCTGGTTTGGTGTTATTTTTTACCACATTCTTCATGGCATTAAAATTTTGAAAATATTTTGTAGGGAGTTGGCCTACAAACCCATTGTGAGATAAGTCAATAACTCGCAGACTTGGAAATGGGAATTTAACCTTAGAAGAGGTTACATTAATGCCACCATGAAGCTTGTTTGATCTGAGGACAAGAGCCTGTAATTTGGGAAGATCTCCTAACCAGCCAGGGAATGTGTCTCTTAACTGGTTGTTTCCCAAATCAATTATTTTCAACTTTTGACATTTGTACAAAGAAGTGGGCACCTTTCCTTGTAACTGATTTCCATTCAAAACAAACCCCTCTAACTCACTCCAATCCTCGTATACATTTGGAATGGTGCCGGTAATTGAGTTATTTGAAAGATCCAAAACTGACAACTGAAATTTTCCAATCTCCCCTATCCAGTCAGGAATGTGTCCCTGTATATCATTGTCTGACAGATCTAATTGTATAAGATTTGTCATGGCTCTAATGGACACTGGAAACACCTTTAGACTGCAAGAGGCCAGTCTTAAGATTTGGAAACCAGGGTTGACATACTGACTGACGTTATTGGTTGTAACAGATACACCACTGTATGACAGACTGAGTGTATTAAGGTTTGTGAGGCTTGATAACAATGCATCCAACTCCCAGTCACCTCTAAAATTATTATATGAAAGGTCAAGGAAAGTGAGGTTGGTAAGGAGTTGAAATGTTTGCAGGTTAGGGCCATTATCAAGCACATCGATCTCGCCATTTAATTGATTGTTACTAAGGGATAATAGTTCTACAGATTGAAGAGAAAACAACTTGAGTGGCATATTTCCTTGGAACATGTTATTATCGAGGACGATAAATTTTAAAGAAGGAAGGGTAAACAATGAAGAAGGCAGTGTTCCAGAAAGCTTGTTATTTGATAAATCTATAACTTCAAGGTATCTAAGGTTACCAAGGGATTTGGGAAGGGACCCATTCAAACCACAATCCGAGAGATCTAAAAACCTAAGACGGATGGTAGTGCTTGTGTTAACCTTGGGAAATGGACCAGGGAGATTATTGTTCCCTGACAAGTCAAGATATTCCAAATATTTAAGATTTAATATGTTATCAGGTAACTTCCCTTGCAGGCTGGTGTAGCTAAGACTGAGTGATCTTAGAGAAGAAGAGATATTAAGATAGGTGGGTAAAATAATACCCATATTAACTTTATCAAGCCAAAGATCTCTCAAGAAAGTAGAATTTACAAGGAGACTGTTGAAAATATGAGGTTCAAGATCAATCCCATTCCCAGAGAGATAAAGTGAAACCAAATTAGGAAGAAGTGAGACCTCTGAAGGGATATGCCCTGTCAAACTGTTAACCGACAAGTCGAGGTTTTCCAAAGATTGAAGATTGAAAATGTTGCGAGGCAGGTTTCCTTGCAATCCAGTGCGTTTAAGACTTAGCAATTTTAAAGCTGAAGAGATATTAAGATTACTACGTAAAACTGCAGAGATGTTAACATATGCGAGAGAAAGTTCTTTCATAACAGTTAAATTTTGAAGCAGATTGATGAAAACATGAGGTTCAAGACTGAAATCATCCCCATTCCAAGAGAGATCAAGGGACACCAATTTATGAAGGTGTGAAATATATGTGGGAACTTGACCAGTAAACCCACAATTAGAGATGTTGAGATGTGTGAGACTATTAAAGACCCTGCCTATCTCAGGTGGAAGTTGGGAATGAGTAAAATCATTGTAAGCAAGGTTGAGACTCTGGAGACGAGGGAGGTGAAAAAGAGTGGAGTTAGGGTGGATAGTACCTTGCACCATCCCACAGCTCAGGTCAAGGCGGATAACATCACCAGTGGAGTGGTCACAAGTGACTCCGTTCCAATCACAACAATCTGTACTTGTGTTCCAGTTCTTCATGATTGGATTATAACCAGAACCAAGCCAATCTTCACATATGTAGTCATACCAAAACAGGGTATCATTAATGGAGGAAAGGTTTTGTTTGAACTGAAGCAAAGCAAGGGTATCTTGAACAGAGCATTTACGAGTGGTGTTGACAGAAGAGGAAGACAAAGATGTAGAAGAGATGAAGAATAAGGAAAGGAAAAAGAAAAGCAAAATCCAATTATTCATTCTCTTTGATTGTATGTTTCTTCGAATGGCTTAGATATTCAGTTTGCTCAATCAATATATACTCAATAATAGTACAATAATTTGCATGTATTTCAAAGACCAATGATACTTTTTGACCTTCCCCACCAACTTGCAAGTCTTTGGTTCAATAGTAACGTAATTATAACTTTCACATCAAAGTGTGTAAAACGTTCACCTGTAGATAGACATAATGGAATGAGGTTTGGTGTGAGAAAAGAGAAAGACTTTGGGATTACGGTAAGGCTTTGGTTAATATACCTTCCATGGAAAGGGGTGAACACATATATACATTATATGCACATACCACAAGCGGGGCGTCTGTTTAAATAAATAATCATTATGAACAAATGACATATCACCTTGCTCCAAAATAACTATCTGCCACTAAGAAATTAATGTATTTTTAGTAATTAAGTATTATACTTACTCCTATATATACTTACAGGTTTAGTAATTTATTGTTAATTATGAAATAGGGTTTAGGCAATGTTCAAACCAAGAAAGTAACTGCTTAAAGAAGCACATAATCTATTAACTTGATAGAAAGCATACATGTTGCATTATGCCAGGTCCAAACTATGGGAAACGATATGGGATCTTTCCACTATACCCAACTGAAAAAAAAAAAAAATTGACCGTAAAAAATTAATATTGACACCATATAAGAGTAGAAGTACATCGATCAACCTTATCGGCTTTTGCCCATTATTTCTAAATGCAAGTAAAGTATTTTCACTCATAGGCAACTTTTATTTTCTTGTCTAGTTATTCAAAATATCCTAAGACCACCCGTAGTGGGGCGGTATTTTTAAAAAAAATTGAAAAAAAGCCGCAAAACGCCCCTCCCCCCATTACAGCAGGCGTTTTTTGGGCGTTATATTTGAGAATTTTGCATGTAGGCGTTTTTAAGAAAACGCTGAAGTGATGAAATGGAACTTTGCATGGGCCAATGAGAGTGGTCCAAGTAAGGGGCCTTTTCTTTTATTTTATTTTTTTTAATCTTTAACCCTTTGAAAAAGTAATTGTTTATTGACTGGAAGGGGCATTATTTCCACTACGCCACTTTTGCAATAACGCCCCATGCTGACTGGACTGCCACGTGTCGGATAATACCCCATGGTGGGGGCATTATTTTTCTTAACCACTACACATGGTCTAATACAAAATTATTTGTGGGGTCTATATTAGTACTTTTCACATGGTGGAAGACTTTTCATTAATTTTTTTTTTTTTTTTGAACGGCTAATGGTGATGGCGGTGGAGCTCCGCTTACACCCCGGGCCATGCCTGTACATGTAACCCGTCCACCCAGGATCGGGGTTCTCCCCCAGGTGAAATCCCCCAGTGTGGGAAACCGCCACAAGCAAGACTTTTCATTAATAGTGTGTCTCTTGGTCTACATGACATTGATTTGTTCATGTCGTGGTCCTTTTAAGGATTTTAAGGTATTCTTGCAAATCTAACTTATAATAAAAGACTACAAATAATGTCACATGTCAATCTCTCCTTTAACCTCATAAATTTTAATTTATATTTGTTTAATAAATTTATTTTAATATTAATATTAATTAATAACCAATAACCAATATATAGATATCACTTATTTTTTATCTTTATTTTTATGTAAAATTAATAAATAACTTTAGTTTTGCAATTTAAACCCTTTGTTATTTTACTTTTAACCAAAGTTTTTCATCTTTTACAATTTAATCCCAACTCTTTTTTATTTTCAATTTTGGTCCATCATACTTTTCATCTTTCACAAGTTTTTCTTTTTGTTCTAAATTTTGTGAGTTAACGCACCGCAACGTGCGTGTGGGGTTCAACATTTTTTTCGTATTTTTTTCCCGTTTGACTGCCCGTCGCGTCACATCTATTTTTCTGCGTTTGACAAGTTCGTCCAACACGCGGGTCCTGAATGGACTTAGTTATTTTTTCTATTTTTTACGTTTCACTTTAATTTCTTAGCAACGAGCGTGCGTGATTCAAAGATTTTACGTCTGTCTTTCGCTCGATGTTATTTTTCCCGTTTTTTCTATTTTTTTAACGAGTTTTTCCGGTATTGGTGGTCGCTGACAATGGTATAGTATTGCTATTACTTAACACAGTTTTATGACAACCGCTGCAACGCAGGGGCTTAATACTAGTATCTTGTAATATAGTCAAGCTAATTGATTTTAGGAAGACCAATATCAGAAACCTGTTATTACTTCATTAATTAAAATTAAAGTGCACATCTTACATTTGTCTCAAACTAGTGGGATTTCCCGTGCTTCGCGGCGGGAATTCGGCTAGTATCAATTCGGTTCGTTACGGTACAAACACTTGCTATAGCAACTGAAAAAGAAACCCCAAATTCCCTAAACGGTCTAACACATGTTTTACATTGACTAAAACCATATAAACGAATACCGGTATTGTACGGTGCCGACGATTGCTATAATCTTATGAAATAAAAAAAGTTAACACACATTCGTATTCATCTTGTTTTAAATGTTAATGAAGAGAAACATCAAATTAAATGTAATCTAAATGGGTCAAAGACGTACAAAAAAAACTTATATATGAAAATATACAATTCATTTAGGGATATTTAATAAGTACACAATCTTAAACATATATCTTTGATTTTTAAAATTCATGTAAATATTTAATCAATAAAAGTTAAAATGAAAGACTTGTACGGGGAATTAAGAAAAAACTCCTTTTAGTAACTGGAAGCGAAAATGCAAGTGATATTTATCACTAAAACACACATTTATTCATGAGGTCAATTAGGAGTTATCTCTGAAAAAGCAGAACATGACCTGTATGTTTGCGTCGTATTAAAACAACAAAAACAATTAGTTTTTGAAAGTTTATAGAGTAAACTGCCATTTTAGTCCCTGAAATTTGACCAAAATTGCCACTTTAGTCCAAATAGTTTTTTTCTTACAATTTTAGTCCAAATATTTTGTTTTCTGTCATTTTAATCCCTGTCTTTTGTCATTTTTTGCCATTTTCATCGACCACCACCACCCACCCCATCACAATCTTCTATCATCGCAACCACCTGCCTGCACCGTCACCACCCACCCACCTACCACCATCACCACATTTTAATCCCTGTCTTTTGTTATTGCTTCATTAATTAAAATTAAAGTGCACATCTTACATTTGTCTCAAACTAGTGGGATTTCCCGTGCTTCGCGGCGGGAATTCGGCTAGTATCAATTCGGTTCGTTACGGTACAAACACTTGCTATAGCAACTGAAAAAGAAACCCCAAATTCCCTAAACGGTCTAACACATGTTTTACATTGACTGAAACCATATAAACGAATACCGGTATTGTACGGTGCCGACGATTGCTATAATCTTATGAAATAAAAAAAGTTAACACACATTCGTATTCATCTTGTTTTAAAAGTTAATGAAGAGAAACATCAAATTAAATGTAATCTAAATGGGTCAAAGACGTACAAATAAACTTATATATGAAAATACACAATTCATTTAGGGATATTTAATATGTACACAATCTTAAACATATATCTTTGATTTTTAAAATTCATGTAAATATTTAATCAATAAAAGTTAAAATGAAAGACTTGTACGGGGAATTAAGAAAAAACTCCTTTTAGTAACTGGAAGCGAAAATGCAAGTGATATTTATCACTAAAACACACATTTATTCATGAGGTCAATTAGGAGTTATCTCTGAAAAAGCAGAACATGACCCGTATGTTTGCGTCGTATTAAAACAACAAAAACAATTAGTTTTTGAAAGTTTATAGAGTAAACTGCCATTTTAGTCCTTGAAATTTGACCAAAATTGCCACTTTAGTCCAAATAGTTTTTTTCTTACAATTTTAGTCCAAATAGTTTTGTTTTCTGTCATTTTAATACCTGTCTTTTGTCATTTTTTGAAATTTTCATCGACCACCATCTCCCACCACCCACCCCATCACAATCTTCTATCATCGCAACCACTTGCCTGCACCGTCACCACCCACCCACCCATCACCATCACCACTTTTCCGCCACCCACGTCATCAACCAACACCACCGCCATTATCGTAAAACCAACAACAACAACAACCACCGCCATCATCTTCACTGTAAACCGGCATAACACCATCCCTATATCATTGCACTTGTAAAAAAAATGTGTTTTGACCAAAATTCATCTAAGTTAACTAAATTTTTTTTAATGAAATTAGTGGGTTGGATAAAAATGGCAGAAAATGACAAAAGTCAGGGACTAAAATGACAGAAAACAAAACTATTTGGACTAAAATGGCAAGAAAAAAACTATTTGGACTAAAGTGACAATTTTGGTCAAACCTTAGGGACTAAAATGGCAATTTACTCAAGTTTATATAAAAGAAAATTGGTTAAAAACGGTGATCTTCCCACATATTATTAAATCAAAACTGCATCCTTTGTGACTTTGCATATTTCATAGGGAAGATCACGTGCTTACAAAATGTGAGACAAAGCCAAAGCAAGACAATTTAGTTTCTAATTTCACTCCTTTATCTTAATGTTCTTTATCTCTTCACTGTTCACTGGCACCACCATCTCCACCAGCAAATAGCAACGGCAACCACCACCTCCTGTGGACCGACTCCTTCCCACCACCGCCACCAGCATCATCGTCTACTACCATTTCTCTACATGACCACCAGCCTCCACCGCCACCGTCCTACCTTCTTCCTGTCTCTTCCGATGAGATCTCATCCGCTTTTCGCTCTGTGATCGATGATCGTGTCTCTCAGAGTGGGCATCAGTGGTTGATGGTGTTATTTTGTAGAGAGAGAAAGATGGAACATAGAGAAATGATGGTAGGCCATGGCCATGGGTGGAAATATGCCTGCAGATATTGTTGTTGCTGTGTGAACTTCTAAAAGGAGGAAAACTTCAGTGTCAAAAACCTAAAAGTTAAAAGATATACTGGCGCAGCTGTGCGATGTCTTTCATGAAGGAAAAACACAGATTTGTACAATCAACTTCATTCACGTATATGTGTATAGAGAACTAGGAAACAGAGATAAAGAAGCGGCACTGTGGGTCAGAAGGGGGCAAAGTAATTTCGGCTTCTACTCCATAGTTTGGTTTCAATAGTTTCTCAGACCCTGAAACAACCAATGACTCTTTGGATAACTGTCTAGAACTGATAATGTAAATGGTTTTTTAATCTTAGACTGATCTAATGACAAAAAGGAGTATTATAATGAACATAGCCAATCAACTGAAGTCTCAATTGACAACTCAAAACATATACTCTGAAGTCTAATTTGGTATCCATGTACATAAAGTTGGTACGAGTATGGTTACTATTTAGAAACAAGGGGTTTAAACCCAAAGAATACAACGGTAAAATGAAGTTCCAGATTATTATAGATGGTCAAATCATACCAACATTGAGTAAAAGAAGAGATACCAGAGCGTTGTTCACAGCACGCAAGCAATCATTGGTCTTTAACATCAAAAGGATGACACGAGGCAGTTTATGCAGAAGCTCTGCGATTTGAGGAAAATATTGAGACGCATACATCTGAAGTTGGCAGCATGTGGGTCACAATGCACAAATCCATGTTTAAACATCATCTCAGCAAATGTTTAACTCACCTGTATCATGTAAAAGTAGCAAATGTTTAACTCCATGGTCAACAATTTTGAGGTACTAAGGTTCCGATACACAGCAGGTGCATAGCCATATTCTGCAATATCAATATGAGAAGATAACCTTCGAAAGCTATCCATAAATTTATGCTGTTGTTGGCCTCATTTAAGAAATCTACTTCCTGATAACCATCATTGTAATTGTAACTTGATTAACAATCTACATTTCAGGAATGCACAGCCTACCATATCAGAAGAAAATGCATAGATACACATATTTAACATGAAAACAGTCTTGCATATACCAAAGCAACAGGCACATATAATAGGCCAAAGAAACAAACAACTTCAGAGGTCAGGGATGACTAGACTGGGGGAGACCTATGTGTTAGACTGTTAGCTATCAAGTGTAAACTACATGTTGTGATCACTGTTTAATTCCATGCATACTTTTGGAGCACCTGCGGCTGCAATTAGGGCTTTGTTAAAGGCAACCACTTGAGATATCACACTCTCTATAGATGTTGTTTGATATAAATCAGAGCAAGGAACAGTTGAAAACTTAAAGAGTTCAAATAAAACGAATAGGATTGAATCAATAAAATATAACTTGTAATTTCGAAAAGTTAGTAATTAACCTACTAAGACCGTGGGGTATGGTAGGGCTTGGGTTGGGGGCATGAGTCTCGTAGCATTTAATTTCACCCACTGTCTTAGAATTAAAAAAAGAAAAGTTTTATTCGTTTTAGAGTATTCACATCCATTTCACCAATGTTTTAAAAACCGTTTTTTAAGTCATACCGGGTTGGGCTCTATAATGATTCAACCGGTTGAACCGGGGTACTAGTTAACCCTATAAATCCAAAAATTACAAATTTATCTAAAAAACAATCCAATCTCAACTATAATTTATGTAACTTATCATAGTTTTATCTAAAAACAACTATTTTCATTGTAAACTGCTAAGCATTCTAAAAAAAATTTGTTAGTTATAAACAATATTGCATTATACGAGGTGAGTAACAATTTCGACAACAATGAAATATTGGAGTAGAAGGCACTAGGTTAATTACCAAAAATATGGAAAATCAATATTACCTTAGTATTGTATTTTATTAAAAATAAGAAATCAAATCTTAAGATAATGCAAACCGGTACAACGGTTTGAACCGGTAGAACCGGATTTACCGACGGTACATAAGACATACTGTATTCAGGTTTTACCGGCCTTTATCGTACCGGTAAAATATGGAAAATCAATATTACCTTAGTATTGTATTTTATTAAAATTAAGAAATCAAATCTTAAGATAATGCAAACCGGTACAACGGTTTGAACCGGTAGAACCGGATTTACCGACGGTACATAAGACTAAGACATACTGTATTCAGGTTTTACCGGCCTTTATCGTACCGGACTCGTGTCCGATATCCGGTTTAACCGGTACAATCGGCCGGTTCATACCGGTATTGAAAACATTGATATTCACCCTAAACTACACTAAAAAACACTACATTTTCTCTTTCCTTTTTAGTTAAATAATATTCTTTATACCTTTATCATTACCCTTTCTCTCTCCTCCACTCACAACCACTTTCAAAATATATTAAAAAATTATAGAAGGTGAACATTGTTCCCTCAAATATATAGATGAACAGTGACATTTTCTCTTTCCTCCACTCACAAGCACTTTTTATACTCTTTATATTATAAAAACTCCACTCACACCATTTGGTGGAATGGATATGAATGCATCTAGCCCTTTATCTTTTACCCTATATTACAATGAAAATTACTATCTTTTATCTCTCTCTTTTTCAATTAAAAATTGCTATCTATTTTCTAATACTCTATCATTATATTTTTTTCCTCTTCCACTCACAATTACTTTCAAACTATATTAAAAAAAGGTTATTGGATTTTATCACCCCAAACTATTGGCTATTACCCCTAACTATCACTTTGACGACCGCCACCCCCAACTTAACACTTAGTGTGTTATGTCACCATTTTGTTAACTGATCACTAACTTTTGATCATGTTACTATACTTTTGGGGGTGTCCTAAGATCCCTAAAACCTTCCTAAGATCCCTATGAGACCCCCAAAAGTATAGTAACAGGATCAAAAGTTAGTGTTCAGTTAAGGATGGGGTGACAGAACATACAAAGTGTTAAGTTGGGGGTGACAGGCGTCAAAATGATAGTTGAGGGTGGCAGCGACCAATAGCTAATAGTTGGGGGGGGGGTGATAAAATCCAATAACCCATTAAAAAATTATAAAGGGTGAACAGTGTTGTCTCAAATTTACAGATGAACAGTAACATTTTATCTCTTCTCTACTCACTTGTAGTCACCTACAACCACTTTTCATAAAATAAAACCCCCTCTCACGTAATTGGGGGTTTGGATGTGAATGCTCTTAGCATCTATACCAGCTTCTCTATTTTATTATTTATCTAAAAAATATATAGTAGAGAGTAAATTCAATCTCTATATTTGATATTTTAGTGTTCATGTCTGAATTAAATGTTGTGAGTGCATAAAATTGAGAAATTGTAATAAAATAAGTGTTTGCAAGTAAGATGGAGATAAAAATAAAGAATAAGATGTGGGAATTTTTTGAGATATGTGTGGTTTTAATTAAATTACAGAGAGTAATATAGAGGTGTTGATGTGAATGCTCTCATACAATGAAAGGATAGAAGGGATTGTTTGAGATTTGAACATTAGAGTCCCAATCTGTGTCACTCAAAAGTAGGCGAAGCCCATCATGGCTTATGTAACGCCCTGCGTCCCTAAACTTTAGGCTTTTGGCAAGTTTAGTCCCTAGACCTTGCCTATTGTCAGTTTTAGTCCCTAATCTATGTAACGTTGATACTTTTGTGAATCTTATGCCATGATACTTGGTTCTAATTACTAGACTCTTGTGATGTTTAAATCTAGATTCTTGACTCTTAATACTATGATGCTAGACTCTTGATGCTTGACCCTTGATACTTAATACTATGAGACTTGACACTTAAATCTAGATACATGACTCTTGATTCTTGTAACACCTCGTAAAACCGTCTCCAATGATGTGCTGACACGTGTAATGAACCCTAATGAAGTCAAACATTGACTATAAGGGACTATTTTTGTCAAAATTGAAAACTTTGAATGTGGAAGGACTGAAAGTATCAACATGCCTAAACTAGGCCTCTGAGTGACCTTATACGATGTCCGTATTCTCAAATGAGTCACTTGTTTGACGAGAGGAGCCGTTTGCGTAACTATGTGGAAGTTTGCGCAACGAAGCGTTAAAAGTGTCAACATGTAAATTCTTACCTCTGAGTGACCTTTTACCAAACTGAGAGCTTCATAATGTTTGAAAACATTCTCGGGAATGCCTAATGTTGGCCATTCAAGGCTTTTATGCCAATAAGTGAAGTTGCACGCAAATTTGTAAGTTAGAGGGGTTAAAAGCGTCAACATGTATAATTTTACCTCTGAATGACCTTTTAACGAACCCAAAGCATTTGGAAGTGCAATCATACTCTCGGGAATGCTTATCATGAGCTACATAAGGCTTTGATGTTATTAAATGATAATACGCGCAAGTTTTCGCGTTAAGAGGACTAAAAGCGTCATAAACTGCGTAAGTTTACATTTACGCGCATATCTTACGTTCTGACCACATCTGGACATCCAAAATTTTTGTACACACTAAAATATTTTTATTTTAGTGTTCGGCATGCAAAAATACCATTCATCGCTTAATTTGGATAGTTTTCGTGTCCGTTCGAGTTTCGTCGTAATTCGACGAATAACGTGACCGTACGGCCAAACGAACCGACATCCGGGATTTTCCGAGCATATTTTGAGTCCTCTATACTTTGGCCACCTATTAGAGCCTTTAAAATGGCTTAACGGGTGTTAAAAGTGCCAAAAATGGGCTTATGTATGTGCAGGGACCTAAGCTGTAAATATTGAAAGTTATGCTGAACTGCAGGGACCAGGCGGGCCGCGTAAGGCCTGTCCCTCATCTTACGCGGGCTGCGTAAGGATGCCCAGTTCCAGAAAATTGTTTTTCAGCAACAGATTGTTAATTCAGGGGCTGTTCTTGTAAGTTCTTTGTGTAATGACCAAGTTAACACCTTAGCAAGGCTTCTAACCACAACCAACCACATGTATGGCCATGATCTCTTGCTTGGTGGCCAAATAAACACTTGTCATAATCCTACAAATTCCCAAAAACTATATATAGGACATGAATCCATCCATTTCATTTGCACCTTTACATTCTATCTTCTCCTCTCTCAAACCTAGAGCTTTCTAATCTGATTGGAACTTATTTTTAGTAGAAAAGATACCTAGGACCCTTTGTAAGTGTCTTAGCCCTCTCTAAAGTTCAGTTTTATGTTTAAAAAAAAAAACTGAAAAGTCAAGTTATCATAAATTAGCTTTGACTTTCGGTTTAATCATAAATGGTCCAGCCATTGACCGAAACGAAAGTGGTTATGGAACCATATTAGGATAGGTGGTTAACCCTTAAAAGGGCACCTCATAATTATTTCGTTTGACTAGTTAATTGTCGGGTCAAACTAGTTAGTCAAAATGCCAAACTGGACAGAAAGTTTAAAAATGATTTAAATAAATAAAACAGAGGTTCTAAATTATATTCTAACATTCTAATGACTTAGTAATTAATATTAGAACATGTCTAATCAGTCCTAACCCGGCAATTATCAGTCTAAGGTCAGTTTATAACCGAAAGTCACAAAAGCTTGACTTTTGCTTTGACTTTCAGTTCTGACCCGTTTAAGCTTGATTCTTCCATGTTTTAAGCCTCCATTCAGACCGTATAATATAGTAGTATAACCTCCTGAAGTTATATTGCTTGGTCCTTAGTAGTTTGAATTATATGCTCATGTCCGTTATTATGCTTATAAATGCCATAATTGCCCTTTTGACACACAAATGAGATTTTTAGCAATGTGAGTGGACAAAAACCTTTGTTATTGATATTTAGGCTTGTCCTGAAAATTTGAAATCAGTTCTTGGTCCCAAATAGAAGTTATGCTAGATATCGTAATTAGAAGCTTCTTATCAATTAAATTGCGATATCTTGCATAATGCACCTTTAAACTTGGATTTTGAACCAAAACTCATTACCTACTGTTAAGATATTATTTTTAAGAAATTTTAAGATTTTTGGTCACATTAGAATCTGTTTAAAACATAGAGTTCTTGTGTAATTCGGTTAATGACGATAATACCTTTTTTAGGAATAAAATGAGATTAACAAAGGATTTAAATGCCAAACTTTTTCCTACTAATTTCATACATTAAATAAATTATTTTGAGCATTTAAAACTGATCAAAACCTCAGAATTTCATAAACATCTTGATTATCGTCAATTAGCGAGTTTTTACACTAATTAGGTGCATAGTATGGTTTAAAACCATATTTAACATCTAAGACTTGTTACCTACTGATTTTTTTAAACAAATTTAAATATTTTAAAGTAGGTATAAGTTATGAACTCAGGTTTCCAAAAATGCCCTTAAAAGCCTATGTGAAATGACCAAAACGCCCTTTCGGGACATAGTCTGACCATAAGTAGTAAATTTCACATATTTATAATATCTTACTGATGTAATGTGACAAATTAAATATTTTTACTGATTTCAAAAGACCAGAACTTCAGTTTGTTATAAAATCTCTTTTATAAGCATTAAAATTACCAAAATACCCTTATGGGACTTAATTTGGTTTTAAATACTTTTTGGGCATATATGTTAACATTCTACTGATGTATTAACATATTCTAAGCATAATAACATATGGGACTGGTATATGATTCATTTGGTTAACCGTTACGCATTTACGCGTTCGGATCGGTTTATGTAACTAGTTTACGTAAGTTTGCCGAAACGGGTTTAACCTTATCGTTTTTATCTCAAAATCCGGAATGTGTTTAGTTTACCCATAATATACAAGTCTTCGTACTTGTTGGGTCTAAATAACATTCTATTCCGGTCATCGCTTAATCTAGCGTATCGTACCGCTTTAGATACTTTAAGCTAGCCGGTCTAAGTCTACGACTTAAATAAAGACCGTTAGCATTCTGAATTGGTTATATATTACCATCACTCCAGACTAGAGCCACCCGGTAAAAGCTACATGCATTTAGATAGATTGGATACGACTGAGTTATTTTGCTATGAATCAAGTATTAGCTCAGGTAAATAGTTTTAACTTATTTTCCCTTATACGGGCTTGGGATATGGTATTATAATAATACCACTTGGTCGGGTATGAAATCATTTAATCGGATTGTGATTAATAAATTGCATAACCCGTTTTAATCTGTTTTGTTTGATAACATGAACATTGGGGGTTAATTCGACCGTGTCCTGGATATCCTCGGCTCATTTCATTTGAAAATGACCACGACCTATGCACGGGGTGTAGGCATACACCTGACAGATGCAAATGCTAAAATATAAACCCACATGTTGGGGATAACTCCTTTGTGGGTTCTATAAGTGGTGAGTCGGTTAATCATGACCGGCTTCCAACCGGCCCCAATTGTATGACAAACATGTAAAACTGTATACAAGATTTTATTAAAGATTGTCCCAAGTATAAATGGTTTGTGCCTTGTGCACTTAAATCAATTTTCATAAACTCTTTTAAATGAGTCGGTTAATTGTATTTACCAGTGAAAACTGACGTATTTTCCAAAGACTAAGTGGCAGGTACTACTCGTAATAGGCTGGGGGATTGCTCGGTGTCGAAATAGAGGATCTTGCAAATCCTTAAAGATGCCTTAAAGTCTGTTAAACTTCATTTTATACATTCTGTAAAGATCCACCTGTGGATTCGATATTACAGGCTCGTCTATAATAAATACTTTGATATTTTCAGACATTTGAGTTTGTAATAATATTTTATATTCCAAGACTTCCGCTGTGCTATTTTGTTTATGTTTGACCATGATGATATCAACTACGTCACGATACTCCCCACCGGGCCCACCGGTAATATGTGGAAATATCGGGGTGTGACAGGTTGGTATCAGAGCCAACATTGAGTGAATTAAACACTAGTCTTTTGTGTTTAATCTCAATGACACAGTAGCATATTCCTTAGACCTTTTGAGTCTAGACTTAACATAGGAATGCTCTCATCCCTATTAAGTAAACATTGTTTTCGATTTTATGTA
This sequence comes from Helianthus tuberosus, assembly GCA_030545235.1. Lineage (NCBI taxonomy): Eukaryota > Viridiplantae > Streptophyta > Magnoliopsida > Asterales > Asteraceae > Helianthus > Helianthus tuberosus. The sequence goes on along the minus strand of CM060432.1, from coordinate 181,859,556 downwards.
TTTTGAATATGTCGCTAAGCAAGGAAGCCGTTAATGGAAATTCTCCTCATCCGAAGTCAAGGAATGCCAAGCTTTACAATACGGCTAGAATAAGCGTGCGACTAGTTTGGAAGAAAGACCTTCATGGACTCATTCCTAAAACCAAATCTATTGAATTGCAATCAGACTTCAGAGTCCATACCGGAGGTCCCCGAGGCTCAAACTTTAAAGTCTGTGCCAGTGGAGTCCATACCAGGTGGTCCCTGAGGCTCCCGTTTTGAAAATAATGCTAGTAAATGCTGATGATCCTTATTTCTTACCTATAAAATTTGGAATCCCAGATTTGGATTATATCAGTCAAAACCCAATTCGTGATCTATATCATTCCTTAACCATTGAATCCTTGAATTCTACTTCTATAACGGATCCTGATTGGAATACTTACCTTATTCACTGAGGTCTTCAGTGTCCCTACCGTATATGGTAAACAAAGAAGGGAAACAGTCGAAATGGAGCAAGGAAGGTGTTAGAGAATCCTTCTTTCATAATATTCTTTCTCTTTCAAGTCCTTATAAGGACCTATCTCTTCTAATTAGTCCCTGTGTGGACATACCTTTTGACTTAAGACCCTATATGGGCATTTGCTATTTGGTCCTTTCATGGACATTATATTTCAATATAGTCACTTGTGGACATTATATTCCAATAAATTCCCTCGGTGGACATACTATTTCAATATAGTCCTTTCATGGACGTATGATTTTATTAAAATCCCTTTTGTGGATACACTATTTTAAAATAGTCCTCCCGTGGACTTGATATTTCAATATAATCCTCTCATGGACATTATATTTCTTCATAGTCCTTTCGTGGGCATTGTATTTCATAAAAAAAGTCTTTTCGTAGACATATTATTTTATCAAAGTCCCCTGGCGGACATAATAATTCATTACCGTCCTTTCAAGGACATATTATTTCACCATAGTCCCTTTTTATGGACAAATTATTACATTTAGATCCCTTGTGGACATGATGTTTTATTATAAGTCCCTTTAAGGACATATTCTTTCTTCAATAAGTCCCAATGAGGACGTGTCTTTCGACATAAAGTCCCTACGAGGACAATTGTTATTAACGTCCCTTCGTGGACATGTTATATCATAAAGGTCCCTATGCAGACATATCTTATAGTCCCTTTACGGACTTATATTTCCTTTTAGTCCCTGCGCGGACTTAAACTGCTTTAAGTCCCTGTGAGGACATCTGTACAGCAATGCCCTTTTGTGCGCATGCTGTACCAATATAGTCCTTTTATGGACGTGTTATTTCATTAAAATCCCTTTGGGGATACGTTATTTCGAAATAGTCCCTGTGAGGACACGATATTTCATTATAACCCCAATATGGACTTATAATATTTATAGTCCTTATACGGACTTATGTTTTTCCTCTTAGTCCTCTGTGGACAAATATATTACTAAAAGTCCTGATTAAGGCACTCTTGTAAATTCCTATTAATCTAGGAAAGTTTTGAAAATTTTATGTAGGTATTCATTTCGTCCTTTATCCAACGATAGTTCCAAATTTTACTCGAACTTTATCGATCAGCTGAAAATTTCAAAAGATCCTCTTAATGGTATAACCTAGCCTATATGTCTATGAACATGACTATGATGGTAAAACCCTCTTAAGATAATTAATCTTTGTTAACATCTGAGAACATGTTAACGCTCCTGGCAGTGTGGCGTGAGAAACCACATCAGCCGTCAAGGTAATTGGATTACATCCAAGCCTTAAAGCCTATATGATCAGAGTAGATCATGGCAAGTACCATCAATGTGATGATCATACCATAAACATCCATTAGTGGTGAAGTGCCTACGGGCTATACTTGTTGTCTAATAAGACAATGACAGTTGTGGCCTATGACCCCCTGTCTACAAATGTTGGACAATGTCCAAACATAATAGCCTATATGATCAATGCGATCATGACTAAAATCATCAGTACGATGATTAAATCTAACATCCTTAATGATGTTTTGCCAAAGGGCTATATTATATTGTCCAATTGAGACAAGGTAATTGTAATCTTATGTGATTCCTTGCCCAAGGGGGGTGAGCTAGGCTCAAAATCCCATAGTCTATATGATCATTGCGATCCTGACTAGTATTTTCAATATGATGATTATAATATTAACATCCCTTGTGATGAAATGCCTACGGGCTACACTTTATTTTATTGTCGATAAGACAAAGTTAGTAGTGGTCTTTATGATCCCCTGTACAAAGTGGTGGGTTATACCCAATCCTAACAGTCTATATGATCAGTGTGATCATGACTAATATCATCAATTACGATGATGACATATGAACATCCATTAGTGATGTCAATTGGTTTACCTTTGTGTCAAATAAGTCATCTTTAGGGACAAAGACAGTTGGAGTCTATGACTCCCTGTCCAAAGGTGAAGAACTATTTTCAAGCCTTAAAGCTCATGATCTAACAAGATTGCGGCCTACGAATTGATGTCCTTGTGACAAACCCACAAGTTATATTTCAAGTCATCCATGACAAGCCTCCGTGCTATAACTTGTCGTTCGTGACAAGTTAACGTACTAAATGTTAACATCCCTGGTGACAGGCCTTTTGTGCAATATTTGATAAATGTCCTTCGTGACAGGCCTTAGTGCCATATCCTATAACATCCTAGAGACAAGGCCATTTGTGCCGTATCTGAATGTCATTGTGACAAGGCCTTTGCGCTATATGATTACTTATGACCTTCATGACTGGGATTATGCCATACCTTTCTACGTCCCTCGCGACTGGCCTCTGTGCCATAGGTATATATATATATAATAAAAGTCATGTAAGGCTAGCCTTTGAGCTATTCATAATCATCCTTGTGACAAAGACAGTTGTGACATTATAATCCCTTGTCAAGCAGGTATTGGACTCGCTCCAGACTTTGAATGCCATTGATGGTCCTTTTGTGACCTAGGCTAAATATAATGGATATACATTCAAATAACATTCATTAGGAATGTTCGGAACATAATAGCCTATACGGTTTATGGATGTCGTGGCTAATCTATGTCAGGTCATCAGGATGATGACTAATAATTGTTAAATTTGGTGATTAGTACCAAGTTTCGAGTATGGAAAACTCGGATGAGGTAGACAACAGTCGCAATACTATTAATGCGACAAAAGTTAATAATGCTACAAACGTAAACCTCAATATTAATGGAGTTAATCTCCAAGCTGTGGTTGACGCAGCAGTTGGAAAGGCCATGGAAAAGGTCATGAAACAATTCAAAGAGCCGAATGCTTCTCGCTTTAAATTTCATTTAAACACCACGTTCAATTGCTCATGAATAGAGCTTTGTTCACACTTCGAATATGAAGGATGAACCAAATGAGGAGGATAACTCCCAGAAATCTAAGAAAAAGAGCAAGTACAGGTTTAATAAGAACCAACAAAAGTTCAGTAAGAAGCCTGTATGTAAGAATTTGCTATAAAAGACACTGGGGACAGTGTCGATTAGAACAAAGACCAAAGCACGGTGGCATCTGCTAAGGAACTGGTCATCATTACCATGAATATGGGACATAAAGAATGCAGTCTATTACGACTGTGGTGAGCAAGGCCACATTAGAACTAGATACCATAAAGCTGCCAAAGAAGGTGCAGCTAAGCCTGGAAAGGCTAAGAAAGGAAACGCCTGAACTCACCCGATGAATGCCAAGAGGCAAAACATGATGTCATCAAATACATTCCTTATCATTTACCAATGATAATTTCTGCTAAGTGTCCTGTTTTAATACAGGCAATAATAAGTCCTCATAAACCATAAGCTTAACAAACTTTTATATTATCCACAAGGTAGAACCTACCAATGAAACCTTAGAGACTATTTTTTTCTCTTTCTCGGCAATGATCTCTCTGAAAAATCTAAAAGTACTCTTTCTTCGAATAGAGTACGACAAAATATGTTATTTTAATTATTTTCCTCATTGATTTTATCAACTGCGAGTGCCAACTATGTTTGATAAAAGCGCCATATGAGGATTGGCGTAACCTGGTGTGTCCCATAGATTGCTTCCATGCCTGATCAGTATGGAGGTTTAATGCATGGAACCACTAAGATATACCAATGGTCATATTGTACTAAAGTCAAGCTAGTAGTATTCAAGGAAGATATCCATAATAGAAATGCCTAAGTAGGCGTCTCTACTTAAGGCATCTGTGCACTCGTAAATCAGATGTGTCATTTACATGTCACAAGCGACGGGAAGTGAACCAAGGTCGGAAATTGAAGCTACTCTATCATATTTGGATAACTTAATTTCTTCTCAGTAGAACTATCTCTTTTTACCTCCTGAGAGGCAAAATGGAATTTGGATTGACATCCTATTATGAGCTGTATCTATTACAGAAGCTCTATATCGGTTAGCATCAACGGAAATGGAAGAGCTGAGAGCTAACCAGAAGAGTTTTTGGAGAAAGGCTTGTACAGCCTAGCTTATCGTCTTAAAAGCTTCGATTATTGTTAATAAAGGAAAGCACGATGCAATACGCTTGTGCATTGATTGCTGTAACCTAAATAGGAAACGATTAAGAATCGTTAACACCTGCCCAGGATCGTCGATTGGTTCAACTAACCATGAGGGTAGTTAATTCCTTAAGATTTATTCGAGTAATAGTTGGAATAACTATCTTACCCTAGTTAAGTTCTTCAATAACCAATAGCATTATATAAGCATCAAGGCTGCTCCTTTGGAGACCTTGTTTGGGAGAAATAGCCAACGCCCATTTGTTGGGCAGGAAATTGGGAAAGCCCAATTATCAGGATCTGAGATTTGTCTTAAGGACGACGGATAAGATAATATGAATCTGTAATCGTATGAAAGCTGCCAGTGATCGGCAGAAGAGCAATGCGAACAAGAGGCGCAAATCTCTTAAAGTTCCAAGTAGGGAACAAGTCTCTATTAAAATACCAAGATGGAAGGGTATGATACGTTTCAATATAAAGGAAAAGTCGAGCCCTAGATATTTAGGACCATTCGAAATCATTGAATGTGCCGGCAGCATAAGCTTAAAGCAAAACTTGCCTAAAGAGCTTAATGGAATCCACAATGTGTTCCACATCTTTAACTTAAAGATATGTCTAGCCGATAAAATCGCTAGCAATGTCTTATAAAGACATATAGATTAATAAAAGCCTAAGGTTTATTGAAGGATCTATATCAATCAAGGATCTACAGGTTAAGAAGCTCCGAAGAGAAAAATGTATCTATTGAATAGGTCAATTGGGATACCCGTAGAGGTCCCCAATATACTACGAAAGTTAAGTCTATTATACGACAGAAAGTACTTCCATCTTTTTGAGCAAATCTCGAGGTCGAGATTTCTTTTAAGGGGGTGAGGATGTAACACCTCGTAAAACCGTGTCCAATGATGTGCTGACACGTGTAATGAACCCTAATGAAGTCAAACATTGACTATAAGGGACTATTTTCGTCAAAATTGAAAACTTTGAATGTGGAGGGACAGAAAGTATCAGCATGCCTAAACTAGGCCTCTGAGTAACCTTATACGATGTCCGTATTCTCAAATGAGTCACTTGTTTGACGAGAGGATCCGTTTGCGTAACTATGTGGAAGTTTGCGCAACGAAGGGTTAAAAGTGTCAACATGTAAATTCTTACCTCTGAGTAACCTTTTAACAAACTGAGAGCTTCATAATGTTTGAATACATTCTCGGGAATGCCTAATGTTGGCCATTCAAGGCTTTTATGCCAATAAGTGAAGTTGCACGCAAATTTGTAAGTTAGAGGGGTTAAAAGCGTCAACATGTATAATTTTACCTCTGAATGACCTTTTAACGAACCCAAAGCATTTGGAAGTGCAATCATACTCTCGGGAATGCTTATCATGAGCTACATAAGGCTTTGATGCTATTAAATGATAATACGCGTAAGTTTTCACGTTAAGAGGACTAAAAGCGTCATAAACTGCGTAAGTTTACATTTACGCGCATATCTTACGTTCTGACCACATCTGGACATCCAAAATTTGTGTACACACTAAAATATTTTAATATTTTAGTGTTCGGCATTCAAAAATACCATTCGTCGCTTAATTTGGATAGTTTTCGCGTCCGTTCGAGTTTCGTCGTATTTCGACGAATAACGTGACCGTACGGCCAAACGAACCGACATCCGGGATTTTCCGAGCATATTTTGAGTCCTCTATACTTTGGCCACCTAGTAGAGCCTTGAAAATGGCTTAACGGGTGTTAAAAGTGCCAAAAATGGGCTTATGTATGTGCAGGGACCTAAGTTGTAAATATTGAAAGTTATGCTGAACTGCAGGGACCAGGCGGGCCGCGTAAGGCCTGTCCCTCATCTTACGCGGGCCGCGTAAGGATGCCCTGTTCCAGAAAATTGTTTTTCAGCAACAGATTGTTAATTCAGGGGCTATTCTTGTAAGTTCTTTGTGTAATGACCAAGTTAACACCTTAGCAAGGCTTCTAACCACAACCAACCACATGTATGGCCATGATCTCTTGCTTGGTGGCCAAATAAACACTTGTCATAATCCTACAAATTCCCAAAAACTATATATAGGACATGAATCCATCCATTTCATTTGCACCTTTACATTCTATCTTCTCCTCTCTCAAACCTAGAGCTTTCTAATCTGATTGGAACTTATTTTAAGTAGAAAAGATAGCTAGGACCCTTTGTAAGTGTCTTAGCCCTCTCTATAGTTCAGTTTTATGTTTTAAAAAAAAACAGAAAAGTCAAGTTATCATAAATTAGCTTTGACTTTCGGTTTAATCATAAATGGTCCAGCCATTGACCAAAACGAAAGTGGTTATGGAACCATATTAGGATAGGTGGTTAACCCTTAAAAGGGCACCTCATAATTATTTCGTTTGACTAGTTAATTGTCGGGTCAAACTAGTTAGTCAAAATGCCAAACTGGACAGAAAGTTTAAAAATGATTTAAATAAATAAAACAGAGGTTCTAAATTATATTCTAACATTCTAATGACTTAGTAATTAATATTAGAACATGTCTAATCAGTCCTAACCCGGCAATTATCAGTCTAAGGTCAGTTTATAACCGAAAGTCACAAAAGCTTGACTTTTGCTTTGACTTTCAGTTCTGACCCGTTTAAGCTTGATTCTTCCATGTTTTAAGCCTCCATTCAGACCGTATAATATAGTAGTATAACCTCCTGAAGTTATATTGCTTGGTCCTTAGTAGTTTGAATTATATGCTCATGTCCGTTATTATGCTTATAAATGCCATAATTGCCCTTTTGACACACAAATGAGATTTTTAGCAATGTGAGTGGACAAAAACCTTTGTTACTGATATTTAGGCTTTTCCCGAAAATTTGACATCAGTTCTTGGTCCCAAATAGAAGTTATGCTAGATATCGTAATTAGAAGCTTCTTATCAATTAAATTGCGATATCTTGCATAATGCACCTTTAAACTTGGATTTTGAACCAAAACTCATTACCTACTGTTAAGATATTATTTTTAAGGAATATCAAGATTTTTGGTCAGATTAGAATCTGTTTAAAACATAGAGTTCTTGTGTAATTCGGTTAATGACGATAATACCCTTTTTAGGCATAAAATGAGATTAACAAAGGATTTAAATGCCAAACTTTTTCCTACTAATTTCATACATTAAATAAATTATTTTGAGCATTTAAAACTGATCAAAACCTCAGAATTTCATAAACATCTTGATTATCGTCAATTAGCGAGTTTTTACACTAATTAGGTGCATAGTATGGTTTAAAACCATATTTAACATCTAAGACTTGTTACCTACTGATTTTTTTAAACAAATTTAAATATTTTTAAAGTAGGTATAAGTTATGAACTCAGGTTTCCAAAAATACCCTTAAAAGCCTATGTGAAATGACCAAAACGCCCTTTCGGGACATAGTCTGACCATAAGTAGTAAATTTCACATATGTATAATATCTTACTGATGTAATGTGACAAATTAAATATTTTTACTGATTTCGAATGACCAGAACTTCAGTTTGTTATAAAATCTCTTTTATAAGCATTAAAATTACCAAAATACCCTTATGGGACTTAATTTGGTTTTAAATACTTTTTGGGCATATATGTTAACATCCTACTGATGTATTAACATATTCTAAGAATAATAACATATGGGACTGGTATATGATTCATTTGGTTAACCGTTACGCATTTACGCGTTCGGGTCGGTTTATGTAACTAGTTTACGTAAGTTTGCCGAAACGGGTTTAACCTTATCGTTTTTATCTCAAAATCCGGAATGTGTTTAGTTTACCCATAATATACAAGTCTTCGTACTTGTTGGGTCTAAATAACATTCTATTCTGGTCATCGCTTAATCTAGCGTATCGTACCGCTTTAGATACTTTAAGCTAGCCGGTCTAAGTCTACGACTTAAATAAAGACCGTTAGCATTCTGAATTGGTTATATATTACCATCACTCCAGACTAGAGCCACCCGGTAAAAGCTACCTGCATTTAGATAGATTGGATACGACTGAGTTATTTTGCTATGAATCAAGTATTAGCTCAGGTAAATAGTTTTAACTTATTTTCTCTTATACGGGCTTGGGATATGGTATTATAATAATACCACTTGGTCGGGTATGAAATCATTTAATCGGATTGTGATTAATAAATTGCATAACCCGTTTTAATCTGTTTTGTTTGATAACATGAACATTGGGGGTTAATTCGACCGTGTCCTGGATATCCTCGGCTCGTTTCATTTGAAAATGACCACGACCTATGCACGGGGTGTAGGCATACACCTGACAGATGCATGATCGGAGTGTCGCGCTCCGGTCAAAGATAATATTTATAAGCCCTAATTACCCTTAACGATAGCTAGTGGTAGCAAGGGGTCGAACCACGAAGAGTATGTATTTTGCGAATGGACTTTGAATGATTTGTAGAAGTTGTCACTTTTATGAAGCTTGCTAAATTGTTTTTGGGTTTTTTTTTTGTTTGTTGAAAAGATATCGGGTTGAACCGACAATTTGCTATTAACTAAGAGAATGGTTCGTTGACTACAACTGCAAAACTTAATTGATTAGTTAAAATAATATATGAGAAAACGAATCACACCCGGGTTTCGGATTGATAAGTAACTAGAGTTATTTAACATGAACGGTTTGACTATTTTATGAGCACCAATGATTTCTTGAGTTTGTAAATTGAAAACCTAATCGTAGACATCAACAATCATCTAACATACGCAAATGGTGCAAGAAAACCTTCACAATATGAATTAAAGACAATTGTATGTTTTATAAATCAAGAACAATGAACAAACCCTAGCACGAATCAAAACTAATAGTAGTAATCATCTCTCAATGTCAATGATGCAAGAAAATCTTAACAATTTCGAGTTCAAAACAATACTAACAATCAATCCGCACAATTTCAATCAAAAGATTACAAAATGTTTATATCAAACCAAACCATGAAAAAGCAAACCCTAGAAACTCACAATCTTTCACCCGGGGATGATCTTGGGGAAATTAGCCACTCATGGTTTATGATTGATCTTCAAGACGTGATGGAATGTGATAATGGATGGATTGAATCTTCAAGAATCTCCCAAAAACTCCCAAAATCGACTAGCAAAACCCCCCAATTCGTATATGTCCAGACTTCAATGAATGATAACTTCTTTTAGTCAAAAAGGGGATTTTTACGATTTGTAACTGATGAGGGACGCATTATGTGTCCCTGATCTGAAATCCACACTTTTATACGCCCTCTATTGCGTCCCGGATGAAGTAACTTGCGTTCTCATCCCATGTTTTCACCATTCTTCTCAAAACCACTCTCGATTACTTCCATATGCTTCCATGTGCTTCCCATTTCTCAAGTGGTTACCGAAATGCACTTATTTAAGCTCCGACAAGCTCCTAAATGCATCATTTCCTTGTTACCTTCATTCCAAAGCTCGTAAAGCTTCCAAAATACACCTTAAACCTATCAAGGCCTGCAAAATACAAACCATCTCAAAGTAGTGTATTCTAAAACTCAATTTCACACAAATCAGTAAAATTAAACACGTTAAGCTTTGGAAATTTACCAACCCATCACATCCCCACACTTATCATTTGCTTGCCCTCAAGCAAACTCATTCATTACCGTCCAACCATTAAAAGCAACGCATTTCCCATTCCCTTACTAGTTCTCAGACATGGTCAATAGTCATACCCTAACTCACAAGACTTACGCCTATCAATAGATTTCTATTTCAGTGAGTAAAATGATGCAACATTTAATAAACAAAGCAATTGCCCAACTAAGTTTAACTAATCTTCAAGTTTCACAAGTGTTCACACCCCTCACAATTGTTCTCTCCTCTCGGTTTGAAATCAAAGGAAAACTAGTAAATGTGCACTAGTATTTATTCACTCTATGACCAAAATACAAAGCTTGTTTTAATATGCTTGACAAACAATCACACTTTCACCAACTAACACGAATGATGCACATATCCAAAGGACTTTATGGGTTTTGAGTTTTGGGTTATGGCTAATGATATGGAAGAATGGTGGTTTAAGGTAAGAAACACGAATCCAGCTACATATCCTTATTTATTTCTACAAATGACTATAAATGGGTAACTACGACCCATAATTTTTTTGCTTTTCACAACCGTTCATTTTTTTGAACATTTTGTCCCGTGTAACTAGTTGCGGTTTTTTTTTTTTTTTTTTTTTTTTTTTTTTTTTTTTTGATGAACATGGATAACATACATGGATTGTGGGTTTGGACGATATGATGATGAATGGGTTTAGCAAATAGATAGATAGTTCAGAAATGGCAACTAAGGTGGGGTTTTTTTTTTTTTTTTTTTTTATATATATGGTAAGGTGGAAGGATGTCCTAAAAGCCTTTATCATCTATGTGCAAGCATTCAGTTCGTGGTTTCGGCATGCATCAAATCAATCAAGTTCTCAAGCAAAGCAATGTATAGGCCTACTCTCAAACAATCAATAAATGCAAATAAGCAAATATGTAAAAATATTCAAGAAAAGGCTCAAGATCTCACAAACAAAAAGGATTGGGTTACCGATGTGACACATGTGTTACTTTACAACTTGTTATTCCTAACTAGGCAATTCTATAAATTTTTCTCAAAAACTCTCACTGAAAAGACTTTATCAAGGAACTTAAAGAGTTTATGACCATGACTAAAGACCAACATCTATGCTCCGGAAGGTAAACAGTTAATGGTGCTCGTTGGTTTTCAAGTTTTGGTTGAGTTACTTAAGGGCAAAATTTCCATCTTTTTTTTTTTTTTTTTTTTTTTTGAAGATCATTGTTTTTTTTTTTAATTCTCCTCATCCCCACACTTGAGATACATTGTCCCCAATGTATAGTGTTTTTTTAATGGCACATATGAGAACAAGGAGCTTAACCAATTAAGCCCAACATTTCTATTCCAAGATTCACCCCCAACAACCATTAACTAAATAACATAACATTCCCTAACATTGTTTTTCAACACCACCAAAATTAAACACACAAAAAAAAAATAAAAAAAATAAACACAAGCAAACAAAGCAAAGATGCAAAAGTACAAGGAGTTCAAATCACACCCACACAGTATAATCATGACCATGCAATAAGACATATGTAAAAGAACACATGGACCTGATCGTGAGTGCAACTCCAATCAGCGAGTGATCTACCCATCATATGGAGGCGGGGGATAAGGCGGCCCAAAGGTACACTGATACATGTCCCTAATAAGAGCCACTACCCCATGTGGATCCGTAGAGCTAGACGAACTGGATCCCTGCTCAGGTGGCGGCGGTGGGTGTGGTGGCACCCACTCAGATGGCATAGACTGTGGGTATCGAGGCATCTGTTGTGTTACCTCATAAGGCAACATCTCAGGATCCTTCCAATCTCGGGGCATCAGCCTCTCTGTGTATTCCCATCCACGTGCATAATCATGGTCATGCCTAATATCTTCTTGATGTAGCCAGTTTTGGTTTCTGAAATTCTCTAATTGATACATCATAGCCTTCCTAAACACTCGGTCCTCTTCTAACCCCTGGGTTTGCCTATCATACATCAATCGAGTACTCTTTTCCCAGCTAAAGAACTCATCTGGTCGAGCTTGAGTCATCACTTCATGAAGGTGTTTGTAATACAATGACCCATGTAACTCGGGAGGGAAACCTGTCACAACCGGTTCAGGCATAACCTGTATCCTACCTTTCCGTCCCCCAACTTCCTTTTCTTCTGACTCCTCCTCATCATCTTCAACATCCGATCTCGGGGCCTCAAGAAACTGATCCGTCCTATCAACCTTTAACCTGTGCATCTTCCTTCTCAACTCGTACGTCCACAACGAATTCCGACAAAATGTACTCATCTTAATTGGGTTTTGTGGTACTTTCTCTCCCCTCACTCCCGTTTGAATCACCCCTGCTTCAGTAGCATCTTAGATAACAATCTACAATGTGGGATTGTTTTCTTAGCTTGCCTCTCCCTCGACTCCCAAATGTTGTACATAATTAAATGTCGAGCCGACAATTTGGGAGAACCCGTTATCAAAGCATACAAAATCATCACCTCATACAAACGCACCCTGTCCGTGTCACTGGTGCGTGGCATCACGTTGGTTATCACAAAGCTTTGCAACAACCTACGGAAAACATGCAAATTCTCTTTCCTCAATGGCCACGAAGGGATATCAGTGTCGAAAGGTACATCAAACAACTTCTTTATCATTGTTATCCACTTCTCATCTTTTGCCTCTTCGACTGCCAAGGTGTCATCGGATGGGAATTCATAAGGGTCACCATTAGTAGCCCTCGTATCATACTTTGCATATTTCCTAAGTATAGCGAAAGATAGCACCACTTTTTTTCCGTTCACAAATCCTACTAATTCTGTTTTGTCAGGCGAACCATTTTCTTTTTTCACCAACGTAGACATCCATTCCAAAATTTCATCCATATACACCTCTTGCTTTCCTTCATAGTTGAAATCTAGAAACTCACGCCACCCCAACCTATCAAAACACTCGGTAACACCGAACCTACCAAACTCCTCAAGATTAACCTTCCTTTCACATAAGAACAATTTTTTTCGACCTTGCTTACTTTTTGCAATCTTCTTTTTATATAACGGGGCTCGCCACTCTTCAGGGAACTTTGACAACCTTTCTGACTTTTTCCATCTAGGCAAACCATCTGCCTCAAACACCAACTCTAGCTCATGATTACCCTCTTCTCCTTCTTGAGCTCTTTGATTTGTCTCATTTCCCTCATCCATGGGATCAAAATCAGAATCTTCGGGGTCACTATGTTCAACAACTGTGGGTTTCTTACGCCGTTTTGACACCCTAGCTGACAAGGTTTCAGCTTTCTTCTTCCCTTTACCACCAGGCAGTTCCTTTGATCTCCCCATTTTCACCTACATTTACACAAAGAGCATCATTAATAAACAGTTCACCAAGAATCTAACTTGTAACAACTGTTTTAGAACATGGTAACTCGACTCATCACACATCCACTTTGATCATTTGAAAAAGGCTTTGCATCTCCTAAAGACACCAATTTCATCAAACAAGCACAATGTGGCATTTAAGAACCAATTTGGGTTGTTGTTTATATCTTTTGCCCATTAACAAAGTATGAGTCGATTTCCATGTTCCCAATCTTACCAACTCTTTGTGTCGAATCCCAATTTACAAGTGTGAAAACCCCCACACTTGTTTCCAACTAAAATTCTTCCATTATTTTTTTTATTATTATTATTTTTTTATTTTTATTTATTTATTTTTATTTATTTATTTTTATTTTTTTTATACAGACTATGGATTTCAACTAGTCTGTCCATGCACCCATTATTCACTTAAAACTTATGAAAAGTTTTCAATTTGGTGACCTAATGATGATTCATCCACAAATATCCCCAATATTTTTCAAGTTATATCTCAAGTGTCATCAATATTCAAGAAAAGCCCACAAAATAATGCTAATTAACTCATCAAATATTATATACTCACAAATATTCAAACATTCATGTTCAAAATTTCAGTGAATAATAACATAATCTGTAATAATGTAGCAAAATAGGGTGAAGACATACCTTAGATGATGAATAAACAAGGAGCTAGACAAGAAATATCTTTAAAACTTGAAACCTAGTAAAAACCCCAATTTTCGGACCCAATGTGTCCACAAATCTCCCCAAATCGTGAAGATTTTCACGAAAATAATCGATGCAATGTAATCCTCTCGAGAAAATAGTGAGGTTAGACCCAAGAACGGCTTGATTTGGTGTAGAATTGAGTGAGTTATGAGAGATAGAAGAGTTAGGGTTCTTGAGAGTTGAGATGAAAAAGATGAGAATAGTGGAGAAAGATTTGGGAAAGAGGCAGTGAATTGGCACGGTAAATGTGAAAAGTTGATTGAGATTTGTGTTTTATTGGGTTTGGAATCGGGTTTTTATGATGGATCTGGAGTTGGTTCGGGTTTAATGATGGGTTGTGAATGGCTACATGACCAGATACAAATTGAACACAACTTGCGTTCATTTGGTCGCATATAATGTCCTGACCACAATTTTTCTTTTCTTTTTGGACGCATACATGTACGCATTACAGTGGCTTGTCAGAATTCAATGTGAAAACAACGCATCATATGTCAACACCAACAGATCATGCGTCCATATATGATTGGATGGAACATCATATGATTTCAAACCATTTTTTATTTATGTATATTATTATTGTTTTTTTTTTTTTCCAAAAACACTTAGCACCAATTCACGTAGATTCAATTCTTTCAATCCCACATTCATTATTTTTTTTTCATTTTCCTTTTTTTTAACTTTTTTTTTAGTTTACTAATTCGTTTATACATATATTTTTTTTAGTTTTTTTTATACAAATCTAAAAAAAAAGAATAAAACTACTTTTTTTTATTAATTTTTTTTTTAAAAAAAAACAAGAATCGTTTAGAACGAATCTTCCCACCCTCCAAATAAACGTGTATTGTCCCGAATACACACCGAACCCATCACATACCTGGAATACTCGTGATTTAGGTGTTGCTTCCGTTACTTACACACAATATGAAGGTTAGTTTGAATCGAAACAAACGAAAAATAAAGTAGAAATAAAATCTAACACTAATTTACACAATTCGACCCTCAAACGGTCTCATAAGTCGGAATACTTACCAGAAAGCTTACTGACTCCTCTTGTGCCTCATTTACCTCATTACCTTCCAAGAACGGCTTCAGCCTATGCCCGTTCACCGTTTCTTTTGACCCATCTTTTGGGTCTTCGATGCTCACATCACCAAGCTTCCCGACCCGCGTAATCACGTACGGGCCCATCCACTTACTTCTAAGCTTCCCTGGGAAGAATTTTAATTTCGAATTATATAACCATACCTTTTGTCCAACATCGAATTCTTTCTTCCGAATCTTGGCGTCATGCATCACCTTCATTTTCTCCTTGTACTTGGTAGCACACTCATATGCCTCCTCCCGCAATTCTTCCAACTCACAAAGCTTAAGCTTTCTCTCCCTGCCTACTTCATCATACTTAAGATTAACATTATTAATCGCCCAAAACGCCCGGTGAACAAGTTCAACCGGTAAATGACATCCTTTCCCAAAAACTAAGCGGTACGGGGTGGTGCCAATAGGAGTTTTATAAGCCGTTCGGTAAGCCCATAAAGCATCGTTCAACTTAGTTGACCAATCCTTACGGTCCGCCCTTACGATCTTTTGCAAAATTTCTTTAATTTGCCTATTGGAAACCTCCACTTGCCCACTAGTTTGGGGATGATAGGGAGTTGCAATTCTATGGTCAACACCATACCGTTTGAGTAATTTGCCAAAGTTAAAATTTTTGAAATGAGATCCTCCATCACTTATGATGACTCGAGGAACCCCAAACCTTGAAATAATGTTTGTTTGGACAAAATTACAAACAACGGTATGGTCATTCGTTTTGGTGGCGATTGCTTCGACCCATTTGGATACATAATCCACGGCCACCAAAATGTATAAGTTGCCATATGAATTGGGGAAGGGTCCCATGAAATCGATCCCCCAAACGTCAAAAACGTCCACTACAAGGATCGGTTGCATGGGCATCTCATCCCTCTTAGAAATACTCCCTAATTGTTGGCAATTTTTACAATTTTTGGCAAATTCAAAAGCATCTTTAAATATTGTAGGCCAAAATAAACCACTAGAAAGCACTTTGTGCCCCGTCTTTTGGCCACTAAAATGACCTCCACATGCAAGTGAATGCACGTGCATCAACACACTCCGGATTTCCTCATCCGGTACACATCTTCGGATCATCTGATCAGCTCCCACTTTAAACAAGTCCGGTTTATCCCAAATGTAATGCTTAACCTGTGAGAGGAAATGAATCCTCTTCTTCCTCGACCAATGCTCCGGCATTGTACCTGTTGCCAAATAATTCACAATGTCAGCAAACCAAGGTAAAGTGGAAATAGCTAAAATGTGCTCATCAGGAAAAGTCTCATTAATCTCCATAGATGATGAACCGTCTTCAACCATCAACCGGGACAAATGGTCGGCTACCACATTCTCGCTTCCTTTCTTGTCTCTAATCTCCAAGTCAAACTCTTGTAGCAAGAGAACCCATCGGATTAACCTCGGCTTCGCATCCTTCTTGTCCATGAGATACCTAACTGCAGAATGGTCAGAATAGACAATGACCTTAGTACCCCATATGTAAGCACGAAATTTGTCCAATGCATATACCACCACAAGTAGCTCTTTCTCGGTAGTTGTATAATTTAATTGTGCATCCGAGAGAGTCTTACTTGCGTAGTAAATGGCAACCGGTTTCTTGTCTACCCTTTGACCCAATACGGCCCCCACCGCATAATCACTTGCATCACACATAATTTCGAATGGTAAAGACCAATTCGGTGATTGCAAGATTGGGGCCTCAACCAACTTTTTCTTCAAAATGTTAAAGGCGTTTTGGCAATTTTTATCAAAATCAAATGTTTTATCTTTTAACAACAAATTGCATAGGGGTTTTGTTATATCACTAAAGCTTTTTATGAACCTCCTATAAAACCCCGCGTGTCCCAAAAATAACCGAACACCCTTAACACTTGTAGGATAAGGCAAAATGGATATGACTTGCACCTTTGCTCTATCCACCTCAATCCCACGACTCGAGACGACATGCCCCAACACAATCCCTTCTTGAACCATAAAATGGCTCTTTTCCCAACTCAAAACCAGATTTTTCTCAACACATCTTTGCAAAACTTTTTCGAGTTGGTCAAGGCATGCATCAAATGATGACCCAAATATTGAGAAATCATCCATGAAGATTTCCAAAGACTCTCCCACCATATCTGAAAAGATACTCGTCATACACCTTTGGAAGGTGGCGGGGGCATTACAAAGTCCAAAGGGCATTCGCCTAAATGCGAAGGTACCGTATGGACAAGTAAAAGTAGTCTTTGCTTGATCTTCCGGATGTATAGCAATTTGATTGTATCCGGAATAACCATCCAGAAAACAATAAAATTTTTGTCCGGCCAGTTTTTCAACAATTTGGTCAATAAATGGTAAAGGGAAATGATCTTTGGAAGTTGCAGCATTTAACTTCCTATAGTCAATACAAATACGCCACCCGGTTACCGGCCGAGTGGCGACCTCTTCACCTGCGTCATTTGTGACGACTTGAATACCCGCCTTCTTCGGAACTGTTTGTGTCGGGCTCACCCATTGGCTATCTGAGATAGGGTATATAATACCCGCATCTAGCCACTTCAATACCTCATTCTTGACAACTTCTCGCATGTTTGGATTTAATCTCCGTTGCGTGTCACGAGAAGGACTCATGCCATCTTCAGTGATGATCTTGTGCATCATTACCGAGGGACTAATTCCCTTCAAATCCGCAATGGTCCACCCGATAGCGGCTCTATGAGTGACCAAAATTCTCATCAACTTCTCTTCTTGCTCCCCGGTCAAGTTAGATGCAATAATTACTGGGAGCGTGCTACCTTCTCCCACATAAGCATACTTAAGATGCTTGGGTAGCACTTTCAACTCTAGCACCGGAGGCTCTTCCAACGACGGCTTCAACTTTGTATCAATGGTTTCCGGAAGACTTTCCACTTGATGTGTCCAAGTGGGCCTTCCTTCTTTTGCCGCCATAACCTCCAACTCTTTTACCTCTTCATCCATGCTCCGATTTGTCTCTCCTTGTAACCTGTCAAACATGAAACATTCGTCTATTGTGTTTTCCTCTTCGACACTAATGTCGCATAGAGGTATACACTCGTCAACAATGTCCGCCATATAGCATTCATCGCTGACTAGAGGATCCGTTAATCCCGAAAAGACATTCAACCGCAACCGACGGTTACCAAAAGTCATGTCGACCGTGCCCGATTTACAATTAATTTGGGCATTCGATGTTGCCAAAAATGGTCGACCAAGGATCACCGTTGGTTGCTTGGTTCGGTCCAAAGAGACATAATCTAATACAAGAAAGTCCACCGGATAGTAAAAGTCCTCGACCTTGACTATTACATCCGTGACTATCCCACGGGGTAGTTTAGTGGTTAAGTCGGCTAACACCACGGTGGTGTTCGACACTTGAAGTGGACCAAAATCATATTGGTCATATAAACTACCCGGCAAGATACTCACACTTGCCCCAAGATCCAAAAGTGCCCGTGTCATTTTGAATTCCCCAACTTGTATTGAAATAATGGGCGCCCCCGGATCTTGGAGTTTTGGTGGAAGTGCACCCGAAAGAATCGAACTCACATTTTCAGTTAAATCAAGTTTCTTAGGAAACTTGTGAGTTCGCTTTTGGGTGCATAAATCTTTCAAGTATTTAGCATATGAAGTTACTTGCTTAATTGCATCTAATAGTGGTAAATTGATTTTGACTTGTTTAAAAATTTCCCACATCTCTTCTTGTTGTGGGCCTCGCTTGTTTACCACTTTCTTAGATGGTCCCAACAAGGCTTCGGGATAAGGGGCGGTATTAACCTCCACACCCTTTTCCTTAGCCTTTGGGACGGGAATGGTCACAACGGGTGTATTATTATTAATTTTAACATCATTTTTCTTTGGACCCGTTTGACCATTTTGACCTTCATCATCACTCGCATCTTCCACCACCCCTTCAACAAACTTAGGTGATGGTGGCTCGACACCACTATCTATGACTCGACCACTACGTAAAGAAATTTTATTTATTGGTACCTCACGCGTGTTCCTTGAGTTCGACCCTTGATGCTTAGGGTTCACCGCAGTGTCACTTGGGAGCTTTCCGTGCTTCCTCTCAATTGAGCCATTTCCTCCGCTAGTTGGCCCACTTGCTTTGCCAATGCCTCATGTGCTTTATCCCGAATCTCGTTTGTCTTCTTTATCTCCTTGATATCATGGTGAGATTCTTTTATATTGTTTTGAGATTCTTTTTGCATATTCAACAAAGCATCCATTTTGGCACTCAAATCATCGCCACCGGTTTGATTGTTCGACCCGCTTCCATTACCGCCTTGATTGTTGTAATTCCTTTGGTACCCACCTTGGTAATTATTGTCCCTACCTTGGTACCCTTGGTTGTAATTTCGTTGATAACCTCCTTGGTTACCACCTTGACGGTTTTGATATGATGACCCGCTTTGACCTCCTTGGTTACCCGATTGAAAATTCGGGTTCATTTGATTTGAAGCATTACCATATCGGAAGTTAGGGTGATTTCTCAAACCCGGATGATAAGTGTTGGAGTTCATGTCATATTGCTTCCTATCTCCATACACTTGGTTGACTTCCTCCGTGTAGTCACTCGGCCCCGTTGGACATTGTTCCGCTCTATGTCCAATATCACCACAATCTTCACATACCTCGAATTGAACAGCATTTACTTCCTTTTTCTTCATTCGAGCTATTTCCCGCTCTAAGGTGGAAATCCGATCTTTAGAGTCAAGATCGGGAAGTGACCGTGAAATGGGATGCTTCTTAGCTCGATCGGCCGATTCCTTCTCTTTCGAACGTTTACTCATCCGTTCCAAGAATTCCTAATCATCATCTTCATGGTTGCTTAGAAGGGTCCCATTGCTCGTTGATTCAAGTCGGTTCCTTGTGTTGTCGTCTAGACCTCGTACAAAGCACTTGACCAACTCCCACTTTTCTATTTGATGATGTGGGCACTTTCGCATCAACTCCCTAAATCTTGTGAAGGCTTCATGCAATGGTTTGCCCGATAATTGGCGAAAAGACCTAATTTCATCACGAGCATCGTCGGTCTTTGCCATTGAATAATACTCATCTAGAAAAGCTTGTTGCATTTCTCCCCATGTGCGAATGCTATTGGCTGGAAGTGTAAGGAATCATTGCTTCGCTTTGTCTTTCAACGAAAATTGAAACAAACGAAGTTTGACCTCCTCTAGTGCAAAGTTATGCCCCCCGATAGTGCTGCAAATGGAAGAAAACTCTGTCAAATGTGTGTACGGTTCGTCGTTAGACCTTCCATTAAAATGAGGAAGTATGTTGATGTAATGTGGTTTACAATCAAACATCCTCCTCTCACAAACGATTGGTGAGTCGTTCTCGGTGACAACCGGCCTAAAATGATCATTCACTCCCCGTGGAGGTCGTTGACGACGATGGGGACCGTTAACTTCTTGATCGACCGGTCTTCTATTATCCCGTCTTTCACCTCTTCGATCATCTCTTTGATCCTCTCTTCTATTATCCCTTGGGTTACCACCTCCCACGAAACGAGGAATCCGGTTAGGGTTTGCATTGTTGTTGTTGTTATAAAACCCATCATTCCGGTTCCGTTGGTCATTGTTTCGTGGTTGACGGTTGTTCCCATAACCATCATTTCTTCCACCTCCGTAACCGTATTCGTCGTCCCCAACGTAATTGGCATTTTGGTAGCCAAATTCCTCATCATCATACCTTCTAGCGTTGTAAACGTTTCCCCTATTCACGTAGCCCCAATCTTCATCATCGTTAACCCGATCATCATAGTACCCCCCATCGTCCGAATTTTCCGTATGAATGCTTACATGTTCCGGCGATTGGTAACCGGGAACACTAAACGGCTCATCATCGGGGATGGCGTTCCTTAAATCGTCTATGTTGAAGAATGGATCTTCGTTCGCGGGATTTCCATGATCTCGGTTGCCTCGGCGGTCGGAATTGACATTTCGATCATCAAGGTTTAAGGGTAAGGAATTGTGTCGATGAAGGTTTTGTTGTTGGGGTGTTCTTTGAGTGTTATTGGGATTTTGGTTTTGAAACGGTGGTGTGGGTGGTCCATTGTTGTTGTTACCCCCCGGTCTCTCTTGAGGTAAAGGTTGAACATTTGGGGCGGGATTGAAGTTGCTTCAGTATTGGAATTGGTTTGGGTTTTGGTTTTGGTTGAAGTTTTGGTTAGAGTTTTGGTTTGCCATTGAATCGGTTTCAATGGACGGTGTGTGTTGTGGTGTTTGGTTGGTTTGATTAGAAGCAAGTGTTGCTTCTAACCGGCTTGCTAGGTTTCTTCTTGCGACTCTTTCGATTTCCGGTTTGTAGACTAAAGGTGAAGTCCTCCCGGAGTTCCGCGTATGCATGCACTACCTGTAACCTGCACAAGTAACACACCCCGCGTAACAAGGAAAAATACAAGTACAAAAAGAAAGCTAAACAAATTAAACAGATAATCACGCAAATTCAAACAATAATCCAAACACAAAGCGCACGCACTCCCCGGCAACGGCGCCAAAATTTGATCGGAGTGTCGCGCTCCGGTCAAAGATAATATTTATAAGCCCTAATTACCCTTAACGATAGCTAGTGGTAGCAAGGGGTCGAACCACGAAGAGTATGTGGTTTGCGAATGGACTTTGAATGATTTGTAGAAGTTGTACTTTTATGAAGCTTGCTAACTTGTTTTTGGGTTTTTTTTTGTTTGTTGAAAAGATATCGGGTTGAACCGACAATTTGCTATTAACTAAGAGAATGGTTCGTTGACTACAATTGCAAAACTTAATTGATTAGTTAAAATAATATATGAGAAAACGAATCACACCCGGGTTTCGGATTGATAAGTAACTAGAGTTATTTAACATGAACGGTTTGACTATTTTATGAGCACCAATGATTTCTTGAGTTTGTAAATTGAAAACCTAATCGTAGACATCAACAATCATCTAACATACGCAAATGGTGCAAGAAAACCTTCACAATATGAATTAAAGACAATTGTATGTTTTATAAATCAAGAACAATGAACAAACCCTAGCACGAATCAAAACTAATAGTAGTAATCATCTCTCAATGTCAATGATGCAAGAAAATCTTAACAATTTCGAGTTCAAAACAATACTAACAATCAATCCGCACAATTTCAATCAAAAGATTACAAAATGTTTATATCAAACCAAACCATGAAAAAGCAAACCCTAGAAACTCACAATCTTTCACCCGGGGATGATCTTGGGGAAATTAGCCACTCATGGTTTATGATTGATCTTCAAGACGTGATGGAATGTGATAATGGATGGATTGAATCTTCAAGAATCTCCCAAAAAACTCCCAAAATCGACTAGCAAAACCCCCCAATTCGTATATGTCCAGACTTCAATGAATGATAACTTCTTTTAGTCAAAAAGGAGATTTTTACGATTTGTAACTGATGAGGGACGCATTATGTGTCCTCAGGGACACATTATGTGTCCCTGATCTGAAATCCACACTTTTATACGCCCTCTATTGCGTCCCGGATGAAGTAACTTGCGTTCTCATCCCATGTTTTCACCATTCTTCTCAAAACCACTCTCGATTACTTCCATATGCTTCCATGTGCTTCCCATTTCTCAAGTGGTTACCGAAATGCACTTATTTAAGCTCCGGCAAGCTCCTAAATGCATCATTTCCTTGTTACCTTCATTCCAAAGCTCGTAAAGCTTCCAAAATACACCTTAAACCTATCAAGGCCTGCAAAATACAAACCATCTCAAAGTAGTGTATTCTAAAACTCAATTTCACACAAATCAGTAAAATTAAACACGTTAAGCTTTGGAAATTTACCAACCCATCAATGCAAATGCTAAAATATAAACCCACATGTTGGGGATAACTCCTTTGTGGGTTCTATAAGTGGTGAGTCGGTTAATCATGACCGGCTTCCAACCGGCCCCAATTGTATGACAAACATGTAAAACTGTATACAAGATTTTATTAAAGATTGTCCCAAGTATAAATGGTTTGTGCCTTGTGCACTTAAATCAATTTTCATAAACTCTTTTAAATGAGTCGGTTAATTGTATTTACCAGTGAAAACTGACGTATTTTCCAAAGACTAAGTGGCAGGTACTACTCGTAATAGGCTGGGGGATTGCTCGGTGTCGAAATAGAGGATCTTGCAAATCCTTAAAGATGCCTTAAAGTCTGTTAAACTTCATTTTATACATTCTGTAAAGATCCACCTGTGGATTCGATATTACAGGCTCGTCTATAATAAATACTTTGATATTTTCAGACATTTGAGTTTGTAATAATATTTTATATTCCAAGACTTCCGCTGTGCTATTCTGTTTATGTTTGACCATGATGATATCAACTACGTCACGATACTCCCCACCGGGCCCACCGGTAATATGTGGAAATATCGGGGTGTGACAATTCTTGATACTTAATTGGTGCTTAACTCTTGAGACTCGTGAAACTTGATTTTTGGTTGAACGAGAGACTGGAGTCTTATCACTGGCGGAATCTATTAAACATGGAAACTTTTGGTGTACATAATGTAATCTAGTTATGTGATACTTCTACCAAATAATACGTAACACAGCGCTTAATCTAACTCGCAAAACGAATCAAAGACGGGAATGCGGAAATGATAGGATTGACCAAGTGGCAACCCGATCGGATGACCAACCGATCGTGTAACAACCCGCACTTACGGGCGTCGTTACTACTCGTCATGCTCGTTACGCCTAGCACCAGAGATTCGGATCATAATGTAACTATATCGCATACATCACTATACCGAAACATTTTTGCATATTATCGCATATTTTATCACTATCACATCACATTTGCACTTATTGACAACCGCGGAGATGTTGAGTGAGGACCAATTCTACCCTCCTTGACGGCCGTGATTTGCCGCAGTGCAACTCATTACTCAAAACACACAAAAACATTCACGATCACATCGAGAAAGGACCTATTCTACCCTCCTCAATGACCGTGAAGCGTCGCAAGTAATCGCATACTCGAAACGAAACCCGGGTTATTGTATCACAACTTTAGCATATGGATACGTAAATACGGCCCCTAGTGATTTTATAGATATATATAATAATTAAATGTCGGAAACGCATACCTAAGACTATCGCAACGCTCGAAACAATAAATTTCCTCGCGCCAATGATCCAACCGGAAAGGCCATCCGAACGGATAGGCCATCCGAACGGATTGCCATCCGAACGGATGGGCCATCCGAACGGATGAGCCATCCGATCCGGGTCACCATATCACCTCCACTCCCCCTTACCTATAAATAGGCCCTGTCACTTCACTTGAACAGTGATGTGACAGGTCTCACTCGACCAGCACACTCTTGGACCCTTTTTTCTCGATTCCTCGCGATTCCGGTACGATCTCAAACTAAAACTGTACTTCTATGATCTACACCCAAATCTACATCTTTCTGCCTTTTAAAACTCAATTTTTAACCATGAAATCTACTGATTTGAGGTGTTTAAAGATGATGTCACCAAGAGTTCATATGAACTTTAAAGTGTGACCTCATCCCACCATAAACGACTCAGATCTGGGTGACTTTCACACGTTTTTATGACAAATCTCA
Organism: Helianthus tuberosus; assembly: GCA_030545235.1. Classification (NCBI taxonomy): domain Eukaryota; kingdom Viridiplantae; phylum Streptophyta; class Magnoliopsida; order Asterales; family Asteraceae; genus Helianthus; species Helianthus tuberosus. Next base: position 181,834,647 of record CM060432.1, on the reverse strand, counting down.
CCTAAAAACTATGTATTTAATCAAAGTATTGTGCGAATTCGGGTTAAACATGAGAAACCGTCAAGAACGGCTAGATCCGATGGAACGGGGTGATTCCCGGCCGTTAGAACGGGTCGGAACTGATGAAATTTCATTTGTTAATACGAAATCACACCATCTCGATAGAACCACGTGTGTTCCTTCTAAAAACCATCCAAAAACAGTTGATCGGGACGTTGGAACGGTCTGTTGTCAACCGATCGGACAACATGCCATCCGATCGGACAACATGCCATCCGATCGGATAACATGTCATCCGATCGGATAACATGCCATCCGACCGGACAAATTACCATCCGACCGAGTGACATGTCATCCGACCCAAACCTCTGTTAACCGACCGGATGAGGTCATCCGACCGGATGAGCACCATCCGACTATCATTACGGTACTATTCCCTCTTAAACCAATGCACCGCTTACAATACCAATCAATGTTTAACGCAGACGTACTCTAAACCGATCCAATCAAATTGTGCCCTCGCTAAATACGCACTGTTAGTATACTCGAACCCCTTTTTAATCGCATTTTTGGGTGTAACATGCGTTCCAAATAAAATCGAACTTATCAAACGAATTATTCGATCAAACTATTTATCACTTGCGAATGACTGTTATGCATAATTATACGTGATGCTAGTTACATACGCGTTAGGACTCATACTCGCGAGGTCCCGCCTTAGCTAGTATAGTACTATAGCACCCGACGGGGTCTAGTTAGGATGAATAGTAATCGCGGTCGAAGCTCGAGTGACTTAGCTGTAGTGTCTGTCTTTATGCATGTATGTTGAGGTATCCCGTTTATGTATTTGGTAATTCGCAGCACTTTTTACTATCTTTACGATACTCTATCAAAACTTGTATACTCGCCAATACTTTTGTATTGACGATGTTTTAACGTATGTTGCGGGTTAGATTGCTATCTACATCAAACAAGCTAGAAAGTCTAGAAACTCGCCTAAAATCTAGGTTGTCGGATTTGTATTGTTCGAGAGGACAAGAAATCCGTGATGACTTATGTGATTGTATTATTTGTTAGTATGGGATAACGAATGTAATAAATATTATCGCAATATAGTTGTTATGGATTCTCTTGAGCAATCTGATTCGCCTAGTGCCGCGCCCCGATGATTCCGCCATCGGTTGGGGTGTGACAGATTGGTATCAAAGCCATAACTATAGGGAATTAGGCAAGACTCGACCTAGTCCGGGTCGACGTCTTAGAAATTGACCTAGTCTATAGTCTAATTACCAACAGGCCGACTCGTACGAATCCAAGTAGGGTTTGTATCGGGCCTACTAGATACTCTCGATTGAAATTGCTATACAACCTTGTGTGAACACCGCGTACTACAGCTTCACACGAAGAAGCCTTCCCTAAGGCTGAAATACTACTTAGCCTTTCCTAAGGCTGACGCAATGCACACGTTTTCGAAAATACTCACATAACGAAATCTAGGGATCCAGTCGAGACCAGGTGTGAAAACCAAGAACTCTCGATAGGATTGCTCACTCAGCGCATTTTTCTAGCACGAGAACTTTTCATCGAGTTAGGAGTGACATCCACATCTCGATGAAGGTCTCCATTTCGAACTCTAGTGGAACTCACGAATTTATTCGAAGAGCATAACCACAATTAGGAACGAAGTTGTTAAGTCAGGGGTGAAACTCGTACCTTAATGAACCGTTCCACTCTTTAAAATGGTTTCCAAAAAGCTCCCACCAAGGACTCGACCATGACAATGACTCGAGCCATGCGATGGCTAGGAAGACGAATGCCATGAGCTGCATCCCAGTGGAAGCATGAAGTCTTCTTGGTCAACGCGCGTGCACGAACTTGTTGGACATAGTTGGGTTACCTTGGACAGTAAACGCCTAAACACCCAAGGCACTCCGATTATTTTACTAAGACTACGACTCGCCGATTTTACGTTCGATAAACTTGGTTACACTTTACGTGTTTATTTTACAACCTAACAATTTTCGCTCCCTGTTTTTTTTTTACAAAACGCACAACTCGCACAGCCATCGCAACCTAAAACGAAGACCGAATGTTCGCAACAAAACAAATGCCTAATTACTCGCTTACGCTCTAGCTCTCTACCTCTCATCGCGTCTTCGCGTGTTCTACACCGATATGTATGTGAATAAGTGTAAACTACAACTATCCATATTTAAATACAAACAAATCATTGTGTGAGAACTTAGGAATCTTGTGTCTCCTATGTGGCTCCTATGTGACTTCGCATTACTATTATACTACCCCATCAAGTTTTGATCGCACTCGATCGCATCGCAAACTCAAAAATCATTATGATCGAATCTCATTCCAAATTACTCTTTGTCTAGATGCCTTCCAACAACTCTACCTCGAGACGAACAGCTAGGAGAAGAGCCAAACGAAGCGCCGATAAGAGGATTGCCTCACTTGTGACCAAGGAAGTGGTCAAGCTCATTCCTCAAACTGCCGCTCAAGTGCACTCTCTCAGCAACTCTCGAGCCTCGGAAGACTCCAAGAAAGAATTAGATTTTATAATGGCAATCGATGATACTATTAAGCCTGTTAATGAAAATAATTTTATGAACTTAGAACCATCTATTCCAAACTCTTCAAATCACTGGAATATAGATGAATGGTTGGATAATGAAATACTGTTACAAAACCATCCCTATAGGTTTTTTTTTCCTAAGTACTATCCAGAACCTTTACCAAATTTACCAATAAGTAACGAGAATAGGACTGAACTCCATCATTTTGACAACATGGATGCTGTGAATAGAATCCAAGAGACTTTGGGACAAATCTCCTGGAAATACGGTGAAAAGAAACGCCGTTACTAGAACATCATCTGATAAAGGATAGGGGATTAATGAAACTGTGGTTGTGTAATAGTAACAGTAAAATCAGTATGTGTAAAATAAATAATAAAACGAGTGTATATAGAAACATGATATAAGGAAATATTAGAAAAGTTACAATTTTGTTTGTATATTCGTTTATGTGATTATGTGCAAATAAATTGTGACATTAGATTATTTCCTTTATACTAATTATGTATCTATAAAATAGATATCAGATGGAAAACGCTAATAATGAACCAGTTAATAAGGTTAATCAATCTGAGCAACTAGGGGATCAATATGTGACTAGGCAAGATATAGAAAATATCATTGCTCAAGAAATAGCCAACACTATTCCAGGAATAGTTACTCAAGGGATAGCCAATGCTATTCCAGCAATCATTGCTGCTGTTAAAAATCCAATCGAACCACAACAAATTGTTCCAAGTAAACGCATTTCTGAAGATAATTTCAGTAATAACGTAAATGGAGGTGGTAATCATGTTAATCATGATAATGAACCAAGGCAAGCTTCGCTCCCTAAGAAAAGGAAAGTTGTAACGCCTGGTTGCACTTACAAAGAATTTCTTGCTTGTAAACCCACTGAGTTTGCAGGCAATGAAGGAGCGACTGCGGCACTGCGTTGGTTAGAGAAAACCGAGGCAGTAATTGCCATAAGTAAATGTGCTCAGGATAATCAGGTTATGTATGCATCAAATCTTGTCAAAGAAGTGGCGCTAGAATGGTGGAATACGATGTTACAAGAAAAAGGAAGAAGGATGGCGTATGCTTTGAACTGGGAAGAATTTAAGAGTCTTGTAGAAAGAAAATTCTATCCCGAGTATGAAAAGGAACAAATGACAAATAAGTTTCTAACCCACCGGATGATAGATATAGATTGTCGAGGGTATACTACAACATTCTTCGAATATGCTAGAGTGGTACCAACCCTGGCTTCGCCAGAACCGGTACTTATTTCTCGTTATATTTGGGGATTGATTTCTGAGATCCGTAACATTGTCAAAGCTGCGAAACCTCGCACGATTGATAATGCGGTGGAATTAGCCAATACTATAACTGACGAGCTAGTACGGACAAGAGAAGAAAATAGAAGGAAGGAAGTAGCCCAAAAGATTACCCAAGAATTCAGTTCGGGTAACCATAACAATTTCAAGAAAGGATGGAATGGGCAATCTTCTACTGGTCCATTTTGCAATTTTTGCAAAAGGAAGCATTTTGGAAGATGCAAAGGATATTGCAATTTTTGCAAGATTCCGGGGCATCAAGAAGAAGACTGTAGGAGGAAGAAATTTTCAGTTTGCTACAACTGTAGAGAAACTGGACATCTTAGGCCAGATTGTCCAAAACTGAATAAACCATTCGACAATCAAGCCAAACCAGCAGAAGGGGCAAAAAGGAATGAGAGAGAGCCTTTCAGCTAACTACTCATGAGGACGAGATGATTCCAGATGTGATAGCCGGTATGTTCTTAGTTTACAACATTTACCTAAAAGTATTATTTGACTCTGGTGCCAACCAAAGTTTTATAAATACTTTACTCTGCCAAACTCTTAACTTACCGTTAACAAGTATTAGATAAATTTCTACAGTAGAATCGGCAGGTGGGAATTTAGTAAATAAGGTTCTGCAAAATGTAGAAATAGAACTTTTAAGTTATAAGTTTTCTGCAACCCTATTACCTATGAAATTAGTTGAATTCAATATTGTGATCATTATCTGTGATCAGAATTTCTTAGAAATTCAATCAACCTTCGGAGAAGTAATTATGATTACAGGAGATAAACTATGTAAGTCTATGAAGTTCATATCAGTAATGGAAATTGCTAAATATGAACGAAAGCAAGGAATAGTATATATGATTTCAGTAATCATTAAAAAACTAAAGATACAGAATTTAAGGAAATTTCTGTAAATTCCGAATACCCAGATGTATTTCCAGAAGATTTACCTGGATTACATGAAGATAGAATTTAAAAATTCATCTAAATTTCAGGAATTTTACCGATAAGCCAGGGAACCTTATCGGTTAGCACAATATTGGTTGTTAAGAAAAAGAAAAGCTTTACTCCAAAATTTTTGAAGAATAAATTTTGGCTGAAGTGCAATTTTAGGTCATATGGTGAATCATGAAGGTATTCACTTAGATCTTACTAAGATAGCAGTGATTACCAAATGGAAGATTCTGTAAACCACAATGGGAATTAGGAATTTTGTAGGTTTAGTATTATAGACAGTTTATTAAGGAATTTTCAAAATAGTTATACTATTAACTAAGTTAACCTGTAAAACGGTTAAGTTTGATTAGAGAAAAAGAAGTTTTTAGGATATAAAAACATAAATCCTAGACTTACCAGAAGGAACAGAAGATTTGGAAGTATACGGTAATGCTTCAAAACTAGGATTTGGATATTCCTTAATGCAACGCAAAAAGGAAATTGCGTATGCCTCAAGCCAATTGAAAAAGTCCGAAGAAAACTATACCACTCAAGAATTAGAATTAGGAACCATAATTTTTGCCTTAAAATTTGGAAATATTATCTGTATGGAAGTAAGGATACTATCTATACAGATTATAAGAAGTTAAGATATATATATATTTTGGGCAAAAAGAATTTAAGGCAAAGAAGATGAATGAAAATCCTAAATGACTACGACTGTGATATTCAGTATCACGAGGGAAAAGCTGAAAACGGCAAGAGATAGTCATAAGAATTATACAGATAATAGATAAAAGCCGTTGGAGTTCGAGTTGGAGACAACATACTATTAAAAGTATCTCCTTGGAAAGGAGTGGTTAGATTTGGTAAGAAAGGAAATCTAAGACCAAATTATGTAGGATCATTTCCAGTAAATTCAACATATTGGATCAGTTACTTATAATTTACAACTACCAGGAAGGTTAGTTGGAATACATGATATATTTTATATATCCAATCTCTAGAAATGTCTAACAGACGAATCTTTGGTAGTACATTTCCAAGATATAAAGTAACAAATAATGTTAAGTAAAGTAGGATTCAAAGACAGGATCCTAATATACTTGGGAACTGGAATCCAAAAGGAAGAAAAAGTATTCTCAATTATTCCAGTAAATCTCGAGGACGAGATTTTTATTAAGTTGGGGAGAATGTAACGACTCTCATCAAAAGTCATAATTACTAAAGTAATTTGACCAATAGGAAACCCTAATTGAGACACCCAAGTGATTCTGAGCAAACCCTAAAAGTTTCATAATTTTCAGAATCAGGATTAGGGCCCCTAAAACTCAGAGGGGGTAAAACCTAGTTGATAATTATCTACAAAATTTGCTGTCAACATATGAGAATTCGACCATGTCAACTCATCAGAGCTAGTCCCACACGTGGCTACTCTATAACCGACTTTCAACCCCTTACGCATCGTATCAGAGTATGGCCTACGATGCGCAGGCTAGTTAAAACACATACGATGCGTAGAGAATAATGGCCTACGGTGCGTATGCTTAGCATACGATGCGCAGGAGATGTTTGGCCTACGATGCGTATGGGTGATCAAATTTCACCTATAAATAGAGGACATTGGCAGTCGAAATCTGGACATTTTACGTCGAAAGAATTCTCGATTATACACCGAGTTTTCTGCTGTATACTTCAATTAACACACACAGGTCTTTAATTGAAGCTGCAATCAGGGTATTAGCACAATCGCTGCTACGATTCATTGTCCGATTGATCTAAATATCCAATGAATGTATAAGTGCCGCCCACATTAGGGTTATACTTTATCGTTCATCATTAATTTGACGGATCATCGTTAATTCGATGGATAAAGTATTATACTTTATCGTTCGTTGTTAATTCAACGGATCATCGTTAATTCGATGGATAAAGTATTGCACTTTGTCATTTGTTGTGAGAATTTGATCTCGTGAGTTATCGTAAATGCTGGATTGATTACTAATTCCAAATTGTATGCTTGTTATTGAAATTAGGATAAAAGGCTAATCAGTAGGCTAGGCTCTGCCCGTATAAATCTGCAAAGTGAGTCATTCTTCTTTTCTCACAGTTTGTGAGTCATTCTCTTTTTATCAAAATACTTTTCAAAAGAATGTTTTTATCAAAATTATAGTTACAGGGATTAAGTCTTTGTTATCTGAAATTACTGCCAGTATGTGGGGGGATGTGCACATAGCTACTAATTATTTATCACTTGGGGTGAAAGGACCCTACAAGTGATATGTCCACAGTCACAGTCCGGTAAAGTGACAACTGGATCAGTTAATTTAAAAGATGAGGCAATTGTAATCGCTCTTAATACTGTAGACTATAACAACTGGTCATTTTATAAATGAATGAACTCACTCAGTATTTCCCGCTGACAAAACCTTTTAAAACACTTTTCAGGTAACTACAGTAGATTGGAGTAAAAGATGATATGGCACTGAAAGGCATCAAGAAGTGGCTTATTTATTAATTAAATCAAAATAAGAAATATTGTTTTATGTAATAAAATTTATATTTATTAAAGCTACCATTATAAAACATGGGTTTATCCCATTTATTTATTAAATAAAATCCGGTATTTTCTAAACTCTGATATTTTTCCTAACTCACGGTTCTGATGAAATTTCCGCTGCAACGGTTTCAAAATAATCACCGGTACCGCTGGACTGTTCACGACACCCGATTCCGTCCAGGGTGGGTCGGGGGTCGTGACACTTTTCGTAAGTCAACACGCTCGCAATCGCATTATCGCTTAAATCTATCTCGCAATCGCTACCGCTATTTATGTGAATCGCTACCGTTTATCGTGCAAATCGCCATATCCCTTGCTGTGTGTCACACTATCGCAATCACCATCGTTATCGTCCACCGCTATCTGTGATATTTGTATTAAGTTAGCACACATGACCTCGTTTCACGAAATGAAGCTCATATGGTTAAAGCAGGGCGTTTTAGTCATGTCAGCAGGCGTTCGTGGAAAAAGGCCATGTGGGGTCTAATGTTAGTTAAATTCTGTGGTGTTAATCAATCAAATCGAATCGCATTACTCGTTTATCGCGTATCGCTTATCGTGCATCGTCTATCGCTTATTCACTTACCGTGTACCATTTATCGCTCATCGCTTGTTCATCTATTCGCTTATCGCTCGACGCCTACCCAGACACGACACATAAATGTTTCGTGTCATCAGGCTCCTCGCGCACGCCATTATAGCTACGTTCACAATTCAACTCGCCGGTTTAACCTATTCGATTCTATCTTTTACTCGGTCCGACTTTTTATCGATTGGACCGAGTGAGCGCAATTCTATCAGTGTCGTATCGGCACACATGACACCGCCTCACGAAACGGAAGTAATATGGGGGAAACATGGTGGATACTGTAACATCCCGAAAATACGAGTTCATAAATTTACAATTTAGTTGTAAGTAAAATAGTAAAATAAACTAACTAGAAATGACACTAACTAAGTTAGTAGTCACTTATGAGTAGTTAGGGGTTCAAACAAACAAAAAATGAAAATGAGCGACTAAATGTGCCTAAATGAAAACTAATTTTATTGAATTAACAAAATTAAAACACAAAACACATTGTCTGTGTTTTGTTGAAATCGACCAAGAGCAGGGGCGATCCCAAGCTCCATCCAAACCCTAGTTCATCACTAAAACTCACAAATTGAGGGTTCAAATCAAGTCAAAATCAAAATCCGAGCATAGATTATTGATCCTCATCACAAGAGGATTACAAGGTATGTAAATTTTGATGAAAACTCTCAACTTGAAATTCTCATGAAATTGGAAAAATCTGAAATTTATGGTTGCATGTGTGTTTTATGATGATTTAGGAACACTATAGTGTCTAGGGACAAACCCTAGACAAATATAAGTTGAAATCATGTGAAATTTTAGTAAAATCCATGAACACCATTGTAGGTGATTAGTGGGTTATGTAGAATTTGATAAACACTAGGAGATTGGGTGTTGTTCTAGTGTAATTTGACAATTGTGAAGTAACTTCAGAATTATAGAAGCTAACAATTGTGTAAAATGGTTGAATGATGTGAAATTAGGGCTAAATGATAAGTTAGGGATTGGTTATGTAATCATGTAAAATCTGCCCTTGAAATGTTTGTTGAAATGCCTCAAAGAAAGCTTGAAACTGAAATGTTTAAGTTAAAAACGCATAATTATGATGTATGGCAAAATGTGCGTTATATATGTGAAACAAAGAGTTCTAAACATAAAGTGATTGAACTCTATAGGAAGGGATGCCGGGGCATCAAGCGGACAACCGGTGTGGACGCACGTTTGAAGGGCTTGCTTTAAAGGTATGTAACTTGATCCGTTACATTTGATGAATTGTTGTTAAACTATGCGTTGTTGATAAAAACTGTGTTGGTTGTAGCGATCGTGTACGTTACTTAAATCTGTAGGTTAAGAATTGGTTTGTAGTCGTTTGGTAGTCATCAAAATGGAGGATTTTCCGTAGATGGACCAAACGGGTTGAATAATGATACTTTGTAGCATGAATATTGTAAGTAAAAAGAAGTGGCGGAAATGGTCACAAGAGCACGAAGCCATAGGTTTGGTAATGAAGTGCCAGTGATAATAAGCCCCGGAGTTTGGGTAATAAGCGCCTTAGATTTACTAGTTAAATGGTAGTAAAATGGCTAAGTTAGAATGGGTCGAATAATTGCATAAGGTCATATAGTCTTTCGGTCCGTAAACAAAGTTTTCGGTATGAAATTTGTAATAGGCATGTCGGTAATGAATTTACAGACGCGTAGGAGAAAGAATCACTTAAAACGGACTTAGTCGTTGGTTGACTAAGGTTTATGCTACTTATGAACTTCTTTTATGAAATCTATGTTAATTAAGCATCATTTAAAAAAATGGTATAAACTATTATTAAATTCAAGTAAAACTAGAAGGGTGTTACAAGTTGGTAATCAGAGCTTAAGGTTGTCAACAAAGTGTTCGGTTCAAGCTTGATCGATCGTCCGGTAAGAATTAACTTATTATGTTAGTAGATTATACCTTGTGTAAGAAATAAGAAACGAATTGAGATGCATGGGAAGAGTGTATTAACACACTCAAACCCGGAAAGTGCATTAGATGTGAATGGTTAAAGCAAGTTAGGAACTTGGCCAAACCAAAACAAATGAAGCAATGCTATAAATGAAATGTTTAACGTTTAAATGTAAACATTTCAGTTTCAAGATGTCTGATGGGAATGATGATAATCCGGTGCAAACAAGCACCGAACAAATGAAAGAGATAATTGCCGAAGAGGTAGGGAAGGCAATTGAAGGAAGTCTATCCGGATTTATAGACAAAATTCAAAGCACAGTGTTATCGCTTGTCGAAGAGCGAGTTAAAAGGTTGGAGGAAAGTGTCAACCTTATGAAGGAGAAGACGGGAGAACGTAAAGGATGTTCATACAAGGAATTCATGGCGTGTAAACCGCCAATCTATAACGGGGAGGTTGACCCGATAATTTGCCAAAGATGGATAAGTGATGTCGAAGGGGTGTTTGAACGGACCCATTGTGATGTAGGCGACTTTGTTGCTTACGGAACGGGCCAATTGAGGGGCCAAGCAAAGGATTGGTGGGATAACAAAAAGAAGGAAATGGGAGCCGAAGTGGCAAGGGTTATGACTTGGGACGAGTTTAAGGTACCATTCCTTAAACACCACAGTCCCAAAGCGGTTATTAACAGGATCAAGGAAGAATTCATCCAGCTAAGACAAAAGGGTGAAACAATTGACAAGATCACGGGCATCTTCATGGATAAGCTGAGATTTTGTGACGAGTTAGTCACCACTGAAGAGCAAAAGATATACTACTATTACAACATGTTGAGTGCCGAGTACCGGGAGTTTATGACTCCGTCAAAATACGAAACCCTCACGGAGATTATCAACACCGCCCGGGAGCGGGAAATCGAGTTAAAGAAACAAATTGAAAGAGGTGAACGAAGGGCACAGGATGTGAATCCAAGCCCTACAAAGAAAGCTAGAACTGCTGAATCAGGAAAGAAAGTGGATGCTAAAGGCGGGTCGCCAAGTTGCAAAGTATGTGGAAAAGGGCACAAAGGTGAGTGCCGCTTCAAAGACAAGCCGTGCCCGGTATGTGGGAAGACGGGGCACACCGCATCACTATATCCCGGAAAAGTTTCTGTTTGTTACAAATGTTATCAACCCGGTCACAAGAAGTCTGAATGCCCCGAGTTGGTGGGAAAGAGAGACACAAAAGAGTCTCCAACAGAAGCTCCCAAAGCGAAGGCTAGGTCCTTCCAACTTACTGCGGCTGAAGCGAAAACAGAACCCGATGTGGTCTCAGGTATATTCACAATTAACTCAATTCCAGCACGTGTATTGTTTGATACGGGTGCGAATAAATCCTTCATTTCGCATGGATTTATTCGACATCCTTCTTTTGTATTGACTATCTGTGCCCTTAGAAGTTGAAATAGGGGACAACAAAAGTTTTATAGTTTGTGATGTTTGTCGAGGCTGCAAATTAAGCATCGACGATGAGGAATACTTGATAGACCTAATCCCGATATCAATGGGGGAATTTCAAGTAGTTGTTGGGATGGATTGGCTATCTCAGCACCATGCAAAGGTCGTGTGTTTTCGTAAAGAGATAAAACTAACATCTCCGAGCGGGAAACACGTCACTATCTATAGCGAAAAAGGAGGTAACCCCATAGTATGCTCAATGTTGAAAGCTCACAAGCTTATGAAGCGAGGATGCAAGGCATTCATGATATACGCAAATGAGCCCGAGAAAGAATCACGGAAGATTGGAGATGTACCGGTAGTACGAGACTATGAAGATGTGTTTCCGGAGGATTTACCGGGGATACCGCCGGAACGGGAAGTAGAGTTCGGGATCGAATTTATTCCGGGCGCAAAACCTGTAGCTAGAGCACCGTACCGACTCGCGCCGTCGGAATTACAAGAGTTGATGTCCCAAATTCAAGATCTGCTTGACAAGGGATTTATAAGGCCGAGTGTGTCTCCTTGGGGCGCACCGGTACTGTTCGTGAAAAAGAAAGACGGAAGCATGCGGATGTGTATAGATTACCGGGAGTTAAACAAACTCACGGTAAAGAACCGATACCCGCTTCCGAGGATAGATGATTTATTCGACCAATTACAAGGAGCGAACTGGTTTTCAAAGATTGACCTTAGATCAGGGTATCACCAACTAAAGGTCAAGGGGGAAGATGTGCCGAAGACAGCTTTCCGTACGTGATATGGACATTACGACTTCCTCGTGATGTCATTTGGGCTAACAAATGCACCCGCGGCTTTCATGGACCTAACGAACCGGGTTTTCAAGCCAATGTTGGATAAGTCGGTCATCGTGTTTATCGATGATATTTTGGTGTATTCGAAAAGCAAAGCTGAACACGCACACCCCTTACAAGAGGTGTTAGAGACACTTAGACGAGAAAGGTTGTATGCAAAATTCTCTAAGTGTGCCTTTTGGTTACGAGAGGTACAATTTCTTGGCCATATCATAAGTGCCGATGGAGTATTGGTGGATCCGTCAAAGATAGAGGCCGTGTCAAAATGGAATCCCCCGAAGAACCCTTCAGAAATTAGAAGCTTTTGGGGCTCGCGGGATACTATAGGAGATTCAATCAAGATTTCTCTAAGATTGCGTCACCGCTAACAAAGCTAACCCGGAAGAAAGAAAAGTTCATTTGGGGTGTCGACCAAGAAAGAGCGTTTCAAACGCTAAAAGAGAAGTTAACTCAAGCTCCGGTACTGACATTGCCGGACGAAGTCGAAGACATGGTGGTTTATTCGGATGCTTCACTATCGGGGCTCAGATGCGTTTTGATGCAACGGGGCAAAGTTATAGCTTATGCCTCGAGACAATTGAAGATACACGAGAAGAAATATCCAACGCACGATCTCGAGTTGGCTGCGGTGGTATTTGCCTTAAAAATATGGAGGCACTACTTATATGGGGTAAAGTGCACCATATTCACCGATCACAAGAGCCTGAAATACTTCTTCGATCAGAAAGAGTTAAATATGCGACAAAGGTGATGGCTAGAAACGGTGAAAGATTTCGACTGTGAATTACACTATCACCCCGGAAGGGCAAATGTGGTAGCGGATGCTCTGAGCAGAAAAGCGGACTATCTCCCAATACGTGTAAGGTCGATGCAGCTCGTGGTGACCTCGGGTATACTTGAACGTATTCGAGAGGCACAATTAGAAGCAGTGAAAGAGGAGAATTGGAAGAAAGAAAGAATAATCGGTCAGTTGAAAGATTTGTCGGATGGGGATAACGGGTTGAAGACTCGATTCGGAAGGACATGGGTTCCAAATACTTGTGGAGTGAAGACGCTTCTACTTGATGAAGCTCATAAATCCCGATATTCAATTCATCCGGGTGCGACCAAGATGTACAATGATCTGAAACAAAATTATTGGTGGCCTGGAATGAAGAGGGATGTGGCGAAGTATGTGGAAAAATGCTTGACATGTCTACAAGTTGATGGGTGTCGAGTGTTATATATATTAGGTGTATATTTTAAGCCCCTTTAACACTTTTTAGTCAAGTTTTAAATTTATAAAACACGATATTTTCTAACACTAGACACACATATGGGCAAGTGCACCCATCGTGAGCGTAGTATAGTGTTGGTAAGATACCGAGGTCGTCCAAGGACACAAGAGCTTTTAGTACCGGTTTATCCTCAACGTCTAATCAAATCAAAAACTTAAGAAACATGTTTTAAGCCAAGAAAAATAAAAAACTAACTAAAAATGCTGAAAATTAAAAATAAAAGAAAAAACAGACAGACAAGATGAATCACTTGGTTCCGACTCGTGTACAGTGTAACCTTTGATTATTTCCGCACTTTTGCACTTGTTTAAGAGATTATCTTAGTTATTGTAGTAGGCCCCTCTTTTGAAGGTGACGTTACCCTCAACCCAGTAGTTTGAGTCAGCAAGGATACAATCCTAAAAGGTCGGATTATTGAAAGATAATGAATTAATTTATTAATGCAAATTATGGTAGGCCCCTCTTTTGGAGGTGACGTTACCCTCGACTAAGTAGTCTGAGTCAGCAGGGATACAGTCCTAAATAGCAGGGTTATAGTATTAATAGTAGTTAACTTATGAGGGGATCAAAGAGTTTGGACCCCCGCCATCCAATACCGTTAAGTATTGAAGGAGGTCCTACTAAATTTGACCCAGGTCCATTGCAGGACCTCTAAACGCTGAACAATGGCAAGACTCTTACCAAACCGTTCCCTTAACCCCCGACCAGGTAGCCAACATATCTCCATATAGACCGTGGAGATATGAATGGTGAAAATCTTTTATTTTATATAGACAGTAAAATAATGCCAAGACACCACGGACAAACGATAAGGAAGAATCACCTTCAACACAAGAAACTAGTTATTAAAGTCATTAATACAAAACCAAGTAAAAAGTGCGAAAAGATTAGAAATAAAAAGTATTACACTAGAAACTTGTCTTCACCAAGTGATGTAAGAGACTTAGGCAAACATGGCCTTGATTGTCAAGAACTCTTACGATCAATCTTGGATCCCGAGACGACTCACACACTCTATGATGGACAATGGATGATGGTGGTGGATGATGGTGTTATGGTGGTGGTGGGTGAAGTGTGAGAGAGATGGTGTGCTAAGGGATGGTTTGAGCTTGAGCCAAGCACTCCTATTTATAGGCCGAACAGAAGCTCGGGCACGGCCCCGTGTCCACATCCTCTCTTTCTTCATTTAATGCAGCTTTATCTTATTAGTTGACCACGCCCCCGTGTCCGCTGAGCACGACCCCGTGTGCAGAAGAATCTTTGTACTATGAAGATTTGCCTGGATTGTGCGAATCTTATAGTTGACCACGGCCCCGTGTCCGCTGAGCACGGCCCCGTGGTGGGCAATAGAAGCTTCTACCACTTTGCCTTTTCTGCTGACACTTGGGCACACCCCCGTGCTGGCTGAGCACGGGGCGTGTTCAGTCTTCTGTTATCTTGTTTTGCTTGGGAAGATGCTGTCGTGGGGTCGGGCATGTCACGTCTTGCTCCTTTTCTTGTATTTATGTTAGATTTTGATGTCTTTTTGCTTCTTTTGTTAATTTGAGCTCATTTAATCCTGAAAATACAAAAGGAAGACAAAAGCACACTTTTTCCAACATTAGTACTAAAAAAGGGTTGGTTTTATGCCACAATTGATGTAATTTATATGTTGCATTTTGCACACATCAAATACCCCCACACTTGAATCTTTGCTTGTCCTCAAGCAAAACTCTTTAATATGTGGCTATTACACTCCCAAATGGAATGGGTAGAGAAGAAGGTTTTTTTTTTGGGGCTTGTCATAGAGTGTCGGGATTTCCAAGATTCTTTATTTAGTTTTATTTTTATTTATTTACACTCCTATTCGTCATGATTTATTTAAAACTTTTCATAAGATAAATTACTTATTAGGGCAGAACATGCCTCTTTAAAATTCTATTTATATACAAGTTCACATACCTCACGGGGATCACTCAACACTTGGCCGAAAATGTATTTTTGTGGATCACTCGAGAGCGGCATGGAACTTACTCCTACCATAGGCTTGCCAAGCAATCAATCCTCATCCTTTTTAACTTATATACCTTTGTAAATATCAAGAGGACTTTGTGGGTGAAGGGTTAGGCTTGGGTTAAAGGTAGGTGGTTGTGTTAGTGGTTAGTGGTTAGTAGAAAAAGGGCGAAAAACATAACAAGCGTCGGTTTTCGTAAGACTTTTTATTTTTGTAACTTTTATTTTGATGAAGCTATTATTCAAACAAAGTTATTTTTGATGAACTTGTTTGTTTATTTTCTTTTGCTTCATCATCAACACAATTTTTTTTTTTTGAAAAGTCATACGAAAGACCGAGCTAGTTACTAAAATAAAGGGTTAAAAAATGAAAAAGGTTTTGGTGGGTAAAAGGGTGTTTGGTTTGGGTAATGAAATGAAAAGGTTTAGGCTCAAAGGGGCTAACTAGGGGGATTTTGGGTAGGTGGTAAAAAAAAAAGAAAAATAATGGTGTAGAAATAAAAAGGGTTAGTCCTAATGCCTCCATCATTTACTTACTCGGGTTAAAGTTGGTTTGGACCGGGAATGTATCGTCATGGCAAGTTCTAGAGTCGTAAGAACCAAGCGGCTATTCACACAAGAAACGAAAAATGAGCATTTAGTCTAATGATATGTAATTGTATGCTCAATAAAGGCTCAAAACTCACTTTTGTGGGAATGGGTTTTTATGTGATCAAGTATATATAATCAAATTTTAATTAGGTTTGCCATGCCTTTTCATAATTTTCTTATGTTGGTTCTTTTTATCACGACGCTATCGGTTGTAAATTTGTAAAAATATAACCTTTTAGAACTTGAAATTCCCGAGTTAAACCTAGACAAGTAAAAAAAATGAAATTTTTTTTTGAAATTTTTTTTTTTGGGGTGATTAGCGGTTCTAATAGAGTTTTGTGTAAGGCTTGTATTTAGGACTTGCAAGATTCAAGGTTTTAGCATCCCCCCCACACTTAAATTACACATTGTCCTCAATGTGTCTCAAAAATAAGTTTTTAGGTTGATTGAATGTGTAAAAAGGTGTAAAAAGCAAAAAAAATTTGTGTTACTGGGCGCTGAACACGGCCCCGTGTTGTCCGGGCACGGCCCCGTGTTGTCCGGGCACGGCCCCGTGTTCAAGTGCCAGTAACAAAATTGAATCAAGAGAAACAGAAGCCTGGACACGGGGGCGTGTTGAGTGAACACGGCCCGTGTCCAGTTACCTGAACTGGACACGGCTCGTGCCGAGCTTACTGTAAACGAAGAATTTTTGTCGGACGGTTCTGTTTTCCTGCATGGGGTGCTGGTCCAAGTTTCCCTTGTATCCTTTGTCATCTCAAGTGTGTTTTATTCATTTCAACACCATCCAAACACCAAATTAACTAAAACCATCATTCATTAGTCATAGAGAGAATTACATATTAGTCCTAAAAATTAAAATAATAGATAGTTAGGTCAAAGAAACACAAGAATTCCAAACTAAGAAGTTCTAGCCTTATTCTATTAGCAAAATTTCCAAAAAGGTAGATTTTCCGGTTAAATGTGGTTTTGACAACTTCTTTTTCCAGGTATAGGGTCCTCATACGTCGGCGAGCCATTCTTCGATCTCCCGAGGAAGAAGAAAAGCGGGCTCAATAGCATTGGTTTGAGGAGGTGCAACTTCCGCCGGGATTTCTTGGAGTTCTTCAAGAGGAGGTTCCGCCGGAATGTCCCAACCGGTAGGATTGTGGATTCCAAGTGCTAGGTTCCAATCCTCTTGAGGGAGGATTGGTTCCATGGGAGGTGTTACAAGAATGTTTAACCTCTGGTGCAAGAGGTTTATTTCTTGAAAACTGTTTTCCAACCCCACCGAGAGATAATTTATACGGTCTATGAGGATTTCCTCTACTGAAGTCATCTCGTCAAGGGCTTCACGTAGCGCCATTACGTATCTTACGAGAGTTGCTTCAATCGATGGCCTCCTTTCCCTTCGACTGTTTCTGGAGTGCGCAGAAGAGGTTCCACTGTTTTGGCTAGACATTCTACGAAAACAAACCAAAAATAGTTCGTTTTAATGAAACAGTACCACAGACACGGCCCCGTGCTCAATGAGCACGACCCCGTGTTCAACTTTCTGCAGATTTTTAGAACAAGGAATCTTGGGGTTTCAAATTATTTTCTTAACTTATGAAGCTTTTTTATGCAGAAATAACTTAAAACAATGTTGTGTAACTTATTTTTAACAAGATTCCTGGAACAAAACTTCAATAAACATCACAATAAAGCTTGAAATCAAGCTTTAATGGAGTTGTTGGTGCAAGAAAGATGAGGAAGAAGGAAATGGATAAAAGAGGAAAGGACAAGATGTTTGTTAGAACCTTCTTTTAGAACATACCTAGGATGGAATGTTAGAAAATCCTTTCAAATCTCGGTCCCTGGGTGGTCCAAATGTGCAGGATTCTTGGCTGCATTTATAGAAAACGACAGCATGCTGGACACAACCCCGTGTCGGCTGGACACGGCCCCGTGTGCAGGCAAGATTCTGACACGTTTTGTCCGTATTCTGACAAAAGTCAGAAGGGAATCTTTTGGTGGACACGGGGGCGTGCTGACCTGGACACGGCCCCGTGTCGGAAGGCGGTTTTATGAAGTGTGTCTACTTTCAAGGAACTTTTCCGGATCGGGCGGTTCCTTACTGGATGGAACAACCCCAAAGTGCCTAAGATACCTTAATTGTTCTAGATTAAGACGAGAACGCAAGAGGTTGTCGGTGGTATTTGCCTTAAAAATATGGAGGCACTACTTATATGGGGTAAAGTGCACCATATTCACCGATCACAAGAGCCTGAAATACTTCTTCGATCAGAAAGAGTTAAATATGCGACAAAGGCGATGGCTAGAAACGGTGAAAGATTTCGATTGTGAATTACACTATCACCCCGGAAGGGCAAATGTGGTAGCGGATGCTCTGAGCAGAAAAGCGGACTATGTCCCAATACGTGTAAGGTCGATGCAGCTCGTGGTGACCTTGGGTATACTTGAACGTATTCGAGAGGCACAATTAGAAGCAGTGAAAGAGGAGAATTGGAAGAAAGAAAGAATAATCGGTCAGTTGAAAGATTTGTCGGATGGGGATAACGGGTTGAAGACTCGATTCGGAAGGACATGGGTTCCAAATACTTGTGGAGTGAAGACGCTTCTACTTGATGAAGCTCATAAATCCCAATATTCAATTCATCCGGGTGCGACCAAGATGTACAATGATCTGAAACAAAATTATCGGTGGCCTGGAATGAAGAGGGATGTGGCGAAGTATGTGGAAAAATGCTTGACATGTCTACAAGTTAATGGGTGTCGAGTGTTATATA
This sequence comes from Helianthus tuberosus, assembly GCA_030545235.1. NCBI lineage: Eukaryota > Viridiplantae > Streptophyta > Magnoliopsida > Asterales > Asteraceae > Helianthus > Helianthus tuberosus. The sequence continues at coordinate 181,815,819 of CM060432.1, read as the reverse complement.
TATTAGGTGTATATTTTAAGCCCCTTTAACACTTTTTAGTCAAGTTTTAAATTTATAAAACACGATATTTACTAACACTAGACACACATATGGGCAAGTGCACCCATCGTGAGCGTAGTATAGTGTTGGTAAGATACCGAGGTCGTCCAAGGACACAAGAGCTTTTAGTACCGGTTTATCCTCAACGTCTAATCAAATCAAAAAGTTTAGAAAAATGTTTTAAGCTAAGAAAAATAAAAACTAACTAAAAATGCTGAAAATTAAAAATAAAAGAAAAAACAGATAGACAAGATGAATCACTTGGTTACGACTCGTGTACAGTGTAACCTTTGATTATTTCTGCACTTTTGCACTTATTTAAGAGATTATCTTAGTTATTGTAGTAGGCCCCTCTTTTGAAGGTGACGTTACCCTCAACCCAGTAGTTTGAGTCAGCAAGGATACAATCCTAAAGGGTCGGATTATTGAAAGATAATGAATTAAGTTATTAATGCAAATTATGGTAGGCCCCTCTTTTGGAGGTGACGTTACCCTCGACTAAGTAGTCTGAGTCAGCAGGGATACAGTCCTAAATAGCCGGGTTATAGTATTAATAGTAGTTAACTTATGAGGGGATCAAAGAGTTTGGACCCCCGCCATCCAATACCGTTAAGTATTGAAGGTACGGGTGCTTAACAGGTCGGGTTCGCGGGTTGGTGGTTCAACCCGACCCGAACCCGAAAAAAATACATGAACCCGAACACGACCCGAACCCGAAAAATTTGCTAGACATACGAACCCGAACACGACTCGATTTTTCACAGGTTAACCCGAACACGACCCACTTGACCCGAAAATTTAATTTTTTGCTCTAAAATTTGATAACCATAGTTAAAACAAAATCCAACATCATAAATTAATACTTATCACAAAATACATCGTTCAATAAGTTCTTTTGAACCAACAAATCAAAGGATGTTAAAAGTTATAAATTACCACAAAATACATTCTCCAAAATACTTAAAAGTACCAAAAGATGATAAAATTTAAAAAACAAATGAAGTTGCTTCAACAAAATATAACATGTGATGGCTTTCAATCTTCACCATCCATTGCATCTTCACCACCATTGTGTCGAGAAATAACATCTTCAATAATAGCATCCATTGCTTCCTTTTCTTTTGTTTGCAAACCTATGACAAAAAAATAAGTGCACTAATATTCAACATTGAACAACATAGTACAACGAGATAAAAAAAAGAAATACAACATTACCTGAATCTCCAAAAAGCCAATCCCGACTACATATCAGTGACTCAACAATTTGTGGGGTTAATGTGCTACGATATTGATCTAGAATTCTTCCACCAATACTAAAAGAAGCTTCAGAAGCAACAGTTGATACTGGAATAGATAAAACATCTCTTGCCATTCTACACAAATTTGGATAACGATATGCATGTGCTTTCCAAAAATCAAGAACTTCGACATTTTGAGATAAATCAATTCTTTGTTCATCTAAATACATCTCAAGTTCACTCTTTTTCAAAGTTGTATTAATATTATCAAATGTTTCAAACTCCTACAAAATTATAAATAACAAATTAACAATTAAACACTATGCAAGGAAAGTTAGACATAAGCAAAACAAAGAAATGGTGTGTACCTTCCAAACATCCATTGATTGTTGGTTGACTCTTGTTGCATTCTTAGACTTATCCACATCAGAAGGAACAGTAGCTGCTGACCCATGTTCTTTTTCTAAATACTCATCATAAATTCCAAAAAGTGTGCTTTTTACCTTTTTGAACTCAACGGATTCTTCACCATATAGTCTATTATATGCTAACTCTAACATGTGCAACTTATATCGAGGATCAAATATCACAGCCACAGCTAATACAAGATTAAATTCAGCCCAATATTTGTTAAACTTAACAAACATTTGTTCAGCTATTTGTTTCATAAAAGTATCAGAACTTTTACAGGCTTCAACCAACTTTAGCTGAATGCGAAACACATGAGGAAAATACAGATTGGATGTAGTATAATACGATCCTGAAAAGGCTTTAGTTGCATTGTCGAAGATTTCAAGAAAGCAACATATAGTTTCGATTCTCTTCCACTCCTCTAAAGATGGACAACATTTGAAGTTTGAATCAATTAGTTCCAGTTGACAGAAAGAAAGTTGATAGTACAAAGCACTTGAAAGCATTTTATACGTTGAGTTCCATCTTGTAGGAACATCTTGAAGTAAACCTTTTTTATCATCAAGAGAAATCTGCTCAATACATTTTCTAAAACTATCTTTTCTTATCTGTGAACCCTTTATATATTTGACACACTCTCTTACTTTGTCCACTGATACATCAATCTTTTTTAAACCCTCTTGCACAATTAGATTTAGTATATGTGCACAACACCTTATGTGAAACAAAGAACCATCATACACTAACGCATCTTTCAACTTTAACTGAGAGCGAAGAATATTAACACAACTATCATTCGCAGATGCATTGTCTAGTGTGAGAGATAACAATTTCTTATCAATACCCCAATAAGCAACCAAAGTATGGATTTTTTCAGCTAAAGAGACTCCATTGTGAGGTGGAGGCATATATGAAAAGTTGAGAATTTGTTTATGCAAAACCCACTCACTATCAATGAAATGTGCTGTCAAACTTATATAACCATCAGTAACTATAGAACTCCAACAATCGGACGTCAAACAGATTCGACCAGGACATACACTTAATTCGTTTCGAACCTTACTAACTAATGAAGCATGCATTTTTTTACATCTGTTCTAGCAGTGTGCCTACTAAAAAAGCTAACCTTCGGTTCCAAATACTTTAACAGATCTCTAATTCCTTCGTATTCCACAAAACTAAACGGTAAATCATGTCTAATAAGAGCCTGAACTAGCAACTCTCTAAACTTTTCTTGACTAAATTGAGGATTTCTAGAAAGAAGCGAACCTTGATTAGAGGATAGAAGAAACTGGCCAATGTCCTTAGTTGTAATTTTCACACAGCTTTGTATGTGTCGATTTAGATTGCCCGTGCCATTCTTGCTATCAGCACTATACTTGTTTCCACACTTTTTGCATTTACACATTAACTCCTCTCCCGGTTTTGTATCTAAGATTTCAAAATAGTTCCATACCTTTGAAATCAACTTTCTCTTTTCCCCCTAACTTTGGATGCAACATTAGAATTCAAATATTCCGTATCTTCATCATCATCATCGTTGACAATAACTGGTTCATTGTTACGATTATCAATCACAGAATCTACAAAAAGTGTATCCGAAACAAACCATATTAATATAATTAGGTCACATATCTAATATCTTGAACTAAAAATAAGGAACAATACAACTGAAACTAAACAAAAGTTTAAAGATACCTTGCTTTTTTAAGTTTTTCTTCATTGTCGAACTAGATTGAGAGAACTGCAGCAAAAAAAATAAGTGAGAGAACTCGATTGGATATGTCGATTGGATATGTTGATTATAACTGTTAACTTGTTGATTATATATGTTGATAGGGTTTAAAAAAATAAATGAGAGAACTCGATTGGACCGTTTCATCTTCGATCTTGGAAGTTTCATATTCCATCTTGGAAGTTGGAAAGGGGCACGAGCAAATCTGGTGACAGGTCTTGGAATCTATGGCCGGCCGCCCTAAATGACCAATCAATATACTGGATCTTTATGTTTTGCAATAAATTTTTAATTAAAAGCAAACCCTCAACTATTTTTAGTGGCAGAACAAACCCTACACTTTTATATATATATATTAAATGGGTTAACCCGAAAACCCGATGGGTTTGACCCGAACCCGACCTGTTTAGCTAAACGGGTTCCCGGGTTCGACCCGAAACTGACCCGAACCCGTTTAGGGTAAACCCAAACCCAAAAAATTCGTGTTAGGTTCGTGTCAGGTTTTCGTGTCGTGTCGAAAATTCACGCCCCTAATTGAAGGAGGTCCTACTAAATTTGACCCAGGTCCATTGCAGGACCTCTAAACGCTGAACAATGGCAAGACTCTTACCAAACCGTTCCCTTAACCCCCGACCAGGTAGCCAACATATCTCCATATAGACCGTGGAGATATGAATGGTGAAAATCTTTTATTTTATATAGACAGTAAAATAATGCCAAGACACCACGGACAAATGATAAGGAAGAATCACCTTCAACACAAGAAACTAGTTATTAAAGTCATTAATACAATACCAAGTAAAAAGTGCGAAAAGATTAGAAATAAAAAGTATTACACTAGACACTTGTCTTCACCAAGTGATGTAAGAGACTTAGGCAAACATGGCCTTGATTGTCAAGAACTCTTACGATCAATCTTGGATCCCGAGACGACTCACACACTCTATGATGAACAATGGATGATGGTGGTGGATGATGGTGTTATGGTGGTGGGTGAAGTGTGACAGAGGTGGTGTGCCAAGGGATGGTTTGAGCTTGAGCCAAGCACTCCTATTTATAGGCTGAACAGAAGCTCGGGCACGGCCCCGTGTCCAGTGGGCACGGCCCCGTGTCCACATCCTCTCTTTCTTCATTTAATGCAGCTTTGTCTTATTAGTTGACCACGCCCCCGTGTCCGCTGAGCACGACCCCGTGTGCAGAAGAATCTTTGTACTATGAAGATTTGCCTGGATTGTGCGAATCTTATAGTTGACCACGACCCCGTGTCCGCTGAGCACGGCCCCGTGGTGGGCAATAGAAGCTTCTACCACTTTGTCTTTTCTGCTGACACTTGGGCACGCCCCCGTGCTGGCTGAGCACGGGGCGTGTTCAGTCTTCTGTTATCTTGTTTTGCTTGGGAAGATACTGTCGTGGGGTCGGGCATGTCACGTCTTGCTCCTTTTCTTGTATTTATGTTAGATTTTGATGTCTTTTTGCTTCTTTTATTAATTTGAGCTCATTTAATCCTGAAAATACAAAAGGAAGACAAAAGCACACTTTTTCCAACATTAGTACTAAAAAAGGGTTGGTTTTATGCCACAATTGATGTAATTTATATGTTGCATTTTGAACACATCACAAGTCAAGGCGGAGCACCAAAAACCATACGGCAAATCCAACCGTTAGAAATCCCGGTTTGGAAATGGGAACATATTACAATGGACCTATTAACCAAATTGCCTAAGACAAATCGTGGTTTCGATGCCATATGGGTAGTGGTGGATAGACTGACGAAAAGTGCTCACTTCATTCCGATTCGTGAGACTTATACGTCAGAAAAGATGTCAGAAGTTAATACTAATGAAATAATAGCATGTCATGGAGTACCGGTATCCATCGTGTCTGATAGGGATACCCGGTTCACTTCAAATTTCTGGCGAGATTTCCAAGAGCAAATGGGAACCAAATTGTTCATAAGCACTGGGTATCATCCTCAAACAGATGGACAGAGTGAAAGAACAATACAAACATTGGAGGACATGCTACGGGCGTGTATAATCGACTTCGGAGGAAGTTGGGATGTTTACCTACCGTTAGTCGAGTTTTCGTATAATAACAGCTACAACGCTAGTATTAAGATGGCACCATACGAAATGCTCTATGGTAGGAAATGCCGAACCCCGGTATGTTGGGGTGAAGTGGGTCCACGTGAACTCGCCCACCAAGATATAGTACAAGCCACTAATGAAAAGATTGATGTGGTTCGGGCACACTTGAAAGCGGCTCAAGACAGGAAAAAGGCGTATGCTGATAAAAGGAATAGGCCAATCGAATTCCAGGTTGGCGACATGGTTATGCTAAAAGTTTCCCCATGGAAGGGCGTTATTAGATTCAGAAAAAGGGGGAAGCTAAGCCCGAGGTTTATTGGACCATTCAGAATCACCGAACGGGTTGGTAAGGTGGCATATCGTCTCGAATTACCCGAGGAGTTGAGTGGGATTCATAGCACATTCCACGTGTCACATCTCCGAAAATGTTTAGCAGACGAAACTGCTCGTATCCACTACGATGATATCGAGGTGGATAACAGTCTCAACTATGTCGTAAAACCAATTGCGATTTTAGATCGTAAAGAGAAGAGCTTGAGAAATAAAGTGATTAACCAAGTGAAGGTTAAATGGGAACACAGGAAGGGTGCGGATACCACATGGGAGTCCGAAGAGGAAATGCGACGTCTCTACCCTATTTTATTTGGTACGCACTTTGGTTTCGGGTACGAAACCCTTTTAAGGGGGATGGACTTGTAACATCCCGAAAATACGAGTTCATAAATTCACAATTTAGTTGTAAGTAAAATAGTAAAATAAACTAACTAGAAATGACACTAACTAAGTTAGTAGTCACTTATGAGTAGTTAGGGGTTCAAACAAACAAAAAAATGAAAATGAGGGACTAAATGTGCCTAAATAAAAACTAATTTTATTGAATTAACAAAATTAAAACACAAAACACATTGTCTGTGTTTTGTTGAAATCGACCAAGAGCAGGGGCGACCCCAAGCTCCATCCAAACCCTAGTTCATCACTAAAACTCACAAATTGAGGGTTCAAATCAAGTCAAAATCAAAATCCGAGCATAGATTATTGATCCTCATCACAAGAGAATTACAAGGTATGTAAAATTTGATGAAAACTCTCAACTTGAAATTCTCATGAAATTGGGAAAATCTGAAATTTATGGTTGCATGTGTGTTTTATGATGATTTAGGAACACTATAGTGTCTAGGGACAAACCCTAGACAAATACAAGTTGAAATCATGTGAAATTTTAGTAAAATCCATGAACACCATTGTAGGTGATTAGTGGGTTATGTAGAATTTGATAAACACTAGGAGATTGGGTGTTGTTCTAGTGTAATTTGTCAATTGTGAAGTAACTTCAGAATTATAGAAGCTAACAATTGTGTAAAATGGTTGAATGATGTGAAATTAGGGCTAAATGATAAGTTAGGGATTGGTTATGTAATCATGTAAAATCTGCCCTTGAAATATTTGTTGAAATGCCTCAAAGAAAGCTTGAAACTGAAATGTTTAAGTTAAAAACGCATAATTATGATGTATGGCAAAATGTGCGTTATATATGTGAAACAAAGAGTTCTAAACATAAAGTGATTGAACTCTATAGGAAGGGAAGCCGGGGCATCAAGCGGACAAACCGGTGTGGACGCACGTTTGAAGGGCTTGCTTTAAAGGTATGTAACTTGATCCGTTACATTTGATGAATTGTTGTTAAACTATGCGTTGTTGATAAAAATTGTGTTGGTTGTAGCGATCGTGTACGTTACTTAAATCTGTAGGTTAAGAATTGGTTTGTAGTCGTTTGGTAGTCTTCAAAATGGAGGATTTTCCGTAGATGGACCAAACGGGTTGAATAATGATACTTTGTAGCATGAATATTGTAAGTAAAAAGAAGTGGCGGAAATGGTCACAAGAGCACGAAGCCATAGGTTTGGTAATGAAGTGCCAGTGATAATAAGCCCTGGAGTTTGGGTAATAAGCGCCTTAGATTTACTAGTTAAATGGTAGTAAAATGGCTAAGTTAGAATGGGTCGAATAATTGCATAAGGTCATATAGTCTTTCGGTCCGTAAACAAATTTTTCGGTATGAAATTTGTAATAGGCATGTCGGTAATGAATTTACAGACGTATAGGAGAAAGAATCACTTAAAACGGACTTACGAGTCAAAAGTTATGGCCAAATTAAGTTGGAACTTGATTAAATTTTGAGCTGGGAATTTGCAGCATCAAAGAAATAAACATTCTGAGAAAATAGGGGCTAGGCGTGACGCGAGGGTCCTTGGCGTCACGCGAAGCCCTCTTACGGAATTTTTTTTTTATTTTTTCTTGATTGTTGACCTTTGGAACTTGTTTGTATCCATTGTAACTTGATCAAAACTAACATTTGTTATGGTTTTGATCTTAGGTGATGTTGGAAAGTAAACGGAAGATGATCGAGCTAGATTTTGAAGAACCGAACACTACATACAAGCTTCCGCAACGTTTTAAAACTTTATTAGACTATGTTTATGGGTTGTAAACAATTGTTATACAACTTTTGGAAATGTTTTAACTTAGTCGTTGGTTGACTAAGGTTTATGCTACTTATGAACTTCTTTTATGAAATCTATGTTAATTAAGCATCATTTTAAAAAAAAATGGTATAAACTATTATTAAATTCAAGTAAAACTAGAAGGGTGTTACAGATACGCCGCTGGTACTTCCTATATATAAGTGTTTTAATCATATTAACAAACTTTCGTGAGAAAGTGCCAAATGGGGCTCATGTTAATTAACTTTTCAAACTGTAAAAAAAAAAAAAAAAAAAAAAAACTGACTTTTTATAAAAATTTTATTAAAAATCATTGGACAAGTGAAATTACCAAGACAGGTCCATTGCAGGACCTCTAAACGCTGAACAATGGCAAGACTCTTACCAAACCGTTCCCTTAACCCCCGACCAGGTAGCCAACATATCTCCATATAGACCGTGGAGATATGAATGGTGAAAATCTTTTATTTTATATAGACAGTAAAATAATGCCAAGACACCACGGACAAACGATAAGGAAGAATCACCTTCAACACAAGAAACTAGTTATTAAAGTCATTAATACAAAACCAAGTAAAAAGTGCGAAAAGATTAGAAATAAAAAGTATTACACTAGAAACTTGTCTTCACCAAGTGATGTAAGAGACTTAGGCAAACATGGCCTTGATTGTCTAGAACTCTTACGATCAATCTTGGATCCCGAGACGACTCACACACTCTATGATGGACAATGGATGATGGTGGTGGATGATGGTGTTATGGTGGTGGTGGGTGGTGGGTGAAGTGTGAGAGAGATGGTGTGCCAAGGGATGGTTTGAGCTTGAGCCAAGCACTCCTATTTATAGGCTGAACAGAAGCTCGGGCACGGCCCCGTGTCCAGTGGGCACGGCCCCGTGTCCACATCCTCTCTTTCTTCATTTAATGCAGCTTTATCTTATTAGTTGACCACGCCCCCGTGTCCGCTGAGCACGACCCCGTGTGCAGAAGAATCTTTGTACTATGAAGATTTGCCTGGATTGTGCGAATCTTATAGTTGACCACGACCCCGTGTCCGCTGAGCACGGCCCCGTGGTGGGCAATAGAAGCTTCTACCACTTTGTCTTTTCTGCTGACACTTGGGCACGCCCCCGTGCTGGCTGAGCACGGGGCGTGTTCAGTCTTCTGTTATCTTGTTTTGCTTGGGAAGATGCTGTCGTGGGGTCGGGCATGTCACGTCTTGCTCTTTTTCTTGTATTTATGTTAGATTTTGATGTCTTTTTGCTTCTTTTGTTAATTTGAGCTCATTTAATCCTGAAAATACAAAAGGAAGACAAAAGCACACTTTTTCCCACATTAGTACTAAAAAAGGGTTGGTTTTATGCCACAATTGATGTAATTTATATGTTGCATTTTGCACACATCAAATACTCCCACACTTGAATCTTTGCTTGTCCTCAAGCAAAACTCTTTAATATGTGGCTATTACACTCCCAAATGGAATGGGTAGAGAAGAAGGTTTTTTTTTTTTTGGGCTTGTCATAGAGTGTCGGGATTTCCAAGATTCTTTATTTAGTTTTATTTTTATTTATTTACATTCCTATTCGTCATGATTTATTTAAAACTTTTCATAAGATAAATTACTTATTAGGGCATAACATGCCTCTTAAAATTCTATTTATATACAAGTTCACATACCTCACGGGTATCACTCAACACTTGGCCGAAAATGTATTTTTGTGGATCACTCGAGAGCGGCATGGAACTTACTCCTACCATAGGCTTGCCAAGCAATCAATCCTCCTCCTTTTTAACTTATATACCTTTGTAAATATCAAGAGGACTTTGTGGGTGAAGGGTTAGGCTTGGGTTAAAGGTAGGTGGTTGTGTTAGTGGTTAGTAGAAAAAGGGCGAAAAACGTAACAAGCGTCGGTTTTCGTAAGACTTTTTATTTTTGTAACTTTTATTTTGATGAAACTATTATTCAAACAAAGTTATTTTTGATGAACTTGTTTGTTTATTTTCTTTTGCTTCATCATCAACACACATTTTTTTTTTGAAAAGTCATACGAAAGACCGAGCTAGTTACTAAAATAAAGGGTTAAAAAATGAAAAAGGTTTTGGTGGGTAAAAGGGTGTTTGGTTTGGGTAATGAAATGAAAAGGTTTAGGCTCAAAGGGGCTAACTAGGGGGATTTTGGGTAGGTGGTAAAAAAAAAGAAAAATAATGGTGTAGAAATAAAATGGGTTAGTCCTAATGCCTCCATCATTTACTTACTCGGGTTTAAGTTGGTAAGGACCGGGAATGTATCGTCATGGCAAGTTCTAGAGTCGTAAGAACCAAGCGGCTATTCACACAAGAAACGAAAAATGAGCATTTAGTCTAATGATATGTAATTGTATGCTCAATAAAGGCTCAAAACTCACTTTTGTGGGAATGGGTTTTTATGTGATCAAGTATATATAATCAAATTTTAATTAGGTTTGCCATGCCTTTTCATAATTTTCTTATGTTGGTTCTTTTTATCACGACGCTATCGGTTGTAAATTTGTAAAAATATAACATTTTTAGAACTTGAAATTCCCGAGTTAAACCTAGACAAGTAAAAAAAATGAAAAAAATTTTTGAAAAAAAAAAAATTTGGGGTGATTAGCGGTTCCAATAGAGTTTTGTGTAAGGCTTGTATTTAGGACTTGCAAGATTCAAGGTTTTAGCATCCCCCCAACACTTAAATTACACATTGTTCTCAATGTGTCCCAAAAATAAGTTTTTAGGTTGATTGAATGTGTAAAAAGGTGTAAAAAGCAAAAAAAAATTGTGTTACTGGGCGCTGAACACGGCCCCGTGTTGTCCGGGCACGGCCCCGTGTTCAAGTGCCAGTAACAAAATTGAATAAAGAGAAACAGAAGCCTGGACACAGGGGCGTGTTGAGTGAACACGGCCCGTGTCCAGTTACCTGAACTGGACACGGCTCGTGCCGAGCTTACTGTAAACGAAGAATTTTTGTCGGACGGTTCTGTTTTCCTGCATGGGGTGCTGGTCCAAGTTTCCCTTGTATCCTTTGTCATCTCAAGTGTGTTTTATTCATTTCAACACCATCCAAACACCAAATTAACTAAAACCATCATTCATTAGTCATAGAGAGAATTACATATTAGTCCTAAAAATTAAAATAATAGATAGTTAGGTCAAAGAAACACAAGAAATCCAAACCAAGAAGTTCTAGTCTTATTCTATTAGCAAAATTTCCGAAAAGGTAGATTTTCCGGTTAAATGTGGTTTTGACAACTTCTTTTTCCGGGTATAGGGTCCTCATACGTCGGCGAGCCATTCTTCGATCTCCCGAGGAAGAAGAAAAGCGGGCTCATTAGCATTGGTTTGAGGAGGTGCACCTTCCGCCAGGATTTCTTGGAGTTCTTCAAGAGGAGGTTCCGCCGGAATGTCCCAACCGGTAGGATTGTGGATTCCAAGTGCTAGGTTCCAATCCTCTTGAGGGAGGATTGGTTCCATGGGAGGTGTTACAAGAATGTTTAACCTCTGGTGCAAGAGGTTTATTTCTTGAAAACTGTTTTCCAACCCCACCGAGAGATAATTTATACGGTCTATGAGGATCTCCTCTACTGAAGTCATCTCGTCAAGGGCTTCACGTAGCGCCATTACGTATCTTACGAGAGTTGCTTCAATCGATGGCCTCCTTTCCCTTCGACTGTTTCTGGAGTGCGCAGAAGAGGTTCCACTGTTTTGGCTAGACATTCTACTAAAACAAACCAAAAATAGTTCGTTTTAATGAAACAGTACCACGGACACGGCCCCGTGCTCAATTAGCACGGCCCCGTGTTCAACTTTCTGCAGATTTTTAGAACAAGGAATCTTGGGGTTTCAAATTATTTTCTTAACTTATGAAGCTTTTTTGAGCAGAAATAACTTAAAACAATGTTGTGTAACTTATTTTTAACAAGATTCCTGGAACAAAACTTCAATAAACATCACAATAAAGCTTGAAATCAAGCTTTAATGGAGTTGTTGGTGCAAGAAAGATGAGGAAGAAGGAAATGGATAAAAGAGGAAAGGACAAGATGTTTGTTAGAACCTTCTTCTAGAACATACCTAGGATGGAATGTTAGAAAATCCTTTCAAATCTCTGTCCCTGGGAGGTCCAAATGTGCAGGATTCTTGGCTGCATTTATAGAAAACGACAGCATGCTGGACACAACCCCGTGTCGGCTGGACACGGCCCCGTGTGCAGGCAAGATCCTGACACGTTTTGTCCGTATTCTGACAAAAGTCAGAAGGGAATCTTTTGGTGGACACGGGGGCGTGCTGACCTGGACACGACCCCGTGTCGGAAGGCGGTTTTATGAAGTGTGTCTACTTTCAAGGAACTTTTCCGGATCGGGCGGTTCCTTACTGGATGGAACAACCCCAAAGTGCCTAAGATACCTTAATTGTTCTAGATTAAGACGAGAACGCAAGAGGTTGTCGGTGGTATTTGCCTTAAAAATATGGAGGCACTACTTATATGGGGTAAAGTGCACCATATTCACCGATCACAAGAGCCTGAAATACTTCTTCGATCAAAAAGAGTTAAATATGCGACAAAGGCGATGGCTAGAAACGGTGAAAGATTTCGATTGTGAATTACACTATCACCCCGGAAGGGCAAATGTGGTAGCGGATGCTCTGAGCAGAAAAGCGGACTATGTCCCAATACGTGTAAGGTCGATGCAGCTCGTGGTGACCTCGGGTATACTTGAACGTATTCGAGAGGCACAATTAGAAGCAGTGAAAGAGGAGAATTGGAAGAAAGAAAGAATAATCGGTCAGTTGAAAGATTTGTCGGATGGGGATAACGGGTTGAAGACTCGATTCGGAAGGACATGGGTTCCAAATACTTGTGGAGTGAAGACGCTTTTACTTGATGAAGCTCATAAATCCCGATATTCAATTCATCCGGGTGCGACCAAGATGTACAATGATCTGAAACAAAATTATCGGTGGCCTGGAATGAAGAGGGATGTGGCGAAGTATGTGAAAAAATGCTTGACATGTCTACAAGTTGATGGGTGTCGAGTGTTATATATATTAGGTGTATATTTTAAGCCCCTTTAACACTTTTTAGTCAAGTTTTAAATTTATAAAACACGATATTTACTAACACTAGACACACATATGGGCAAGTGCACCCATCGTGAGCGTAGTATAGTGTTGGTAAGATACCGAGGTCGTCCAAGGACACAAGAGCTTTTAGTACCGGTTTATCCTCAACGTCTAATCAAATCAAAAAGTTTAGAAAAATGTTTTAAGCTAAGAAAAATAAAAACTAACTAAAAATGCTGAAAATTAAAAATAAAAGAAAAAACAGATAGACAAGATGAATCACTTGGTTACGACTCGTGTACAGTGTAACCTTTGATTATTTCCGCACTTTTGCACTTATTTAAGAGATTATCTTAGTTATTGTAGTAGGCCCCTCTTTTGAAGGTGACGTTACCCTCAACCCAGTAGTTTGAGTCAGCAAGGATACAATCCTAAAGGGTCGGATTATTGAAAGATAATGAATTAAGTTATTAATGCAAATTATGGTAGGCCCCTCTTTTGGAGGTGACGTTACCCTCGACTAAGTAGTCTGAGTCAGCAGGGATACAGTCCTAAATAGCCGGGTTATAGTATTAATAGTAGTTAACTTATGAGGGGATCAAAGAGTTTGGACCCCCGCCATCCAATACCGTTAAGTATTGAAGGTACGGGTGCTTAACAGGTCGGGTTCGCGGGTTGGTGGTTCAACCCGACCCGAACCCGAAAAAAATAAATGAACCCGAACACGACCCGAACCCGAAAAATTTGCTAGACATACGAACCCGAACACGACTCGATTTTTCACAGGTTAACCCGAACACGACCCACTTGACCCGAAAATTTAATTTTTTGCTCTAAAATTTGATAACCATAGTTAAAACAAAATCCAACATCATAAATTAATACTTATCACAAAATACATCCTTCAATAAGTTCTTTTGAACCAACAAATCATAGGATGTTAAAAGTTATAAATTACCACAAAATACATTCTCCAAAATACTTAAAAGTACCAAAAGATGATAAAATTTAAAAAAAACAAATGAAGTTGCTTCAACAAAATATAACATGTGCTGGCTTTCAATCTTCACCATCCATTGCATCTTCACCACCATTGTGTTGAGAAATAACATCTTCAATAATAGCATCCATTGCTTCCTTTTCTTTTGTTTGCAAACCTATGACAAAAAAATAAGTGCACTAATATTCAACATTGAACAACATAGTACAACGAGATAAAAAAAGAAATACAACATTACCTGAATCTCCAAAAAGCCAATCCCGACTACATATCAGTGACTCAACAATTTGTGGGGTTAATGTGCTACGATATTGATCTAGAATTCTTCCACCAATACTAAAAGAAGCTTCAGAAGCAACAGTTGATACTGGAATAGATAAAACATCTCTTGCCATTCTACACAAATTTGGATAACGATATGCATGTGCTTTCCAAAAATCAAGAACTTCTACATTTTGAGATAAATCAATTCTTTGTTCATCTAAATACATCTCAAGTTCACTCTTTTTCAAAGTTGTATTAATATTATCAAATGTTTCAAACTCCTACAAAATTATAAATAACAAATTAACAATCAAACACTATGCAAGGAAAGTTAGACATAAGCAAAACAAAGAAATGGTGTGTACCTTCCAAACATCCATTGATTGTTGGTTGACTCTTGTTGCATTCTTAGACTTATCCACATCAGAAGGAACAGTAGCTGCTGACCCATGTTCTTTTTCTAAATACTCATCATAAATGCCAAAAAGTGTGCTTTTTACCTTTTTGAACTCAACGGATTCTTCACCATATAGTCTATTATATGCTAACTCTAACATGTGCAACTTATATCGAGGATCAAATATCACAGCCACAGCTAATACAAGATTAAATTCAGCCCAATATTTGTTAAACTTAACAAACATTTGTTCAGCTATTTGTTTCATAAAAGTATCAGAACTTTTACAGGCTTCAACCAACTTTAGCTGAATGCGAAACACATGAGGAAAATACAGATTGGATGTAGTATAATACGATCCTGAAAAGGCTTTAGTTGCATTGTCGAAGATTTCAAGAAAGCAACATATAGTTTCGATTCTCTTCCACTCCTCTAAAGATGGACAACATTTGAAGTTTGAATCAATTAGTTCCAGTTGACAGAAAGAAAGTTGATAGTACAAAGCACTTGAAAGCATTTTATACGTTGAGTTCCATCTTGTAGGAACATCTTGAAGTAAACCTTTTTTATCATCAAGAGAAATCTGCTCAATACATTTTCTAAAACTATCTTTTCTTATCTGTGAACCCTTTATATATTTGACACACTCTCTTACTTTGTCCACTGATACATCAATCTTTTTTAAACCCTCTTGCACAATTAGATTTAGTATATGTGCACAACACCTTATGTGAAACAAAGAACCATCATACACTAACGCATCTTTTAACTTTAACTGAGAGCGAAGAATATTAACACAACTATCATTCGCAGATGCATTGTCTAGTGTGAGAGATAACAATTTCTTATCAATACCCCAATAAGCAACCAAAGTATGGATTTTTTCAGCTAAAGAGACTCCATTGTGAGGTGGAGGCATATATGAAAAGGTGAGAAATTTTTTATGCAAAACCCACTCACTATCAATGAAATGTGCTGTCAAACTTATATAACCATCAGTAACTATAGAACTCCAACAATCGGACGTCAAACAGATTCGACCAGGACATACACTTAATTCGTTTCGAACCTTACTAACTAATGAAGCATGCATTTTTTTTACATCTGTTCTAGCAGTGTGCCTACTAAAAAAGCTAACCTTCGGTTCCAAATACTTTAACAGATCTCTAATTCCTTCGTATTCCACAAAACTAAACGGTAAATCATGTCTAATAAGAGCCTGAACTAGCAACTCTCTAAACTTTTCTTGACTAAATTGAGGATTTCTAGAAAGAAGCGAACCTTGATTAGAGGATAGAAGAAACTGGCCAATGTCCTTAGTTGTAATTTTCACACAGCTTTGTATGTGTCGATTTAGATTGCCCGTGCCATTCTTGCTATCAGCACTATACTTGTTTCCACACTTTTTTGCATTTACACATTAACTCCTCTCCCGGTTTTGTATCTAAGATTTCAAAATAGTTCCATACATTTGAAATCAACTTTCTCTTTTTCCCCCTAACTTTGGATGCAACATTAGAATTCAAAGATTCCGTATCTTCATCATCATCATCGTTGACAATAACTGGTTCATTGTTACGATTATCAATCACAGAATCTACAAAAAGTGTATCCGAAACAAACCATATTAATATAATTAGGTCACATATCTAATATCTTGAACTAAAAATAAGGAACAATACAACTGAAACTAAACAAAAGTTTAACGATACCTTGCTTTTTTAAGTTTTTCTTCATTGTCGAACTCGATTGAGAGAACTGCAGCAAAAAAAATAAGTGAGAGAACTCGATTGGATATGTCGATTGGATATGTTGATTATAACTATTAACTTGTTGATTATATATGTTGATAGGGTTTAAAAAAATAACTGAGAGAACTCGATTGGACCGTTTCATCTTCGATCTTGGAAGTTTCATATTCGATCTTGGAAGTTGGAAAGGGGCACGAGCAAATATGGTGACAGGTCTTGGAATCTATGGCCGGCCGCCCTAAATGACCAATCAATATATTGGATCTTTATGTTTTGCAATAAATTTTTAATTAAAAGCAAACCCACAACTATTTTTAGTGGCAGGACAAACCCTACACTTTTATATATATATATATATTAAATGGGTTAACCCGAAAACCCGACGGGTTTGACCCGAACCCGACCTGTTTAGCTAAACGGGTTTGCGGGTTCGACCCGAAACTGACCCGAACCCGTTTAGGGTAAACCCAAACCCAAAAAATTCGTGTTAGGTTCGTGTCGGGTTTTCGTGTCGTGTCGAAAATTCACGCCCCTAATTGAAGGAGGTCCTACTAAATTTGACCCAGGTCCATTGCAGGACCTCTAAACGCTGAACAATGGCAAGACTCTTACCAAACCGTTCCCTTAACCCCCGACCAGGTAGCCAACATATCTCCATATAGACCGTGGAGATATGAATGGTGAAAATCTTTTATTTTATATAGACAGTAAAATAATGCCAAGACACCACGGACAAACGATAATGAAGAATCACCTTCAACACAAGAAACTAGTTATTAAAGTCATTAATACAATACCAAGTAAAAAGTGCGAAAAGATTAGAAATAAAAAGTATTACACTAGACACTTGTCTTCACCAAGTGATGTAAGAGACTTAGGCAAACATGGCCTTGATTGTCAAGAACTCTTACGATCAATCTTGGATCCCGAGACGACTCACACACTCTATGATGGACAATGGATGATGGTGGTGGATGATGGTGTTATGGTGGTGGGTGAAGTGTGAGAGAGGTGGTGTGCCAAGGGATGGTTTGAGCTTGAGCCAAGCACTCCTATTTATAGGCTGAACAGAAGCTCGGGCACGGCCCCGTGTCCAGTGGGCACGGCCCCGTGTCCACATCCTCTCTTTCTTCATTTAATGCAGCTTTTTCTTATTAGTTGACCACGCCCCCGTGTCCGCTGAGCACGACCCCGTGTGCAGAAGAATCTTTGTACTATGAAGATTTGCCTGGATTGTGCGAATCTTATAGTTGACCACGGCCCCGTGTCCGCTGAGCACGGCCCCGTGGTGGGCAATAGAAGCTTCTACCACTTTGTCTTTTCTGCTGACACTTGGGCACGCCCCCGTGCTGGCTGAGCACGGGGCGTGTTCAGTCTTCTGTTATCTTGTTTTGCTTGGGAAGATGCTGTCGTGGGGTCGGGCATGTCACGTCTTGCTCCTTTTCTTGTATTTATGTTAGATTTTGATGTCTTTTTGCTTCTTTTATTAATTTGAGCTCATTTAATCCTGAAAATACAAAAGGAACACAAAAGCACACTTTTTCCAACATTAGTACTAAAAAAGGGTTGGTTTTATGCCACAATTGATGTAATTTATATGTTGCATTTTGCACACATCACAAGTCAAGGCGGAGCACCAAAAACCATACGGCAAACTCCAACCGTTAGAAATCCCGGTTTGGAAATGGGAACATATTACAATGGACCTATTAACCAAATTGCCTAAGACAAATCGTGGTTTCGATGCCATATGGGTAGTGGTGGATAGACTGACGAAAAGTGCTCACTTCATTCCGATTCGTGAGACTTATACGTCAGAAAAGATGTCAGAAGTTAATACTAATGAAATAATAGCATGTCATGGAGTACCGGTATCCATCGTGTCTGATAGGGATACCCGGTTCACTTCAAATTTCTGGCGAGATTTCCCAGAGCAAATGGGAACCAAATTGTTCATAAGCACTGGGTATCATCCTCAAACAGATGGACAGAGTGAAAGAACAATACAAACATTGGAGGACATGTTACGGGCGTGTATAATCGACTTCGGAGGAAGTTGGGATGTTTACCTACCGTTAGTCGAGTTTTCGTATAATAACAGCTACAACGCTAGTATTAAGATGGCACCATACGAAATGCTCTATGGTAGGAAATGCCGAACCCCGGTATGTTGGGGTTAAGTGGGTCCACGTGAACTCGCCCACCAAGATATAGTACAAGCCACTAATGAAAAGATTGATGTGGTTCGGGCACACTTGAAAGCGGCTCAAGACAGGAAAAAGGCGTATGCTGATAAAAGGAATAGGCCAATCGAATTCCAGGTTGGCGACATGGTTATGCTAAAAGTTTCCCCATGGAAGGGCGTTATTAGATTCAGAAAAAGGGGGAAGCTAAGCCCGAGGTTTATTGGACCATTCAGAATCACCGAACGGGTTGGTAAGGTGGCATATCGTCTCGAATTACCCGAGGAGTTGAGTGGGATTCATAGCACATTCCACGTGTCACATCTCCGAAAATGTTTAGCAGACGAAACTGCTCGTATCCACTACGATGATATCGAGGTGGATAACAGTCTCAACTATGTCGTAAAACCAATTGCGATTTTAGATCGTAAAGAGAAGAGCTTGAGAAATAAAGTGATTAACCAAGTGAAGGTTAAATGGGAACACAGGAAGGGTGCGGATACCACATGGGAGTCCGAAGAGGAAATGCGACGTCTCTACCCTATTTTATTTGGTACGCACTTTGGTTTCGGGTACGAAACCCTTTTAAGGGGGATGGACTTGTAACATCCCGAAAATACGAGTTCATAAATTCACAATTTAGTTGTAAGTAAAATAGTAAAATAAACTAACTAGAAATGACACTAACTAAGTTAGTAGTCACTTATGAGTAGTTAGGGGTTCAAACAAACAAAAAAATGAAAATGAGGGACTAAATGTGCCTAAATAAAAACTAATTTTATTGAATTAACAAAATTAAAACACAAAACACATTGTCTGTGTTTTGTTGAAATCGACCAAGAGCAGGGGCGACCCCAAGCTCCATCCAAACCCTAGTTCATCACTAAAACTCACAAATTGAGGGTTCAAATCAAGTCAAAATCAAAATCCGAGCATAGATTATTGATCCTCATCACAAGAGAATTACAAGGTATGTAAAATTTGATGAAAACTCTCAACTTGAAATTCTCATGAAATTGGGAAAATCTGAAATTTATGGTTGCATGTGTGTTTTATGATGATTTAGGAACACTATAGTGTCTAGGGACAAACCCTAGACAAATACAAGTTGAAATCATGTGAAATTTTAGTAAAATCCATGAACACCATTGTAGGTGATTAGTGGGTTATGTAGAATTTGATAAACACTAGGAGATTGGGTGTTGTTCTAGTGTAATTTGTCAATTGTGAAGTAACTTCAGAATTATAGAAGCTAACAATTGTGTAAAATGGTTGAATGATGTGAAATTAGGGCTAAATGATAAGTTAGGGATTGGTTATGTAATCATGTAAAATCTGCCCTTGAAATATTTGTTGAAATGCCTCAAAGAAAGCTTGAAACTGAAATGTTTAAGTTAAAAACGCATAATTATGATGTATAGCAAAATGTGCGTTATATATGTGAAACAAAGAGTTCTAAACATAAAGTGATTGAACTCTATAGGAAGGGAAGCCGGGGCATCAAGCGGACAAACCGGTGTGGACGCACGTTTGAAGGGCTTGCTTTAAAGGTATGTAACTTGATCCGTTACATTTGATGAATTGTTGTTAAACTATGCGTTGTTGATAAAAATTGTGTTGGTTGTAGCGATCGTGTACGTTACTTAAATCTGTAGGTTAAGAATTGGTTTGTAGTCGTTTGGTAGTCATCAAAATGGAGGATTTTCCGTAGATGGACCAAACGGGTTCAATAATGATACTTTGTAGCATGAATATTGTAAGTAAAAAGAAGTGGCGGAAATGGTCACAAGAGCACGAAGCCATAGGTTTGGTAATGAAGTGCCAGTGATAATAAGCCCCGGAGTTTGGGTAATAAGCGCCTTAGATTTACTAGTTAAATGGTAGTAAAATGGCTAAGTTAGAATGGTCGAATAATTGCATAAGGTCATATAGTCTTTCGGTCCGTAAACAAATTTTTCGGTATGAAATTTGTAATAGGCATGTCGGTAATGAATTAACAGACGCATAGGAGAAAGAATCACTTAAAACGGACTTACGAGTCAAAAGTTATGGCCAAATTAAGTTGGAACTTGATTAAATTTTGAGCTGGGAATTTGCAGCATCAAAGAAATAAACATTCTGAGAAAATAGGGGCTAGGCGTGACGCGAGGGTCCTTGGCGTCACGCGAAGCCCTCTTACGGATTTTTTTTTATTTTTTCTTGATTGTTGACCTTTGGAACTTGTTTGTATCCATTGTAACTTGATCAAAACTAACATTTGTTATGGTTTTGATCTTAGGTGATGTTGGAAAGTAACCGGAAGATGATCGAGCTAGATTTTGAAGAACCGAACACTACATACAAGCTTCCGCAACGTTTTAAAACTTTATTAGACTATGTTTATGGGTTGTAAACAATTGTTATACAACTTTTGGAAATGTTTTAACTTAGTCGTTGGTTGACTAAGGTTTATGCTACTTATGAACTTCTTTTATGAAATCTATGTTAATTAAGCATCATTTTAAAAAAAAATGGTATAAACTATTATTAAATTCAAGTAAAACTAGAAGGGTGTTACAGATACGCCGCTGGTACTTCCTATATATAAGTGTTTTAATCATATTAACAAACTTTCGTGAGAAAGTGCCAAGTGGGGCTCATGTTAATTAACTTTTCAAACTGTAAAAAAAAAAAAAAAAAAAAAAAAAAAAAAAAAAAAAAAAACTGACTTTTTATAAAATTTTTATTAAAAATCATTGGACAAGTGAAATTACCAAGACAGGTCCATTAAAAATCATTGGACAATCTCAAACTAAAACTGTACTTCTATGATCTACACCCAAATCTACATCTTTCTGCCTTTTAAAACTCAATTTTTAACCATGAAATCTACTGATTTGAGGTGTTTAAAGATGATGTCACCAAGAGTTCATATGAACTTCAAAGTGTGACCTCATCCCACCATAAACGACTCAGATCTGGGTGATTTCCACACGTTTTTATGACAAATCTCACCTAAAAACTATGTATTTAATCAAAGTACTGTGCGAATTCGGGTTAAACATGAGAAACCGTCAAGAACGGCCAGATCCGATGGAACGGGGTGATTCCCGGCCGTTAGAACGGGTCGGAACTGATGAAATTTCATTTGTTAATACGAAATCACACCATCTCGATAGAACCACGTGTGTTCCTTCTAAAAACCATCCAAAACAGTTGAACGGGACGTTGGAACGGTCTGTTGTCAACCGATCGGACAACATGTCATCCGACCGGACAAATTACCATCCGACCGAGTGACATGTCATCCGACCCAAACCTCTGTTAACCGACCGGATGAGGTCATCCGACCGGATGAGCACTATCCGACTATCATTACGATACTATTCCCTCTTAAACCAATGCACCGCTTACAATACCAATCAATGTTTAACGCAGACGTACTCTAAACCGATCCAATCAAATTGTGCCCTCGCTAAATACACACTGTGAGTATACTCGAACCCCCTTTTTAATCGCATTTTTGGGTGTAACATGCGTTCCAAATAAATAGAACTTATCAAACGAATTATTCGATCAAACTATTTATCACTTGCGAATGATTGTTATGCATAATTATACGTGATGCTAGTTACATACGCGTTAGGACTCATACTCGCGAGGTCCCGCCTTAACTAGTATAGTACTATAGCACCCGATGGGGTCTAGTTAGGATGAATAGCAATCGCGGTCGAAGCTCGAGTGACTTAGCTGTAGTATCTGTCTTTATGCATGTATGTTGAGGTATCCCGTTTATGTATTTGGTAATTCGTAGCACTTTTTACTATCTTTATGCTACTCTATCAAAACTTGTATACTCGCCAATACTTTTGTATTGACGATGTTTTAACGTATGTTGCAGGTTAGATTGCTATCTACATCAAATCAAGCTAGAAAGTCTAGAAACTCGCCTAAAATCTAGGTTGTCGGATTTGTATTGTACGAGAGGACAAGAAATCCGTGATGACTTATGTGATTGTATTATTTGTTAGTATGGGATAACGAATGTAATAAATATTATCGCAATATAGTTGTTATGGATTCTCTTGAGCAATCTGATTCGCCTAGTGCCGCGCCGATGATTCCGCCATCGGTTGGGGTGTGACAGATCGGATGGCCACTCGATCGACTCACCATTCGATCCGTGCACACCACCTTACTCACCCTCCTTGCACTATAAATAGGAGCTGTCACATCATTCTCACTGATGTGACAGCCTCACTCGATCCAGACGCACGCTCTCTCTCTCTCTTTCACACTTTTCCTCATTTTCTCGGCGATTTCGGTACGTTTTACACTAGATTCTTATACATCTTTGATCTACACATCATTCTCTACGAGATTCTCCTTTGAAATCTCACTTTTCACCATGAAATCTTGAGGATTTGAGCTCTTGAAGGTGATGTCATCATGGCGGTTTGTGCCAAACTGATGTGTGATGTCATTCTAGTCAAGATCTAGCTCAGATCTAAGGAATTTCATGCGTTTTACACTAAATCTATGCTAGATCTAAACTTTTCAAGCTAAAACCTATGTATATCTTCGTCTTTCCTTAAAACTTTTACTTAAAACGGTGAGATCCGGATCTAAACGGACTGTAGACTTGATTATTAGTCTGGAGTTGGCTTGGAGAAGGATTGTTGCTAGAGGAAATTACCGGAGTGTGAATTCTGACATAAGCACTGTCACGGACAGACGACTGGACGGACCGGGGTGATTCTCATCCAATCAGATCGGCTGTACACTGAGGTGTTTACCGTTGTCTCAATGCGTACCAAGTCGTTGTTGTTTAAACAAAAACTTAGAGTTTTTGAAAGTTTAGGAACGGGACAAAGTTAACCCGATCGAGTGGTAATCCGATCGGATAACCATCCGATCGAACAACCACCCGATCAAGTAACACTCGCCCCTTAACTTTAAACACTTGAAACCTTGAGGTTATGATCGTCGAATGACAACTCGATCGGATAGCCATCCTATCGAACTGCCATCCGATCAGACGACATACCTCTGAATCTTGAAAACTTAGAACTTGGATCGAGTGGCAATCCGATCGGATAGCCACCCGATCGGATAGGCATCCATTTCCCCCCACACATTTGTCATCTCAATCGACTGGCGATCCAATCGGACAACCATCCGATCCAGTGACAAATCTGACACTTGTGAAATCTCGTTGTTTTTGTTCGACACTTATTCATTGCAATCTAATCAAGCTAAACCTAAAGAGCTCCATTTGATCCAATAACAGTTAATCTGTTAAGCAATCACTGTGAGTATACTCGATCCCTTTTTGTTTTAAACTTTGGGATGTAACATGTATTCTATAAACTACGAAACTTTATACTTTTGAATCTAAACTTTATCTTATGTGTACGTGAAACTTGTGATTCTTGATTCTTGATTCTTGATTCTTTGTGCTATGTGACTTTTAATCCAGAGTGTGTAGTTCCGCCTTAACAATAGTAGCGCTATAGGAGATGCACCTCCCCATTATTCTCGGGGGTATTGTTAGGAGGATTCTAGTTTACCTTGAGTCTTTGGTAAACACTAAAGCATCGGGATACTTGGGCTATCACTGGTTGGACTGCGACACTAGCACCGCTGAAACTATTTTATTTACTTACATTGTGGATACGAGTCGTTTTAATCTACTATGCTATATACTCAAACTTGTATACTCGCCGGTACATTTTGTACTGACTCTATTTTAATACATGTTGCAGGCTGATAGGATGCTGTGAATCAAGAACTTGCTAGGATGCTGCTTAGAAACACATCATAGCTAAATTTAGAAACTTTGAAACTATTTTGGATGATTGTATTTGATATTTTGGGTGTTTGATGCATTTAGACAAATTGTTGTAAAATCTTGATTAATATCTATCGAAACTTTTAGTGTTATGGAATCTCATGATCAATCTGAACACTTAGTGCTCGCACCCCGATGTTTCCGCCATCCGTTGGGGTGTGACAGCTTAGGAATACAACCAGGTCCGTTTATGCATAAATTTAGAAATCAGGGTTTAAGACAATGTTTCAAAAACTGGTTTTTATACTTTTTATACCATACCTGGTTGGGCAAAGAAACAATTAGACCGGTGGTATTGGGTTGTACCGGCCATTTCTGGCTTATGACTAGTCAACTTTATAATTTCATCAAAATACAATTTCAACTCAAAAAATTCCAAAATTATACAATCTCATAATCAAAAATCATTTTCCACCAAAGTTTTTTCAACAATCACTAGAGTATTGAATGCAGTAAGTTCACGATAGCTTAAAAAGTGAAATTCATTATTTTTTTTGAAAGGTTTAGATCAACTGGTCAGCCCCGCGTCCCATAAATCGCAGCGACTAACCCACCCGCGTTCGAACCGGCCCGCCCGCATGCACCTTCCGATCGAACCGGGACCCCGTGCGGGGAACCACCACTGGCCGGGATCGAACCCGTGACCTGTGGGTAAAACCCTCACACCTCCGACCAGCTGGGCTGGCCATCATCGGCAAAGTGAAATTCACTATCATTATAGGTATTTAAGCCTTAATATCACATCATTTTGGAAAATAATCAAATATACATCTTGTAGGATGGAATCTACTTTGGTTTGTTTTTGAGTTAAATGCTTGGTTGGTCCCTGTGGTTTGCAAATTTTCATACTTGGTCCTAATGGTTTACTAATTACACGTGTGGTCCCAAAAGTTGTCAAAAATGAACTCGGTTGGTCCCCTGACCTAACCTCTGTTAAATTTCTCAGTTAACTATGTGTGAAATGACTATATTACCCTTGAACAATTAAAAACCTAAAACTAAGAATTAAAAAATTAAAAAACCCACTGCATCATCTTCATCACCATCATCATCTTCATTACCAACCCACAGAAGCTTAAGGTCTCTGCTCTCTCTCTCTAAAAATCTGGTCACCGCTCTCTCTCTCTCTAAAAATTAAGCCGCACATCTGGTCACCGCTCTCTCTCTCTCTAAAAAATTAAGCCGCACACAAGGTCTCTGCTCTCTCTCTAAAAATCTGGTCACCGAATTATTTCTCCGGCGACTTGTCGGTCGTCCGGTTTCTCCGGGAATCAACCAATCCACCACGACCACCTCCTCCTCCCTCTTCTCTCCGACGAACCTTACATCGATCCGCCCAGACATCCCGATTGTAATCCGACTTCTTACATTGCTGGATTTCGGGCAACCGAGCAGACCCGTTGGAGTTCTTGAATCGGTTTCAAAGTAATCACCGCCCAACTCAAGGTCCAAACCCCACCCCTGGATGATGATATCCTCGGTGGAGGAATCTTTACAGGGCTCTGTAAGATTAAATATATTACGTATTAATATTTAATCTATAGCCATTATAATCATTTACATTATATGGATCAAAATATATAACAACCTATTAAATAATTAGTTGGTAATTGTTGATGGACCATATTACCCTTATTAACTAATTAGGGTTTCCTCCTGGGTGCTTATATAAGGAGAATTATGTGGAGGTTAAAGGGTTAGACAGTTACACATTAGACACAACCCATTAGCCATAACATCATAATTTCGACCTCCATCTCCAAAACCGATATCCCTTTTCGGTTTTCTCTAAGTCCCCATCATTAGTCAGCATCCTAAGGAGGAACCAGATCACAATGACAAGTATGTCGAACTCCATTACTGGATTCTCCAACGCACTGTCTGCTGTAACAGGTATGAATTCATGTTTTCTTTATGTTTAGAACAGAACTGAACCAACATGTGGTATCAGAGCATATGTTGATTAGTCGGTTCTGTTTTCGTATCCATAATTCTGGGATTGAAACTTGGAAAACGGAATTTTTTCTTTGAATAATCTTATGAACAGCCGATTTTGGGTCTTAGACCGAAATCATTATTTTCGAAATCTGAATTAATTATATGCTTTATGTTTTAACCGAAATCTGGGTTAAAATTCATCTGGGTTATGTTTTAACCGAAATCTGTTTAGAAAAAACTATTAAAATTCAGGTTTCGGGTTCCAGAATTTATGTTTTATGTTTTTAGGGTTCATAATGTTCTTATGTTCTTATGAGAAATTCGAATTTTTCCTTTATGATTTGGAATGTGATTTGAATTGTTAGATGTTTCCCTAATTTTGATCTAATCTTGTCCATTAAGTTATTTTCGAAATCTGTTAAATGATAAACAGATTATGATTTCGAAATTTAGTGATAAAAATAGATCAATGTTAATAATTGGAAACTATATCTCAATTCATAATTTTCGAATTTCAATTATGTTATCACAAATAAATAGCCTTATCAGTGGTTTCGAAATCATTAATGTTCATGATCGCACAAGCCCCTTAAGATTCGCACAAGATCAGATCGAGAGAAAAAAAAAAGGAGATCTGATCGCACAAGGCATAACGGATCGCACAAGACTTGTGGATCGCACAAGACCTTGCTAATCGCACAAGGCATTACTGATCCATAAGTTTTGGGCCTTATTAATCGCACAAGTCTACTTGGGCCTTATGGATCGCACAAGACTTGGGCCTTATTGATCGCATAAGACTTGGGCATTACCGATCGCACAAGTCATTACTGATCGCACAAGATTCGAAATCTCATTACTTAAGCTGTTTAATGTGACCTAAAAATAATTGGTTTTGTAATTACTTAGCTAATTAATAAGGATCAAATAATGTTTTACAAAACCAAAATAGCTTAACTTGAATGAGCTTCTGATATATCATTTCTGGCCAAAGCTGACTTGATACATCTACTTATCATTCAAGTATTACGAAAGCTATGTTATGTATGCATCATAAGCATGAATGTCTTAATTTCTGGCCAAAGCTGATTTAATTCATTCATCGATGGCATACTCAACAAGTGCATAACTAAAGTGATTGTTTCAATTCTGGCCAAAGCTGATTTGTTACAACTACTTTGCACATATGCTTAAATGATTACACTTCTGGCCAAAGCTGTTTTGTCTTCATTTAAGTAGAATTTTTTAGCTAAGTCTATTATTTTGATGTTAGTAATAGACATATCACAATCTCTTCACATAATGATCCTTAGATTAATGATCCTTAATTAAGTTTTTATGATCATTTCGTCTGCCTTATTCTTAGTACCCATAATTTTACTCACTGTAATTTTTCTTCTATTAATCTATATCTCATCCACTCTAATTTTTTAAACCTAAAATGTTTGCTTTATTTACAGTTTCTATTAGAATTAGCTCTTAAATTAAATCCTTGATTATTTCCTAAGACACGATAATCCTATTGCTCTCTTCTGATAAAGATTATAAAGAAGAAAATTAGAGCATGATGAATAGGACAAATCGACCATGATGTCTATTATGATAATCAAGAACTCTCTAACGTAAATGCTATCACTAAAGTTATTCCAGATTAAGTCTTTCCTAAGACTAATCTATAATTATGGAATAATCACTAGAACTCCTAAGATGCATGCCTTAATTTGAAACTCTAAACTATAAAGTTAAATGGTATATGTGAATACATTATAATGTACAAAACCATGACCCATAAAGTTAAGGGTTTACGCATGGAAATAAGTACATTTTTCCAGTACATTACATACTAAGATTTTCACTTGTACAATTTGATGCCTTATAAATCAACTATAACACTCAAAAATACCAAAGTATAACGAGTGTGTTGATAAGCAACATATGTACAAAGAAGTAAATGTTTAAAGCTGGAAAATAAGTTGTTATTCACCTTACAACCACTAATAGTTTAAAAGAGGATTGTTCTAAGGTCCATCGACAAATTACAAGTGCTAATTCCAACATTAAGGTTCTTCAAGGGAAAATCTCACTACATAATTATGTCATTAGACTAGACATAAACAACGAGACTATCCATTATTCTAAAGAACAGTTGGGTAAATTAATTAGATAGTCACTTATTAATGATATTTAAGTCTGGTAATTTCAATATTCCAATTAACACATGATTAGTTGACTCTAGTTCCATACGTTTCCTTCCCAGAACTTGACAAATAACTAATATGAGAGTTAGTGACAAAATTAATTGTTAACGCTATAAGAACCATAATAAGCAGTCTTCTAACAAAGCTTTTCGATACATTACATGTTCTGATTATTAATCGGAGTACAGTATCATTACTTAGGCTATGTCATGAAGGTTGTGAGGTTTGCATAGTCAACATAAAGTCACACTTATCTTAAACTCTCATCTTATTTGTTCTAAATATCTGGATAGAAACATTATTAAAATGAAACTAGATGATACCTTACATTTTCACAACTTTTGTCATCATGCAAATGAGAATTTGACAAAAGGAAAATGAGACTTATAAATTTCATCCATTATAACCGCAATTCATGAGAAATTATGACATGGTTAATGAGGATGATTATTCATCTAATCTCATTCTAAGTGATTTCAAATCATGACGTTAAAGCCTTAAAATATTACTTGGCTTAAGGAATAAGTATGGGTCCATCATAAGTCATTCATTGACATTCGTGGAACTTATTCCAAATGGAATATTCAGACATAATTCATTTATCATTTAACAGACTATAAACTTGTATCTAAATTTTGTCGCATATGGCACACGTTCTTAGAAGAAATCTATTCATATGTTTACTTATTAAGATTTCTATTAAATATGTCTTTAAGTTTCTTATGACATTTGGACGTTAAGGAAGTCAAATAAAGTCTAACGTATATATGATAAGTTCCCACGTCACGTACCTCATTGCAACTTTTCTTGTAGCATTCTAGAGATATCCAAGATCAGTGGGAGCATTAAGTGTCTTAATAATAACTTGCATTAGTTGCAAGATGTGGGGGAGTGAAAATTACACATTACCTAAATTTGCACCTCTTGTACAAGACACTGCTCCATTATGACACTGTTCTATCATAACTTATCTCCTTAAATCTAATGCTACTCTTACAAAAGTTTCATTGTTGCTTAATTGTGGGCACACTTAGATTTCTTACCTGAACTAACATAATCCTCAACAAGAGAAATCACAACGACTAACGTCATTAATTTGTTTTCTCTATTAGAACTTGTTGGTCATTAAATATTGACCCTAAGCATGCTGAGTTCCTAAAGATTTCTAAGGTTAGTGGGAGTAGTCAAAGTCCTTATTATGATTTGCAAGGAATACAAGAGGCGGGGGGAAGAGTGTCATTAAATTTCACTCCAAATTTAACTCCGATTACACCTCTTGTACACCTTACTGCACCAACTCTTACAAACTTAGAATCCTGAAAATGATAGCAACATAACTAAGAGCTAATCCATAAAACTGAAACTTCTAATGAACCCAATAATCATCTCAGGAGGTCATCTAGGTTTAAAAGCCTACTAACTTTGATGATTACATAACCTCCCTAATTGAACTTGAAATGGATTTTGGAAATGTTTACTGATCCTATCTCTTCAAATTAAGCCATTAGTGTCAATCAATATTCTTAATGGAATAAAACAGTTTTCTAGTAAAACTGATTTTATGTGTTCGTAAAACGTTTGGGATTTGATTGAATTACATAAGAGTGTTCATAACAAAACCAAATCCTAATATAAGCGTTAAGATACGAAGAAGCATGATTGATTGTCAAAGGTTGTACTTAGGAAGAGATAAATTATTAAAGAATCTTTATTACATATCTAACAAAAGATTTCTTTAAGGATCATCATTGTTCTAGTAGCTTATAATAGTTTAAAGCTACATTAGATGAACATTATAAACAATTTTCCATAACAAATGGCTGACACATTTACATGTTCATTAGATAACAACCTAAAGTTTTAAACTGAAGGTTAAAGAACACTTTATTTGTAAGCCAATAATATCCATGTATGGGTTTAATGCAAACATCATAATGTGATGAAAAGCTAACGTAATTATTTTCATCAAGAATCAAGTGGATTAATGTACCTACCTCAAGATGAGTGGGAGCAACTAAGATAAACTTGTTTATATAGATGATATTATTTTGACAAGTATATGTTACATAAGTCAAAGCATCGTTAACACAAACTTTGATATAATAGATCTCAGAGATATCTCTTACGTGATTGATATCATAACATACTGAGATAGACTCAATGGGACAATAGTATCGTTCCATAAGTTTAACATTAAATGGGTCCTTACGCATGTAACAGAAAATATTGCTCTCCTTTAGAGGATAATAGGATAAGTGAGATTATTTTTTTACGCTTCATTAATTGGAAGCCTTATGTAAGTTCAAGTCTATACTCGTTTAGATATTACTCACATTGCAACACACTAGATATGTCTAGATTATTGTGAAGCATCTAATGGAGTATTACAATATCTTTAAAAGAAACGAGAGGCTATTATTTGAAGAAGAAGTGAGAATTAAAACCGGTTTATTACTCTAACTTTGAGATATTCAAAGATGACAAAATGTAATTTCCGGTATATATTTATGTCAGCAGACAAAACTTATCTTATGGAGGAGTCATAACAAACTGATATTAACAACCTAAGTTATTACGACATAATATAGTCACTAAATGTTGTTGGAAATATATCAGTAGACTCATAAGTTTATTAACTCCATATAATTGATGTTTTGAAGACTTAGTGTGATAAAGTCAGCTACCATGACTCCTTAAACAGTAACAGTTCAAGAGGTGCTGCATTAAGTTTCGATACGCAATTAATTATTCGTTTATGAACGAATTGAGGAAACTAAGTTTGTATCGAATACATTCATGATATGCTTAAGGATCCTATAACTGAAGGGCTATTACCCATAAGTCTTATTAAGAGAGCTCAGAGACGGGTATTAGTTAATGGCCATGCGCAATTGCATATCGTACTATGAATGACTAAGTATTAGTTAATTTTCCTCATCAGTTTGATTTTGTACGTCTCTAAGAATATGTCAAGTCGACATAATGGCATATAAGACAAATAAAGTTACAAATCAAACAAAGGGCTTATGCGTATTTTGATCATGACGATTAGGTTTTAAATTAAGGCTATAGTATGATTAATGGGGGTCCTGAGTCGCATAATGATTCAACGGCTGTATTTTTCTGCTATAGTACTTGTTTAAGGCTAAAATGAGTGTTAACTCCTGATCAGGCTTATCTAATACTCATAGTAAATGATTACTCGGCTAAGTGGGAGAATGTAAGATTAAATATATTACGTATTAATATTTAATCTATAGCCATTATAATCATTTACATTATATGGATCAAAATATATAACAACCTATTAAATAATTAGTTGGTAATTGTTGATGGACCATATTACCCTTATTAACTAATTAGGGTTTCCTCCTGGGTGCTTATATAAGGAGAATTATGTGGAGGTTAAAGGGTTAGACAGTTACACATTAGACACAACCCATTAGCCATAACATCATAATTTCGACCTCCATCTCCAAAACCGATATCCCTTTTCGGTTTTCTCTAAGTCCCCATCATTAGTCAGCATCCTAAGGAGGAACCAGATCACAATGACAAGTATGTCGAACTCCATTACTGGATTCTCCAACGCACTGTCTGCTGTAACAGGTATGAATTCATGTTTTCTTTATGTTTAGAACAGAACTGAACCAACAGGCTCTCCGCCCCGAGTTAACCACTGTGCAAGTGGCTTCGCTGAGTAATCCAGGTCCAGCTCAGCTGAAACCCACTTCTGACTCACCGGATCTGTTGAATCAGTGTGTGTTGGTGATGAAGATGATGATGGTGATGAAGATGATGCAATGGGTTTTTTAATTTTTTAATTCTTAGTTTTAGTTTTAGGTTTTTAATTGTTGAAGGGTAATATAGTCATTTCACACATAGTTAACTGAGAAATTTAACAGAGGTTAGTTCAGGGGACCAACCGAGTTCATTTTTGACAACTTTTGGGGACCACGCGTGTAATTAGTACATCACTAGGACCAAGTATGAAATTTTTGACAACCACAGGGACCAACCAAGCATTTAACTCTTTGTTTTTTGTTGATTTTGTAGGATCGGAGTGATTGCGGAGGGATAAGGTCAAAGAAATTATGAGCTTAAAAGATGATGAAGTTTATATTATAGCGAAATGGAAATTAGAGATGGTTAAAATTTAAAAATAATGATTATTCAGAAGGGAAATTCATATTATACGTGAAAGATTGCTAAATGATGAAGATCTCGATTTGGTGAAGTTAGTTATTGTTAAAGAACTTTATTATTGCACATTGATTTGGTGAAGTTAATTAGTGTTAAAGAACATTATTATTGCACACTGAGATAAACATGGTGATGAAATACGTGAGATGGATTAAAAGAAAATTTAGATGTGCCATGATGTTGGGCTGCCATGAACTTAAGGTTGGCCATGGGCTTATGATTAATGTAAGTGGGCTTAAAAATTCATTGGGCTTATGAGGTTGAGAGGGGATGATCTATCAGTTTTTGTTTTGAAGGCAAGAATATATCACAACCGGAACGAATTTTTTGGACGGCTGCAGATCGAAGGCAAGAAAGCAATTGGGATATTTTGTGGTTTTTGTTCATTCATAACAAACTTACAAATATGGAAATTGATGAAAATGCCCTTAAGTTAACTGAGATATTTAAACGGAGTTAAGGGGTTGGAGGAAAATGACAAAAAAATGGAAACGTTAGGGAGATAGAGGAGAAAACAAACTATTTAGACTAAAGTGACATTTTTTGCTAAACTCGAGGCCATAAAATGACAATTTACTCTAAGTTTTAATTCTTATGTTTTGTTTCTTGAATGCATTGATAGTTTTAACCACTATGACCGTCTATAATCGTATAGTTTCAACATTGAGGCTTATTTTCTTTAATTGTTTCACAAACTTATGTGAAATGAGCACGTTAAATCCAATTATTTTAGTGGTTTGTTTGTGTGATTCTTTTTTTTTTAAAACGGATTTAATCCAGGAAAATATTAGACTGTTAAAAAACTTGATTAACTTATTAATTTTTCTAACAGAGTTCGTTACTTTTTAAACTCTAATCAAGTTTTAATTTTTGATACAAGGAACAAATAATATTGTGTTTGTTTATGAACCCAAAACTATTATAGAATCATTCAATTTAATTAAACACTCCGAATGACGTGAATGATCTTAGAGTAGTGGGTTGGCTCTAATCAACGAGTTGCGCTTGGTTAGACATTAGATGGAGTGGATGTCCGAACGACGTGACGTCTAGTGTTGTTACAAACTGTTATTTAAAAGGATCATTGCTTCGTGACCGTTAATTATCTTAGTGTTGAAATTAATTATCAACGAATTGCGCTTGGTTAGACATTAGATGGAGTGGATGTCCGAACGACGTGACGTCTAGTGTTGAAATAAACTATTATTTAAAAAGATCATTGCACTGTGACCGTTAATTATCATAAGCCGAATTGAATCAAGAAATTACCTTAGTGTTGAAATTAATTTTTAACATCTGAATTGTCCAATCACTTTAATTATCGTTTTCTTTAATCCAACAAAATCTTAAAATAAAAATCGTCTTTATATTCTAGTTAAACTAAAACCCCCTTTCTAAAACAATCGTATTTGTGTTTAAAACATTTGGAATAATCTAGTTAATCTCTATCCTTATCCTTGAGGACATGAATCCTACTTCCACTCATACTAGTAGGTTTCTTTATTATTTTATTTGCTGGATTTGACACCTAACAAATTGTACCTATATTTTGATACGGTACACGTTTTAGCACCACTTTGATTTTTTTAGCACTCCATTGATCTTAGAACCAATACCCATACAAATACTAAATAGTTTAAATTGGTAGGGGTACCAATAAGATACATGTATCAAATAAGCTAAATCAATACGCGTGCCAGTATTCAAGAAACCTATATACCACAATACGAAGAAAAAATCATGATATCAAATTCGGTACCAGTACCATTCTTACCAAAAAAAGTACCGAGCTGATACCGAAATCCTTACAGCTTGGTATCATTACATGTAACAAATAGGCAAAATCGGTACCGGTATGCGGAGACGCAGGTATGGTAAAGATACAAGCACTGATACAGTATAGGTACGAGTATCGAAAAACTACTTGTATTGAAGATGTGTTGAAATATTGGTATTTTCACATATGTACCTTAATATCCTTTATCCTTCGCCATTTATGTTCTAGGGGTTGTGTTATCTATCAAGTAAAGCTCTTATTATTTTTATAATAAGATTTTGTCAGACTACACCATTACGGAAAAAACAACTGTCACTAGTAGAAAAAAACACCTTTCTTAAGGCGCTTTACACGTCATAAAAGGGTAGTTATGACATGCCAAAAAGTGTCATAAAAGTGTAGTTCTGACCAAAAACTAGCCAATTGACAAATATTACTTAACTTTTTTTTTTTCAAATACAAAGCCATCTTTTAGTGGCGGACCCAGGATTATTTTTCAATGGGGTCCACTTTTTTCGGTGTTCAAGTTTTTAACAAACAAAAGTTAAAATTTTCGGGTCGTCGTTTGGGTCGGGTCGGGTCGGGATGAGGAACTTAATAAAATACAATACCATAACAAAATTATATAACCATTTGTCATTAGAAAACACACAATAAACATACGATGTCTTTCGAAACGAAAAAAAAGCATTACAAACTTTTAGAGTTGTTCCCGACGAGTTTTCATCTTTTGAAAACGATCCATTACATCGTCGACCGAAACATTGGCAAGAAGGTCTCTCTCGATATAACAAATGCAACAATCGTTCATATAATCATCACCCATTCGATTACGCAAATCCGTCTTCACATGTTTCATTGACGAAAAACCCCTCTCAACACTTGCCGTTGCAACCGGTAGAATTAATGCTAACTTCAATAAACGATAGAGCAACGTATACCTCAAATGTTTCTTTGTTTCCACCATCCTCTTTGCAAGATTAGATATCCCATTCAAGTTAGCAAACATTCCATCTTTTCTCATGATAATAATGTAGTTGCCTAGCTCAATCATAAGAGAATCTCTTTCTTCATAACTAAAATCAAACGGATAAAACTCGGCCAACCTTAAAATCTTTTGATCATTAAATGCACTAAAGTTATCATCCGGACTCAAACTACCAACACATGTAAGTAATTCGGTGGTTACCTCACTAAAGAAGACGAGACATGAAACTTTCCTTTTAATGGTTTTCGTTCGGCGGGATCCCATGGAAGGTCTTCCAAATCAATTCTCATACGATTATTACTTGAAGAAGACGAGACATGAAACTTTCCTTTTAATGATTCTTGCATAATTTGGCCTATAATTCAAGTTTTAAGATGATAAGCAACTATATAAATAACAAAATTCAACTTACAGAACTTCTGAGACATGAACTTCTGTAACAGAGAAGTAAAAAAAAATCATAGCAAACCCTAAGCAACTAGATATATACCAAAATTCCTTAAACAATTTGGCCTATAATTCATATATAAACAAAGATTCAAAGCAAAAAAGGCCTTAAACAACTAGATATCAACCAAAATTCAAGTTAGAGAATTAAAAAAATTCTTACCACTACTTCTGTAACAGAGAAGTAAAAAAAAATTCATAGCAAACCCTAAAGAACTAGATATATACCAAAATTCCTTAAACAATTTGGCCTATAATTCAGATATAAACAAAGATTCAAAGCAAAAAAGGCCTTAAACAACTAGATATCAACCAAAATTCAAGTTAGAGAATTAAAAAAAAAAATCTTACCGGTGGAGGCGGATAGGGCGGCGGAGAGGGCGGAAGGAGGAGCCGGCGGTGGGCGGCCGGAGGCGGAGGAGGGAGGCCGGACTCCGGAGGAAGGAGGAGCCGTGGAGGGTTTCTTGAATAGGGGGATGGGGTGCACAGGTAATACAGAGCGTCTTTTGATCGCTGTGTGTGATGTATTCTATTTTAATTGTTTTTGAAAGACTATTAGAATACCAATATTAAAATCAGATTAAAAAAAACAAAAAAAACGTAAGAAGCATGTATCGAACCGGGATCTTTTGTATGGAAAGGAGGAGCTTTACCAATGCACCAAACCCAAGCTTATTACTATGGGGTCCAAGTAAATAATTTTATGGGGTCCAAAAAAATTTTATATAACGTTTCTAGTATTTTTTTAAAAAAGTTGGGGTCCGGGGACCCCGTTCGACTCAACGTGGGTCCGCCCCTGCCATCTTTAATGAGGTGTCTATATATTACAATTTACATGTTGAAATTTCTTCTAAAAAAACATCGGACATTTTCGTGGCTTGATCTTGGTCAAAATTGGTATCAAATGATAGTATGATACTTGATAGATACTTGGATGGCCCATGTTATAGTTTTATTACATTGGTGGCTTTAAGGAATAATTTTGCTTAGGTGGTTGCATACATTATCACTAAAATAAATAATGTGTCAAATATAATTGCAAATAACTATACAAGTATAATGTTAATCTCCCTTTTTATTAGGTGTTAAAGGTACACTTTGAGCTACTTTTGACTCGTTTTACCCATTTCCCTATTAAATAATGGATGAATATTGTGACCTCTATAGACAAAGTATTCTTCAATAGAATTACCTTTTGCCCATATAGGAGGGGCATTTGTTGCATTAGAAACCAAGAATGACTTTGCAATATCCTCACAATTCCTGTTTACATCAATTAAAATTGGTGAATTCTTCAAAGATAATGCAATTATTTCCTAGTAGATATGAATGACAAACTTAAAAATAACTTTTAAAGGCACCTGTTCCTAGAGTAGAATATTATTACCATATACACAGGATATGATAAAATATAATTGAATTACACTTATTGTATACATGAAGGTAATATTTGACTGTGAACACAAAAATGGATTACTTGACCATATGATTATCACATTGGAAAATAGTAAATTTTTAAATTGAACATGAGACCTAACACTATTGCAATATGGATTACTTGACCATATGATATCACATTGGAAAATAGTAAAATTTTCAAATTGAACATGAGACCTAACACTATTGCAATTAGTGCGGATCACAAGTTGATATTTATTTATTATTCAAATTTCATACAAGAGCAGAGTAACCTATGTTCTTCACACCACATACTCGTTCACACTTCGCATATAATCACATTAAGTTTTTTTGGTTTGATTTAGTTTTTTTTCTGTTTGATTGCGAAGAGCATGATCATATGTATCGGCTTGATTAGTTTAAATGGTGAGATCTCCAGTTGACAGTGTTCAATGAGTTAGCGAATCTCTCCAGTATTGTATTGTATCTTCTGTACTGTATATTCGATGCAAACTGAATTGGTGTTATACTGTTATTTTATACAGAGATACCATTTTGTCAATAAAAAAAGAACCTGCTGTTAAGGTAACTAATTGACCTTGAAGTTCGATCAAGATGGGGAACACTCTCTTGGCCACTATGGCACGCGACCAAGGTTAATGTGAAGATGAAGCAGCAATACAGTAACAACTTGATCTTGTGTGAGCCAGCTGCTTGCCGGAGCTTCTGAGCCATTGGATGATTCATTTGTCACACCCCGACTTTCCACGTATCACCGGTGGGCCCGGTAGGGGAGTATCGTGACGTAGTTGATATCATCATAGTCAAACAACACAATATATAAATGCACAGCGGAAGCAAAAGATAAATATATTACAATCCGAATATAAAGTAATATCAAGTATTACAACGGAAAGTAAAGGATCCACAGGCGGATCTTAAAACATAAATATTGTTCAACAGACTTTAGACGCCTAGAACTTGCAAGATTCCTTATTAACGTCATGAGCAGCTTCCAGCCTATTACGTACTTGTACCTGTCACTTAGACTTTTGAAAATACGTCAGTTTTCACTGGTAAATACACTCAACCGACTCATTTGAAAATGTCTATGAAAATTGGTTTAGGTGCTCAAGGCACGAAGATGTTTTGACACTTTGATTAAAATGCACAAGGCAAAATTTAATCTTTTATACTTGGGACAAACTATATTTCATGTTATTAGTTTTACATAACTTGCTCTACATACGGGGCCCGGTTCTATGCCGGTTCATGATTAACCGACACACCACTATTCCCTTATTGGGAATCCCTTACTGGGTACAATTAATTAATAAACATATGGCATCCGTCAAGTGTATGCCTACACCCCGTGCTTAGGTCGTGGCCATTGCATTTAATGAGTCAAGGATATCCAGGACACGGTCGCATTAATCCCCAATGTTTTAGTCAAGCAATACGAATTAAAAACAGGTTATTTGGATTTCCCGACTTATTGGTCTTTGAATCCCATACCTGACCATGCGGTATTTATATTACCGTATCCCAAGCCCGTAATAGGGAAAATAAGTTAAGAGTATTTACCTGAGCTAGCTCCTGTCTTAAATAGCAAGAATTATAATAACTCAGCCGTATTCACTTAAGTAAGCATATGTACAATTTACCGGAAGGCTCTAGTCTGGAATGATGGTATAAATAACCAATTAGAATGCTAACGGGTCTTTAATTAAGCCTAAGCTTAGACCGGTTAATTATACGGTTCAAACGCACGATTAGGCGAAGACCGGAATAGAATGTGATTTAGACCCAACAAGTTCGGAGACTTGCTTAATATGGGTATTTCATACACATTCTGGATTTTGAGATAAAACCGATAAGGTTTGACCCGTTTCGGCTAATTTATGCAAACTAGTTACATAAACCGAACCGAACGCGTAATAAGCGTAACGGGTATTCATAAGAGCCATATACAGGTTTCCTAAGTTAAGATGCTTCAAATATGTTGTGACATCAGTAAGATGTCTTTTATTATGCCCGAAACGAATTTAAACACAAACTATGCCTCGTAGGGGTAGTTTGGTCATTTTCAAGGTTATAAAAGAGTCTAAGTATTAACCTGAGTTACAGGTCTGATATAATCAGCAAAAATACTTAGTTTACTAAGTTATAACAGTAGGGTAAAGTATATATGTGAAATTTATCAATTATAACCAAACTATGCACCGTATGGGCATTTTGGTAATTTCACATAAGCCGTAAAGCTCAAAACTGAAGTCTGAGTTAAACAACTTTTGTTTACTGTTAAAATATTATAATTTACCCAAAATATCAGTAGGTATCAACCCTTGTATGTTTAAAATAGTTCTAGTACATACTATGCGTTAAAAACGCTTAAAAAGGCGATTAGAAGCCATTTCTGGGTTCTATACATAAAGCTGATATTTTTATTATTCCATAAGGCTTAAAATAGTTTATTTATCATATGTAATTAGTAGCAAAAGGTTTGGAGTCAATTAGATATGTAAAACTCATTTTATAGCCCGTAAGGGCAAAACCGACAATTACCGGATTAAGCCTACGACTATAAGTTATGCTCAGCCTAAAATTAATTAAAAATCTTCAAAAATCCCAAAATAATATATTACATCAGTGGGTAATAAGTCTGATATCAAAAAGTAGGCTTAGATAGGCTAGGCCATACGCTAATTATGTCGTTTAATTAACATAAAGCTTTCAATTTACGCTAATGAGCATAACTCTCAAACTACACCTCAAACTGATGTCAAACTTTGGGTACAAGTTTATATATAAGTGACTAAGGTTTCTACTCTTTTACATTTTCAAAAATCACGTTTTAAGGTGAAAAGGGCATAATGGTCAACATATGGGCAATTAACGGAATCATGCGTATTAATTGGTTAACTAATGAACCATAGTGTATAATCACAGAGGGTTATACTAGCATGTAACCTGGTCCAAATAGAGCTCTTAGGCATTTCTAAAACATACCAAAACGGGTCAGAACTGAAGTCAAAGCAAAAGTCAAAGCTTTGCGACTTTCGGTTCCGAACCGGGTCTCTACTGAAAATTGTCGGGTTGAACATGTTTAGACATGTTCTTACACTAATTACTAAGTTATATTAATGATCAAACAGGTTGTATGTGTTCTACATTGCTAATTATGCATAAATTAGAAAATAAACATTCTGTTGACTTTTTAATAACAAGTTTAACCCGACATTTGACCTAGTTAGAGTGGGAATCAGGGGGAACCCTTTTAAGGGTTTATTACCCACATAATTACCAACTTATAACTACTTTCAATTCGACTAATCACTGGACCATTAGTGATTAATCGCTAAGTCAACCGTTAATTACGACGGTTTGACTTTTAAGCTTAAACTAAGCAAAAACTTAACTAAGAAAGATTAAGGATACTTACCAAGGTCTTAATTAAGACTAAGGATGATTAGGGTCTGCTCTAGAGCTCCAGGAAGTCTCCAAAAATGCAGATGGAATGAGTGCAAGAATGTTGCAACATGAATGGCCTTTTATAGTGATCTTGATTCATTTAGATGATGACAAATCATGCTATACATGATCATGGATCAGTAACAAGTGTCCCTAAGGTCTAAAATTAGTAGGGGACGCGCATGGAAGTGAAAAAGGGCAATACTTGACGTTTGAATGGGCTGAACAGGCAAGAAAAAATGAGTTTCTGCATCTGGGAGATGCTTGCACACCGCAAGGTAATATTGTTACGGTGCGCAAGGACCTGGGCAGCCACCAGAAACTTTCAAATGTTGACAGTTTTAGCCCCTGTACCTCCAATTGCCATTTCCGACACATCCAAGGCCCGTTAAATCATTTTTAAGGCTCTACAATGATGCCTAAGTAAGGGGAACATGAAGCATGCTCAAAAATATGCCGGATGTCGGTTCGTTTGGTCGTACGGTCACGTTGTTCGGTTAGTTACGACGAAACACGGACGGACGCGAAAAACGGACCAATTGACGCGACGAATGGAATTTTATCAAGCCAAACACTAAAATAACATATTTTAGTGTTTACATAAATTTTTGGGTGTCCGGGGATATTCAGAATGTGAGATATGCGCGTAAACGCAAACTTGTGCGCTTTTTGACACTTTTAGTCCCTGCATGACTTAAAAGCTTATTTGTGCGCACCAAACACATCTAAGCCTATATCTAAGCTATAAGAAGGATAATTAAGGTATTTATAACTCATGGTCATATTCCGGAAGGTCCGATAGCACACGAATCGGCATACTTTTGCAGTTTGACGCTTTAGGTCCCTCTATTGCGCAAACTTGCACATCTCATCATTTAATAGCATTGAAGCCTTATCTAAACCATATTAGGCATTCATGAAAGTATTATTAAACATGATAATGCTTCGGGCTCGATAAAAGGTCATTCAGAGGTATAATTAAACATGTTGACACTTCTAGTCCCTTATACTTGCAAAGTTGCGCGTAACTTCACTTTTAGGCATAAAAGCCTTGAATGGCCAATGATTGGCATTCCCGAGAGTATAATAAAATATCATGAGGCTCTCGGTTTGTTAAAAGGTCACTCAGAGGTAAGGATTAACATGTTGACGCTTTTAACCCTTTATTGCGCAAACTTTCGATTAATCACATAAACGGCTACACTTGATTAACAAGTGGCTCATTTGTGAGTATAAAACCATAAAAGGTTATTTAGAAACTTATTTTAGGTATGATAATACTTCCAGTTCTTTCATAATCAAAGTTTTCGATTTTTCAAAAAATTAGTCCCTTATATTCAGGGTTTGACTTTACTAGGGTTTAATTACACGTGTCAATACTTCGTTGAACGTGATTTTACGAGGTGTTACATCATTAAGCTTGTCTTTGCCATCAGTAGTAATTCAGTACAAAAGAATTGAGTTTCGATATGATCTCAAATCATTAATTCACTTTCTGTTAAACATCTCTTATTGCTAAATCCTAATTACTAATGACGCGAGGAACCTCAAATATTTATTCAGACTAAAGCCTAAAGGTTCAATAATCGCAAACCATTATGTAAGTTTCCAGTCATCTCAAACAGTTAGCAATAAATCTCACAGGTCACAAGCTTCAGAGGGATAAGTCAACACATACAATTTGTACACATTGATTTACCTCCATACCAGATAAGCATCTCAAATAAACTTGGAAAAACAGGTAGGTGGGGTCAGGCGGGTTAGCGGGTCGGAATGGGTCCGGTCATAACGGGTTGTATTCTAATAATTCTTGCTGCTATTAGGAAATCAAAGAACTCCTTGAAATATTACGAGTCACCTTGATTAACAATATTCCATTTCTATTTACAGCCCAACCAACAACCATCAATTATTTTCAAAAGTTATACTAATCTGTTGTAAAAGAGAAGGAAACTGATTAACATTATACAGAGTCTACAATGTGCAGCGATGCTAGTGTTCCCCAAAACAGAAAAGATTCTGACATTCAGATGATTATTATTCCGTTATTTCTGTTAAATTCAGACAAAAAAAGGAGAACCCAGTTCGTCAAGAAACACAAAACCACGCAACAGATCTGAGTGATTGCCATTTGAAAGAAGTAATCTGCATAGGCGCATCATTAAAGATTCAGAACCCTATCCAAGAAATCAATAACTTCTTCCATTTTAATCAGCATCCATGTAAAAAGAAGAGAGTAATCTGGGATGACCGGTTGTGTTTTGAATCCTGCATATTTTATTGCAAATCTTTTAGATTAAAAAAATGAGTGATTCCAAATGTTTCATTTTAACAATTAGATGTCCTACCAAAAATGCCACTAATTTTGCGAGAAGGCAATGTGCAAAATAACCTCTTACATGTTCCATCTAAACCATAATGCCAATTTGCAACCGGCAGAAAAAGAACTAACTAGCCTTGCTATGTCATATAGGTTGGCTCCAAGTTTTTCAATGCCATTTAAATCATTCACTTGTGCGCTTTCCACAAACACAACAGGTGCAAAAACATAGAAAGAACTATTCCGATTACTTTTTGCTTTCTACTTGTGCACCATAAATATAGAAAGAGCTATTTGAATTCCTGTTCAGGAGTTTCTCAGCAACGCTAAAATACAACACAATAACAAATACTCAACATACAACATTATTCAGAAGTTTCTTAACAACTGCTAAAATACAACACAATAACAAATACTCAACATAAAACATAATTCAGAAGTTTCTCA
Source organism: Helianthus tuberosus (assembly GCA_030545235.1). NCBI lineage: Eukaryota > Viridiplantae > Streptophyta > Magnoliopsida > Asterales > Asteraceae > Helianthus > Helianthus tuberosus. The sequence continues at coordinate 181,772,123 of CM060432.1, read as the reverse complement.
ACAAGTGAATGATTCAAAAGGGTCCAGCTGCACGCCTGCACCATAAAGTTCTCTCCTTGCATCATTTTTATAAAAATAAATAAAAGAAAACAGAGTAAGGCGTTTTGCACAATTTAGGGTAATAGAAAAACATGTAAAATACGTACAATTCATGAACTACCTTTATTATCTTCTCTTATTTCGCTTCTTCAAGGTCATATAGTCTGCTACATCAGCAATTGCATTGAGCCATTTTGGTCTTCCAGTTGATAACATAATATATCCCAACACGATTCCAAGTAAGACTCCACACCCATATCCCATCATCACCACTTTCCATGTAAATCCACTCTCCTCTTCATCTCCATCACCTTTAAGGTGTAGTTCATGAGGATGCTCACTGCACTTTTTGCTCAACGGAAGCCCACAGAGTTTTGGGTTCCCACCAAATGAATAATTATCAAATGTGTCGAACTGCTTTCCTTGTGGAATGTGTCCCACGAGATGGTTTTGTGATAGATTTAAGAACTCAAGAAACGTCAAATCAACAAGGCTTTGTGGAATCTCTCCTGTGAATTGGTTCCAAGATAGGTCTAACGATTCAATTTCAGATACATTCCCAAGAGAATGTGGGATTTGACCCGTTAGGCTGTTGTGTGACAAGTTGAGTACTATCAAAGATTTCAGATTTCCAATGATGTTTGGAATCTCCCCTTCAAATTTATTACCCGATAGATCAACAATAGTGTACTCAACCGAAAGTTGTGGAAAGTATTGATCAACTCCTTTCACCGTAACAATGACAGAGTAATAAATGGAATTTGTGGACACATACTCTGGTTTGGTGTTATTTTTTACCACATTCTTCATGGCATTGAAATTTTGCAAATATTTTGTAGGGAGTTGGCCTACAAAACCATTATGAGATAAGTCGATAACTCGCAGACTTGGAAATGGGAATTTTAACTTTGAAGAGGTTACATTAATGCCACCATGAAAATTGTTTGATCTTAGGATAAGAACCTGTAAATTGGGAAAATCTCCTAACCAAATAGGGAATGTGTCACTTAACAGGTTGTTTCCCAAATCAATTATTCTCAACTTTTGACATTTGTACAAAGAAGTAGGCACCTTTCCTTTTAACTGATTTCTATTCAAAATAAACCCCTCTAATCCACTCCAATCCCCGAATACATTTGGAATGGTGCCGGTTATCGAGTTATTTGAAATATCCAAAACTGACAACTCTCCTCCTACCTCCCCTACCCAATCAGGCATGTGCCCCTGCATATCATTGTCAGACAGATCTAAGTGTCTAAGATTTGTCATGGCTCTGATGGACACTGGAAACACCTTTAGACTGCAAGAGGCCAAACTTAAGAATCGGAAACCAGGGTTGACATGCTGACTGACATTACTGGTTGTAACAGATATACCACTGTGTGACAAAATGAGTTCTTCAAGGTTTGTGAGGCTTGATAACAATGCATCCAACTCCCATTCACCTTTAAAATTATTATATGAAAGGTCTAGGGAAGTGAGGTTGGTAAGGCGTTGAAATGTTTGCAGGTCAGGGCCATTATCAAGCACATCGATCTGGCCAGTTAATTGATTGTTACCAAGGTATAATCTTTCTAAAGACTGAAGAGAAAACAACTTGAGTGGTATATTTCCTTGGAACATGTTATTATCGAGTCCGATATATTTCAAAGAAGTAAGGGTAAACAATGAAGAAGGCAGTGTTCCAGAAAGCATGTTATTTGACAAAATCATAAATTCAAGGTATCTAAGGTTACCTAGGGATTTGGGAAGGGATTCATTCAATCCACAATCTGAGAGCCACAGAAGCTTTAAAGATTTGAGATGGCCAATTGATGCTGGTATCTCTCCAGAAAGCGTGTTATTTGATAAATCTATATATTCAAGGTATCTAAGGTTACCTAGGGATTTGGGAAGGGACCCATTCAATCCACAAGAGGAGAGACCCAAGTACAATAAAGATTTGAGATGGCCAATTGATGATGGTATCTCTCCAAATAAGCTTGTCTCTGACAGACTTAACAACTTGAGAGGGATGCTAGTGCTTGTGTTAACCTTGGGAAATGGACCAGAGAGATTACTGTTCCCTGACAAGCCAAGATACTCCAAATATTTAAGATTTAAGATGTTATCAGGTAACTTCCCTCGCAGGCTTGTGTCGCTAAGAACGAGTGATCTTAGAGAAGAAGAGATATTAAGACAAGTTGGTAAAACAATACCTATATTAACTTCAACAAGCAAAAGATCTCTCAAAAAAGTAGAATTTATAAGGAGACTACTGAAAATATGAGGTTCAAGATCAATCCCATTACGACAGAGATCAAGTGAAACCAAATTAGGAAGAAGTGAGACCTCTGAAGGGATATGCCCTGTCAAACTATTACCCCATAAGTAGAGTTCTTCCAAAGATTGAATATTGAAAATACTGCGAGGCAGGTTTCCTTGCAATCCAGTTAAGTCCAGATTTAGCAATTTTAAAGCTGAAGAGATATTAAGATTACTAGGTAAAACTGTTGTGATGTTAACATATGCGAGAGAAAGTTCTTTCATAACAGTTAAATTTTGAAGCAGATTGATGAAAACATGAAGTTCAAGATTGAGATGATCAATCCCATTCCCATTCCTATTAAAAGAGAGATCAAGGGACACCAATTTATGAAGGTGTGAAATATATGTGGGGACTTGACCAGTAAACTCACAAGAAGAGATGTTGAGATGCGTGAGACTATTAGAAAGTCTGCCTATTGCAGGTGGAAGTTGGGAATGGGTAAAATTATTGAAAGCAAGGTTGAGTCTTTGGAGACGAGGGAGGTGAAAAAGAGTGGAGTTAGGGTGGATAGTACCTTGTAGCATTCCACAGCTCAGGTCAAGGCCGATAACGTCACCAGTGGAGTTGTCACACGTAACTCCATTCCAATCACAACAGTCTGTACTTGTGTTCCAGTTCATCATGATTGGAATATAACCAGAACCAAGCCAATCTTTACATGGGTGGTAATTGGAATACTGGGCATCATACACGGTATCATTGATGGAGGAAAGGTTTTGTTTAAAGAGAAGCAAAGCAAGGCTTTGTTGAACAGAGCATTTATGGGTGGTGTTAACAGAAGAGGAAGAGGCAGAAGAGATGAAGAATAAAGAAAGGAAAAAGAAGAGAAAAATCGAATTCATTCTCTTTAATTGTATGCTTTTAAAGGCTATAGATATTCATACTATGAAACAACCTATATATACATATAACTCACAGTAATAGTACAAATTATTTGCATATAGTTTCAAAGACTGATGATACTTTCAGCTATTCGTTTGTGTGGTCTAGTTCTGTTTCCAATTGTAAGAAAAGTCCTTTTGACTCATAGGCCTCAAACATCTATTTTTATGTCTTGTTATGCAAAATATCCAACTTTTGATTTGATTGTGTGGTGCATAATAATACGTCTCATGCAAATACTAGCATAGTGTAGACTTTTCAATAGCGTGTCTCTTGGTCTACACGACATTGATTTGTTCATGTAGTGGTCCTTTTTAAGGTTTTGGAGGTATACTTGCAAATATCTTGTAACATTAATTAAAATTAAGGTGCATATCTTACATTTGTCTCAAATGATGATCATAGACCACAACTCACATCCTCATGTTGTATACTCAATTCATGAAGGAAAAACACGGATTTGTACAATCAACTTCATTCACGTATATGTGTGTAGAGAACTAGGAAACAAAGATAAAGAAGCGGCACTGTGAATTGGTTTTTAGGTCTTAAACCATGGGAATTCAGCTTCTACTCCAAAGTGTGACTTCAAAAATTTCTCAAACCTTGAAACAACCAATGATTAAATGACTCTTTGGATAACATCTTGAGCTAAGAATTTAAAGGTTTTTTTTAATGCTTATACCGATCTAACAACAAACAAGAATATTATGATGAACATAGACCACAACTGAAGTCACATTTGACACTCGATCAAAGCATATACTTTGTTCAAGAAAAAATATAGATTAGTATCCATGTACATGTTGCTAACTATGTTAATTTGTTGCGGTTTTAGCCTTTTAAGCTTCAATGTTTTGGAAAAGGAAAGAGCAGATGTGGTGTGTCATATAAATTTTGTGTTCGACAATTGGCTACGAACTCATGGTTATAATGCCGAAAAACCATTACCGTTATATTATCCCTTCGAAGTTATTTATGCAACCGATGCTCCTCAGCAGTCCGGACCTTTGGGAGACTGTGGAGTTTGGGGTTTGCATATATCTTGATAGGTTGATAAATAAAAAACCGTTGAACGATGGTGAAGATACTCAGAAAACAGCGGAACGAATGAGACGTCAACTAGCTTTACTATTGTAACACCCCAAAACCCGAAGATTTATATTCGTTAAAATGTTATGACATGGTACATCAAGAAATAAATAACTAGGCTATTTAACCTAGTTAAGTGTGAGGTTAGAAGTATTAATAGACAAGAGTTTGCCAATATTATTTAGTGGCAAACTTGAGGGACTAAAATGGGGTAAATGAAAGTTGTATTTATAAAACAAAATAATACACACAAACACACACATTTCGTGTGTTATGGAACGACCAGGAAGGGCTCCAAGGGAGCCAAACCCTAGTTCTTCAAAAAGCTCCAAATTGAAGGTTGAATCAAGGCTCAAATCTATTAAGGAACATGAATTAGTGATCACCTAGACAAGGGGATCGTGAGGTATGTCTTGAAACTTAGATTGATGAACTTGTATGAAGTGGGTTATGTTCCAATCCGTGAATTGGTATGAAATTGATCATTCATATGTGTTAGAATCATCATATAGAACACGGATTATGCATGGTTTAGGTTAAATTGATGTTTAAGGGTGAAACCCGTTTGTTATGATGAAGATGATGACATGGGTAAATCATCTATGTCTAAATTCTTGCATAATATTGATGTATTTTGATGTGTATGGTAGATTGTTGTTAAAGGAATGTGATACTAGTATGTTTGATGTTATGCATGAATGATCCATATTGATTAGAAGGGTAATTTGATGAATTATGTATGAGATTAGAAGAATATGCATGAATTAGTTGTACTATATGCACTAAATGGTGTACGCACACCAAGTGTATGATGAAATGTCTAAGTGAAGTTAAGATGTGAGATTGTATGAAATAGCTTGATATATATATATATATGATTGAGATTAAGTAATGATGTAATTAGTAGTATATTAACGTGAAGAATGTGCTTTAGATGGAACTTACACAAGAATTCGGGTTAAATGTATGTCTTGGTCAAAACTATGCATTAAGGACTTGTACGTTGTATTTAATATCACTAGGTGATCATATGGTTGTAAGCATAGTTGCATTGTGAGTAAGAAATGTATATAGTGTCATTGATATAGCATAAGTGATGATACGGATACATGAGGATAAGTCGAAAGTTGATATGATGAACTGTTGACTTTTGAAGGTCAACTACGCATAAGAAGCATGATTTGGTTTGTTGTCATAAAGGTAGAATTATAGGAAGTTTTATGGTACATGTTATGTTAATATGCGTTATTTGTGATTACATGATGAATTTCATGAGTTTGAAAGGACATGAATTGGATTATATGTCATATGCTTGTTAGTTGTGACTAAAGAAAGTCAAATGTGAAATATGCGATTATTATGATCGTTAACATGTACAATTGTGTATGCTAATGTGAATGTGATTTGGTGACATGAAAAGTATAGGAATCATGTCAAGAAGGACTCGAGCAGGAAAGGCTAACGGGTCAAAAGGAGGCAAGATAACGGACACGAACTCGGACGCACGAGGTAAGTGATTTCCGTAATCACTTATTAGTACAAGTAAGTAATAAGTGTTGTAACGAATTAAATATGAGGTTTGAGGTCAGATATGTGTTAAGGTCTTTCGTCGTAAATGATGGAATCAAAGATGACCAAAATGCCCTTGACGGGCATTTTGGGGTAGGCGATCTTAAAAGTGGTTTAGGAACAAGTTATTCGATTAGCGTAATGTTTTGGACAAGTATGGAAGTGGGGATGATGGTTTGGTTAGTCATAAACCAATTAATGCGCAAAATACCCATAACGGGTCAAATAATGAGAATGTGATAACAAGCCGATAGGGCGTAAGATAAGAATTTCCTTAATCCGGTTGTGGGTTTTTAAGTTCATATGATAGAATGTGATTTTATAAGCATGTAGGAAGAAACGGGAGGTTAAACGGGTATACGGGTTGAAAGTTATGCAAGTTTTAGCGCGTTCGGACGATGAGATGGATCTGCAGGAAAAAGGTGATTAGAGGGCCCGTCGCCGACGCCCTGATGGGCCCGTCGCCGACGCCCTGATGGGCCGTCGCCGACGCCCTCTATAAACCCATATTTGTCTGACGGCTTAAGTCACTGTCTACGGGAATTTGACTCGACGGGAGGTGTCGCACGGTCGTGCGACCCAGGTGCACGGTCGTGCGATTCCGAGCAAACCAATGTTCTGGCTCGTGCAAGACCAGTGTTCCCGACGTCGTATGGGCCGCACGGTCGTGCGGTTATGAAGCATGGTCGTGCGTCAGCTGCCAGTTCAACGGAATGCGCAGAATTCATCCCTAATCAGTCTTGTAACCTACAAGGAGTCCCGAATTGTATTCTAAGCTCATTTTAGAAGGTTTATGAGGTACGATGAGCGTGTACGCAATTGTATATGTAACAAATTAAGTATGAAGGTATGTATGTATGTATATGTATTTATGTGTGTAGGGATGAATGGAGGAATGGATGTATGCGAGTAGGTATGTATGCAGATGTGTATGTATGTATGTGTAAAGATATGTACGAGGGTATGTATGTATGTAATGATGTAGGAAAGGTTTGTATGCTTGTAGATGTATATGTATGCATGTGTAAAGGTATGTACGAGGGTATGTATGTATGTAATGATGTAGGAAAGGTTTGTATGCGTGTAGATGTATATGTATGCATGTGTAAAGGTATGTACGAGGGTATGTATGTATGTAATGATGTAGGAAAGGTTTGTATGCATGTAGATGTATATGTATGCATGTGTAAAGGTATGTACGAGGGTATGTATGTATGTAATGATGTAGGAAAGGTTTGTATGCATGTAGATGTGTATGTATGTATGTGTAAAGATACGTACGAGGGTATGTATGTATGCAATGATGTAGGAAAGGTTTGTACGAATGTAGATGTGTATGTATGTATGTGAAAGATATGTATGATTGTATGCATGTATGTAATGATGTAGGAAAGGTTTGTATGTATATAAATGAGTATGTATGCATGTATGTATACAGGCATGTAAGAGTGTATGCACGTATGTAAGATTGTAGGGAAGATATGTACGCATGTAGATATGTATGTGAGTACGTATGTAAGCATGATCTAGAGACGATGTTATTAATGGTGTACCTTGAGAATGAAAAGTAATGCAGGTACATTATTGAAGCCTCACCAGGAATGGGATATGCAGATGAAATGCTTAAAGCTTAAAGGATGACCAAGTGTACGCGAATGAACTTTGTTTCTTTAATGTGTGCTAATGTTATGAATGTATGTGGTGAATGCAGGTTGTACGGATAACGAGCGATTATCACAAGGATTAGGGGTCGAAGACCGAGTCACTAGAGAGATTGTACGGGGACGTTGAATGTAAAATGTAGTAAACGTAAGCCATGTTTGTGATAACCCTCAAATTTGCATGTAACCATACAATTTATTAATGATAATAAAAGTACTTGATGACTGTGCTGAATCATTTAACTGCTCTCTGATTACTGTGTTATACTTACATGTGCGTGTTAGCATACTAGTAGTATACATAAAAGTTACTAAATAGTCCGGTATATTTTCCTGTGTGTTAGGAATAAATTTCGTTACAAAAATATATGTATAAGACGCTATACGGTGAAATTAAACGCTTTAACGGAACGATACATAACCGAACAACCAGACATTTTCCGGGACACTAAAATATTTTTAGAAATATTATTTTATCATTCTTATTTATTTATGGACACAATAAATCCCCACACACTATAGAAACATGTCATACACCACTATTCTAGAAAATACCCTTTACCTCCCATTTACTTACCCACTAATCACCAAATTTTATAAAATACACCCCCCCAACCGAGTATTTTTGGTCAACAAAAGACACCCCACATTCCCAAGTCTTGTGTTTCACAAAGACTAGTCAAGATTCCCCTGGGAATCATGCATGCACACTTTCTAATGTTCATACTTACACCTAGCACCCCCTAACTAATCCCCCATTTACCAAATAAATTCCATTTAACCCCCCTCCATCTCAAAACTTACGACCCACATGTATACATTCAAAGATTCCTTCCAACTTTCTTATTTTCCCCATGCCATTCACTTGGAAATTGCAATATTCTAAGGATTGGAACTTGTGAGAATATGTAGGATTTAGTGATTTGTAAGAAGCATGCACATCAAATTCTTTCCTTCCCTTACATAGCTACGGCCGAACACCTACCATACATTATCAATTCTCTTGTTGCAAGTTCAAGTGTTCCAAAGTTACTACAAGGTGCACAAAGGTGGTTTACGAAGGGTGGAGCTCACGGATCATCAAGGATCTCTACCATAAGCTCTTACCCATCCATTTTTCTCTAGTATTTCTACCCTAGCCTTGTGCTAGTAGTAAGTCACTACACCTTGTCCCATCTTATTCGTAGTTAAAATTTGATGTATGACGTGATTTGTTTAAATCACAAGAAATAGCACACTAAAAAGATGAACTTGAAATTCTGCATAAAAACCCTATATAAAAAGTTTGTTTGAAGTTGAAATCTGGTTGGTTTGAGTTTAGTAAATGCATGCATGATGTTTGAACATTTATCCTTCGATACACCATGGTTAGAGTCTTTGTTTATGCGTTTTTAGTCACTTCTACATATAAACAGCTTGCTGATTGAAATTTCCAGCCTGCTTCAACAGGCTGTAACGGGTTCATCTTTAATCGAAAAATTTAAGTTCTGGAGTCTAAATTGTGTAATTTTGAATATCTGAACTAATGGAACTGGAATCGTAATTTTTCGAGGTCGTTTACTATTTTTAAAGAATTATTTTTAGACAGCAGCTCAAGCTGAAATATTTCTGCTGAAAAAGTGTGTTGTAATCAGAGTCCAAACTTAAAACCTGAGCGGAATCAGCTCATGGAGTTTTTACTGTAGATGGTCACAGTTGTTTCTGTGACCCTCCAACTGGAATTTCGATGATCCGACTTACGATTGATTTTTAGTAAAATTTTCCGTAAAACTGCAATTGGAAAGTACCAAATCTGATTGCAGTCGAGTAAAAGAATTTTTATATAAAATTGGTAAGGAACTGATATCCGAAATTTTTACACAATAAATCGTGGATTATATATGACCTTCTGTAAAAATTTGAGAATTTTTGGAAAAGGTTAACTATTTTATTAAAATGCTCGAAAACAGTCCAGTTTTGATTAATAAAGCTGAAACGACATAAGTTGTGACTTGCGTGTCTAAATGTCGAGTATGCTATCTGTGAATGATCTAACATGTTATATATGTTATGTGCATTATAGTATGTTTGATTTTGAGTGGGGAATGGATGGGAAACTTAGATGGGCATAAACCGTTAAAAATGATGCATGTTGTGTGATAGATACGTGTAGGAACTTTGTGATCTATTTGAAAGCCACTAAATGACTAACTGGTAAATCATACTAGGACGTGATTGACCGACCTTGACTGTTAGCTATATTGAGAATCTAACCGAGCAAACCGAGGTGAGTTCACACTCTTCCTAAGGCATGGGATTCCCAGGGGTTGGGAATGGGATTAAATAACTACTTGTACTATCATTACTATTAAACTACTTTTTACTGTCCTCGGATTGAAGGGCACGTACGTAAAACCTACGTACACTCATACTTACTACTGTCCTCGGATTGAAGGGCACGTACGTAAAACCTACGTACACGATCATAAGACCATCAACTCTATCACTTTAAAGTCCCTCAATTATCGACTTAATCGCCGAGGCCTATGGCGAGCGGGTCATTAGTTAATAGCGCTATTAGGTTTAACAAACCTCACACCGTGCCAGTCGGACGGGCGTGTACTAATGGACTATGGGCAAAGGGTCAATGCTGATAGACATTGGCTTAGGGCACCTCATATATTTTCGTAGCAGTCGATACGCGTGGTCTAGTAACACATGGGAAGCCCCCACTAATCATCGCACGCATGCCTGGACTGGCAGCAAGGATTAACGCGATACATGGTTTACAAAACGAACATATGATTTACGAAACGAATGCTATAACTAAACAACCAACTGTGAATTCACTCAACTTTGTTGTTGACTCGTTGTTACATGCCTTACAGGTCGCTAAACACATGGAGCTTGCATGGGGAAGGAGTCGTTGTGGTGTACGGACGGTTATGTCCAGTGTTTAATATTTAAAACATTATGAACTTATTAAACCTAAGTGTTGGACTTTAAACTTACGAACTGCGAACTTATGCTTTTGAACTCACGTTTATGCTTCCGCTGTTTTAAACTAAACATGGTTAATTAGCTTTGGTCACCAATCGTATTGTGACTGGTCTTATCTACTTAATTACGATGTTCAATATGATTGGTGGCTCGATCCTGGTCATGTCACGCCTCCAAGCGGTGATACTCCGCATGGTGGATTTTGGGGGTGTGACAGATTGGTATCAGAGCCATTGGTTATAGAGAACTTGGTTTTAATAAGGGAAAAGTTTTCATTAAAACCAGACTATAACCTGTACAGTGCTCAACGATCCACAACGACGCTTCACTCCACGTGCAAGACTCGACACCATAAGTGGTATGATTTATGTTATATTGTCGGTTAGATAGTTCTCACTATGCATTAGATAATGTGGTAATTGCTATTTGAACCTTGCGTGCTTACGCTCCACTATCGTCCCATACTTACGCACTTTCTCGACACTCTTCCCACTTACGTTGCTTCGTTATGAAGATCATGAGCGGACGCGGAGGACGTACCAACCTCACTCAAGCCCAGTTGACGGCTTTGATCAATGAACGAGTCGCTGAGGCACTCGCAGCTAACCCTGCAGGAGGTATAACCTGCTATATCAACCCACCTTAGGACGTTTAGATCCTACTTTCACAAACCAGCCCTCGTGCTTAACCTTGTCTTTTATTCTCGCGCAACACGTCAACATGCTTAAACTGCTGTGTGCACGTTCAAGACGTTCATGGACTGCCGACCTACTACTTTCAGTGGCACCGAAGGAGCAGTGGGTCTTCTTCACTGGTTTGAAAAGCTTGAGTCAGTTTTCGAAATGTGTGAATGCCCCGAAGACCGTAGGGTGAAATATGCTACCGGAACACTTGAAGGAGCTGCGCTAACCTGGTGGAAGGCGCAAGTTCAACTACTAGGACTGGCAGTTGCTAATGCCACACCCTGGAATGGTTTTAAGGAACTGATCAAGGAAGAGTACTGCAGTCGTGATGACATCCATAAGCTAGAGGTGGAATTTTACAATCTGAAGATGACGGGGTCTGAGATTGAGGCGTATACTAAGAGGTCAAACGAGCTGGCCATCCTATGTCCAACTATGGTGGACCCTCCCATCAAACGAATTGAGCTGTACCTCAAGGGCCTTGCACCAGAAATTCAAAGTCACGTAACTTCAGCCAACCTGGGTACCATTCAGCAAATTATCAAGTTGGCTCATCGTCTCACCGACCAGGCGGTGGAGCAAAACAAGCTACCCAAACGTATCAGTGCCACAGCTACTTCTGATGCACCTACCGATAACAAGCGAAAATGGGATGGGAACTCTGGAAAGGGTTCTGCTTCGGGTCAGTCTCAGCAGCGAAGGACTGACGACTACCAGAGTCCGGGTCAGCAATCTTCTGGTAACCAAGGACAGGGTGGATACCGAGGAAACCACCCCAAGTTCAACCGGTGCAACAAGCATCACAGCGGGCAGTGCAACAAAGGTCCCTGTCAGAGATGTCAAAAGCTGGGTCATGAAGCTAAGGATTGCAGGAGCCCGCGTCCTGTGAATCAGAATTGCCAACAGCAACAAGCTGCACAGACCCACCAGCAGCAACAACAACAGGGAAATAAAGGATGCTTTCAGTGTGGCGCTGAAGGCCACTTTAAGAGAAACTGCCCCCAACTGAACCGGAATCAGAACAACAACAACCAAGGAAACGGGAACCACAATGGGAACAACAATGGAGGCGGCAATGGGGGAAACAACAATGGCAATGGGGCAAGAGGTCGTGCTTTCGTGATTGGTCAGGGTGAAGCAAGGAACGATCCCAACGTTGTGATGGGTAAGTTTCTTCTGGATGACTTCTTTGTTACTGTTTTATTCGATTCGGGTGCCGATACTAGTTATGTGTCCGTAAAAGTTAGCCAAATGCTCAAGCGCACTCCAACACTTTTGGACACCAAACACGCGGTAGAGCTAGCAAATGGTAAAAGTCTTGAAGCCACACACGTAGTTAAAGGTTGTAACCTCGTCTTAGCTGGTCAGACTTTCCCTATCGATCTTATTCCTATCACACTTGGTAGTTTCGACGTTGTTATTGGTATGGGTTGGCTATCTCATCATCAAGCGGAGATTGTTTGCAAGGAGAAAATCATCCGCATTCCTCGTCCTGGTGAAGAACCTCTTGTGATTCGTGGCGACAAGAGTGGTGCTGTCGAAGGCATCATCTCTTTCCTTAAGGCCCAGAAATGTCTACGAAAGGGCCACACTGCCATTCTAGCGCTCGTTACTGACACATCAACGGAAGAGAAGAGAATTGAAGACATACCTGTTGTACGCGATTTTCCTGAGGTATTCCCTAAGGAATTACCTGGTCTTCCTCCTCATCGCCAAGTTGAATTTCAAATCGAGCTAGCTCCTGGAGCAGCGCCAGTAGCTCGAGCACCATACCGTCTAGCTTCATCAGAACTCGAAGAACTGTCCACACAACTACAAGAACTCTTGGAAAAGGGTTTTATTCGTCCTAGCTCTTCGCCCTGGGGAGCTCCAGTCTTGTTCGTAAAGAAGAAGATGGTACTTTCAGAATGTGTATTGACTACCGCGAACTCAACAAGGTGACTGTGAAGAATCGTTATCCTCTTCCACGTATTGACGACTTGTTCGACCAGTTGCAAGGGTCGAGCTATTACTCCAAGATTGACTTGAGATCGGGATACCATCAGCTGAGGGTCCGGGATGAGGACGTCTCCAAAACAACATTCAGAACTCGTTACGGCCATTACGAGTTTCTGGATTATGCCATTCGGGCTGACGAATGCACCAGCGGTCTTCATGGATCTCATGAACCGAGTGTGCAAGCCTTACCTGGATAAGTTCGTTATTGTGTTCATCGACGATATCCTGATCTATTCTAAGAGTCAGGAGGAACACGAGCAGCATCTACGACTTATGTTGGAACTTCTTCGAAAAGAGCAATTGTATGCCAAGTTTTCAAAATGTGACTTCTGGCTTCGCGAAGTCCACTTTCTAGGCCATGTGGTAAACAAGGATGGAATTCATGTGGATCCATCTAAGGTTGAATCGATCAAGAACTGGCCTGCACCCCGTACACCAAAAGAAATCCCCCAATTCTTGGGTTTGGCAGGATATTACAGAAGGGTTATCAAAGATTTCTCCAAGATTGCGCAACCTCTCACTTCACTGACTCAGAAGGGCGTCATCTATCGTTGGGGTGATGCACAAGAGTCCGTATTTCAACATCTAAAGGATAGACTTTGTAGCGCGCCTATCCTCTCATTGCCCGAAGGCACCGATGATTTCGTGGTTTATTGCGACGCTTCCATCCAAGGACTTGGTTGCGTATTGATGCAACGTGACAAGGTCATTGCCTACGCATCACGCCAACTTAAAGTTCACGAAAGAAACTACACTACTCACGATCTGGAGCTGGGAGCAGTTGTTTTCGCTCTTAAGATATGGAGACATTACCTGTACGGTACCAAATGCACCATTTACACTGATCACAGGAGTCTCGAGCATATCTTCAAGCAAAAGGAGTTAAATATGCGACAACGCCGATGGGTCGAACTTTTGAACGATTATGAATGCGCCATCAAATACCATCCAGGCAAGGCCAATGTTGTGGCCGACGCCCTCAGTCGAAAGGATACTATACCTAAGCGTGTACGTGCTTTACAGCTTACCATCCAATCTAACCTTCCTGCTCAAATTCGCGATGCTCAGGTTGAAGCATTGAAAGCAGAGAACATCAGGGCTGAGTCCCTACGAGGATCGAGGCAGCGGCTAGAACAAAAGGAAGATGGCGCTTACTATGTAACAGGGCGCATCTGGGTCCCACTGTATGGAAACCTACGCGAGCTTGTGATGGATGAAGCACACAAGTCTCGTTATTCGGTACATCCTGGTTCGGATAAGATGTACCACGATCTCAGAACTACATATTGGTGGCCTGGCATGAAAGCCCACATAGCAACCTACGTCAGCAAGTGCTTGACTTGTGCGAGAGTCAAGTCTGAATATCAGAAACCATCAGGCCTACTTCAACAACCGGAGATCCCGAAATGGAAATGGGAGCAAATTTCCATGGATTTCGTGACCGGCCTGCCCAGATCTCAACGCGGAAATGATACTATTTGGGTGATCGTAGATCGACTGACCAAGTCTGCACATTTTCTGGCTATCAAAGAAACGGATAAGTTTTCTACTCTTGCAGACATTTATCTAAAAGAAGTGGTATCAAGGCACGGAGTACCAACCTCTATTATATCTGATCGTGATGCACGTTTTACTTCTGAACTGTGGCAAGCAATGCACAAGTCCTTTGGCTCACGTTTAGATATGAGCACCGCTTATCACCCGCAGACGGATGGGCAATCTGAACGCACCATCCAAACCCTTGAAGACATGCTTAGGGCATGTGTAATCGATTTTGGTAATGGCTGGGAAAGGCACCTCCCGCTGGTGGAGTTTTCGTACAACAACAGCTACCACACCAGCATCCAAGCCGCCCCGTTTGAGGCATTATACGGACGCAAATGCCGATCACCTCTCTGTTGGGCAGAAGTTGGTGACAGCCAAATCACTGGCCCAGAACATGTGGTAGACACCACCGAGAGAATTGCTCAGATACGACAGCGAATGGCGGCAGCTCGTGACCGTCAGAAAAGTTATGCTGATAAGGGAAGAAAACCACTCAAGCTCCAGGTTGGGGATCGAGTGCTACTCAAAGTCTCACCTTGGAAAGGTGTAGCCCGCTTTAGCAAACGAGGCAAACTCAATCCGCGTTATGTCGGACCCTTCGAAGTCATTGAGAAAATTGGCAAAGTCGCCTACAGGTTGAATCTACCTGAAGAACTTAGCGGAGTTCACAATGTTTTCCATGTGTCGAATCTGAAGAAGTGTCTGTCAGATGAGACCCACATAGTTCCTCTGAAGGAACTCACTATCGACGACCAGCTGCGATTCATCGAGGAACCTGTAGAGATTACGGATCGAGATGTTAAGATCCTCAAGCATACCAGGATACCTCTGGTCCGAGTTTGTTGGAATGCTCGTCGTGGCCCAGAGTATACCTGGGAACGAGAAGACCAAATGAAACTCAGATATCCCCAGTTGTTCGGAAACCGTGCAACCACTACTGAGGCTGAAGCTACTGCAGAATTTCGGGACGAAATTCCAAATCAACGGGGGGATGATGTGACACCCCAGGAAAACGAGTAAACACCGCAACTTAACTAGCTCATTTCGGGACGAAATTCTCTTAACAGGGAGAGAATGTGACAACCCTCAAATTTGCATGTAACCATACAATTTATTAATGATAATAAAAGTACTTGATGACTGTGCTGAATCATTTAACTGCTCTCTGATTACTGTGTTATACTTACATGTGCGTGTTAGCATACTAGTAGTATACAGAAAAGTTACTAAATAGTCCGGTATATTTTCCTGTGTGTTAGGAATAAATTTCGTTACAAAAATATATGTATAAGACGCTATACGGTGAAATTAAACGCTTTAACGGAACGATACATAACCGAACAACCAGACATTTTCCGGGACACTAAAATATTTTTAGAAATATTATTTTATCATTCTTATTTATTTATGGACACAATAAATCCCCACACACTATAGAAACATGTCATACACCACTATTCTAGAAAATACCCTTTACCTCCCATTTACTTACCCACTAATCACCAAATTTTATAAAATACACCCCCCCAACCGAGTATTTTTGGTCAACAAAAGACACCCCACATTCCCAAGTCTTGTGTTTCACAAAGACTAGTCAAGATTCCCCTGGGAATCATGCATGCACACTTTCTAATGTTCATACTTACACCTAGCACCCCCTAACTAATCCCCCATTTACCAAATAAATTCCATTTAACCCCCCTCCATCTCAAAACTTACGACCCACATGTATACATTCAAAGATTCCTTCCAACTTTCTTATTTTCCCCATGCCATTCACTTGGAAATTGCAATATTCTAAGGATTGGAACTTGTGAGAATATGTAGGATTTAGTGATTTGTAAGAAGCATGCACAGCAAATTCTTTCCTTCCCTTACATAGCTACGGCCGAACACCTACCATACATTATCAATTCTCTTGTTGCAAGTTCAAGTGTTCCAAAGTTACTACAAGGTGCACAAAGGTGGTTTACGAAGGGTGGAGCTCACGGATCATCAAGGATCTCTACCATAAGCTCTTACCCATCCATTTTTCTCTAGTATTTCTACCATAGCCTTGTGCTAGTAGTAAGTCACTACACCTTGTCCCATCTTATTCGTAGTTAAAATTTGATGTATGACGTGATTTGTTTAAATCACAAGAAATAGCACACTAAAAAGATGAACTTGAAATTCTGCATAAAAACCCTATATAAAAAGTTTGTTTGAAGTTGAAATCTGGTTGGTTTGAGTTTAGTAAATGCATGCATGATGTTTGAACATTTATCCTTCGATACACCATGGTTAGAGTCTTTGTTTATGCGTTTTTAGTCACTTCTACATATAAACAGCTTGCTGATTGAAATTTCCAGCCTGCTTCAACAGGCTGTAACGGGTTCATCTTTAATCGAAAAATTTAAGTTCTGGAGTCTAAATTGTGTAATTTTGAATATCTGAACTAATGGAACTGGAATCGTAA
The DNA here is from genome assembly GCA_030545235.1 of Helianthus tuberosus. NCBI lineage: Eukaryota > Viridiplantae > Streptophyta > Magnoliopsida > Asterales > Asteraceae > Helianthus > Helianthus tuberosus. The sequence goes on along the minus strand of CM060432.1, from coordinate 181,754,909 downwards.
TTTTTCGAGGTCGTTTACTATTTTTAAAGAATTATTTTTAGACAGCAGCTCAAGCTGAAATATTTCTGCTGAAAAAGTGTGTTGTAATCAGAGTCCAAACTTAAAACCTGAGCGGAATCAGCTCATGGAGTTTTTACTGTAGATGGTCACAGTTGTTTCTGTGACCCTCCAACTGGAATTTCGATGATCCGACTTACGATTGATTTTTAGTAAAATTTTCCGTAAAACTGCAATTGGAAAGTACCAAATCTGATTGCAGTCGAGTAAAAGAATTTTTATATAAAATTGGTAAGGAACTGATATCCGAAATTTTTACACAATAAATCGTGGATTATATATGACCTTCTGTAAAAATTTGAGAATTTTTGGAAAAGGTTAACTATTTTATTAAAATGCTCGAAAACAGTCCAGTTTTGATTAATAAAGCTGAAACGACATAAGTTGTGACTTGCGTGTCTAAATGTCGAGTATGCTATCTGTGAATGATCTAACATGTTATATATGTTATGTGCATTATAGTATGTTTGATTTTGAGTGGGGAATGGATGGGAAACTTAGATGGGCATAAACCGTTAAAAATGATGCATGTTGTGTGATAGATACGTGTAGGAACTTTGTGATCTATTTGAAAGCCACTAAATGACTAACTGGTAAATCATACTAGGACGTGATTGACCGACCTTGACTGTTAGCTATATTGAGAATCTAACCGAGCAAACCGAGGTGAGTTCACACTCTTCCTAAGGCATGGGATTCCCAGGGGTTGGGAATGGGATTAAATAACTACTTGTACTATCATTACTATTAAACTACTTTTTACTGTCCTCGGATTGAAGGGCACGTACGTAAAACCTACGTACACTCATACTTACTACTGTCCTCGGATTGAAGGGCACGTACGTAAAACCTACGTACACGATCATAAGACCATCAACTCTATCACTTTAAAGTCCCTCAATTATCGACTTAATCGCCGAGGCCTATGGCGAGCGGGTCATTAGTTAATAGCGCTATTAGGTTTAACAAACCTCACACCGTGCCAGTCGGACGGGCGTGTACTAATGGACTATGGGCAAAGGGTCAATGCTGATAGACATTGGCTTAGGGCACCTCATATATTTTCGTAGCAGTCGATACGCGTGGTCTAGTAACACATGGGAAGCCCCCACTAATCATCGCACGCATGCCTGGACTGGCAGCAAGGATTAACGCGATACATGGTTTACAAAACGAACATATGATTTACGAAACGAATGCTATAACTAAACAACCAACTGTGAATTCACTCAACTTTGTTGTTGACTCGTTGTTACATGCCTTACAGGTCGCTAAACACATGGAGCTTGCACGGGGAAGGAGTCGTTGTGGTGTACGGACGGTTATGTCCAGTGTTTAATATTTAAAACATTATGAACTTATTAAACCTAAGTGTTGGACTTTAAACTTACGAACTGCGAACTTATGCTTTTGAACTCACGTTTATGCTTCCGCTGTTTTAAACTAAACATGGTTAATTAGCTTTGGTCACCAATCGTATTGTGACTGGTCTTATCTACTTAATTACGATGTTCAATATGATTGGTGGCTCGATCCTGGTCATGTCACGCCTCCAAGCGGTGATACTCCGCATGGTGGATTTTGGGGGTGTGACAATGTTTTTAATTAGTAAGTAAGAGGATGACGGATTTATGAATAAGAATTATGTTAAAGTTAAATTTTAAATAAGTTGAGGTATTTATAATGAACGAAATTTTATGGTTCGTGTTTCCGCTGCGACTTTTGTCATGTTACAATTTAGGGTGTAACAAGTTGGTATCAGAGCCCTGGTTTGAGAGAATCAAGTGTAAGAAGGTAAGTGCTTGAACTCAAACCTGTGTGCTCTTGTGATAAGAAACCCGTACAATCCAAGACTCGGTCAAGATCCAAAGGTAAAAGAGAATGTAAGTATGTACTTATGTATACGCATAAAGAAACTGAAGGTTTTGTATATGCAAGGTAAGTATAAGCGTTTGAAGAGGATGATCCGCGAGTGCGGTCAAGTACCGACACCAAGGCATGAAATAAGATAAAGTTGAACCCAGGTACGTAAATTTAATATGTCGGTATATGAAATGGTAAAATGCATTAAGGGAAGAAAAATGCTAAATGAAGGACCATGATGGTATAGTAAACATGTTTTGAAAAATGATACACGTGCCGAAACTAAATTCTTCGGACATAAGGTGACCATTACACGAAGACACGAAACTAGTATGTGGATTGTGTACCTGGCCAGTACACGTGAAGCATATGACGTTCGTGGGACCGTGATAATTGATACAGGTATGTCCGTTAGAATTAAGTAGTAGGTGGACGTGAGGGTAAAAAGAAATGTAAGACTCTCAAGAATGAGAGTATGATATGCTATGCTAGAATCCGCGAGACGGATTCGAAAATGATATGCTATGCTAGAATCCGCAAGACGGATTCGAAAATGATATGCTATGCTAGAATCCGCGAGACGGGTTCGAAACATGATATGCTATGCTAGAATCCGCGAGACAGATTCGAAACATGATATGCTATGCTAGAATCCGCGAGACGGATTCGAAACATGATATGCTATGCTAGAATCCGTGAGACGGATTCGAAACATGATATGCTATGCTAGAATCCGTGAGACGGATTCGAAATATGAAATGCTATGCTAGAATCCGCGAGACGGATTCGAAATATGAAATGCTATGCTAGAATCCACGAGACGGATTCGAAACATGAAATGCTATTCTAGAATCCACGAGACGGATTCGAAACATGAAAGAAGTTAGGGTATAAATGAAATGTCTGAAACCGTTAGATGGATTCAAAACATAGGAGGTACGAAAGGTATGAATGATGTGTTCAAATCCGCGAAACAGATTAAAGATATAAAAGACGGAACTAGTCTATATGAGAAGAAGTCGATAGCTTGACCATGTGTGCGTCAAATAAGTCACATAAGTAAATGTAAAGCAAATGAACAAAAGAATGATGAGAATGTTATATGAAAGTATGCCATGGAAAGTATAGACTTGTTAAGAAGAAGAAGCTAAATGTTTGAATAATTATGAAATGAGATAGGATGATTACTTATGATTACGATGTGAGTGTTAAGTCAAACATATACGTGTGTGTGTAAGTGGAAATGAGAAAGGTTTCGGGGACGAAACCTCTTTTAAGGGGGGTAGACTTGTAACACCCCAAAACCCGAAGATTTATATTCGTTAAAATGTTATGACATGGTACATCAAGAAATAAATAACTAGGCTATTTAACCTAGTTAAGTGTGAGGTTAGAAGTATTAATAGACAAGAGTTTGCCAATATTATTTAGTGGCAAACTTGAGGGACTAAAATGGGGTAAATGAAAGTTGTATTTATAAAACAAAATAATACACACAAACACACACATTTCGTGTGTTATGGAACGACCAGGAAGGGCTCCAAGGGAGCCAAACCCTAGTTCTTCAAAAAGCTCCAAATTGAAGGTTGAATCAAGGCTCAAATCTATTAAGGAACATGAATTAGTGATCACCTAGACAAGGGGATCGTGAGGTATGTCTTGAAACTTAGATTGATGAACTTGTATGAAGTGGGTTATGTTCCAATCCGTGAATTGGTATGAAATTGATCATTCATATGTGTTAGAATCATCATATAGAACACGGATTATGCATGGTTTAGGTTAAATTGATGTTTAAGGGTGAAACCCGTTTGTTATGATGAAGATGATGACATGGGTAAATCATCTATGTCTAAATTCTTGCATAATATTGATGTATTTTGATGTGTATGGTAGATTGTTGTTAAAGGAATGTGATACTAGTATGTTTGATGTTATGCATGAATGATCCATATTGATTAGAAGGGTAATTTGATGAATTATGTATGAGATTAGAAGAATATGCATGAATTAGTTGTACTATATGCACTAAATGGTGTACGCACACCAAGTGTATGATGAAATGTCTAAGTGAAGTTAAGATGTGAGATTGTATGAAATAGCTTGATATATATATATGATTGAGATTAAGTAATGATGTAATTAGTAGTATATTAACGTGAAGAAGGTGCTTTAGATGGAACTTACACAAGAATTCGGGTTAAATGTATGTCTTGGTCAAAACTATGCATTAAGGACTTGTACGTTGTATTTAATATCACTAGGTGATCATATGGTTGTAAGCATAGTTGCATTGTGAGTAAGAAATGTATATAGTGTCATTGATATAGCATAAGTGATGATACGGATACATGAGGATAAGTCGAAAGTTGATATGATGAACTGTTGACTTTTGAAGGTCAACTACGCATAAGAAGCATGATTTGGTTTGTTGTCATAAAGGTAGAATTATAGGAAGTTTTATGGTACATGTTATGTTAATATGCGTTATTTGTGATTACATGATGAATTTCATGAGTTTGAAAGGACATGAATTGGATTATATGTCATATGCTTGTTAGTTGTGACTAAAGAAAGTCAAATGTGAAATATGCGATTATTATGATCGTTAACATGTACAATTGTGTATGCTAATGTGAATGTGATTTGGTGACATGAAAAGTATAGGAATCATGTCAAGAAGGACTCGAGCAGGAAAGGCTAACGGGTCAAAAGGAGGCAAGATAACGGACACGAACTCGGACGCACGAGGTAAGTGATTTCCGTAATCACTTCTTAGTACAAGTAAGTAATAAGTGTTGTAACGAATTAAATATGAGGTTTGAGGTCAGATATGTGTTAAGGTCTTTCGTCGTAAATGATGGAATCAAAGATGACCAAAATGCCCTTGACGGGCATTTTGGGGTAGGCGATCTTAAAAGTGGTTTAGGAACAAGTTATTCGATTAGCGTAATGTTTTGGACAAGTATGGAAGTGGGGATGATGGTTTGGTTAGTCATAAACCAATTAATGCGCAAAATACCCATAACGGGTCAAATAATGAGAATGTGATAACAAGCCGATAGGGCGTAAGATAAGAATTTCCTTAATCCGATTGTGGGTTTTTAAGTTCATATGATAGAATGTGATTTTATAAGCATGTAGGAAGAAACGGGAGGTTAAACGGGTATACGGGTTGAAAGTTATGCAAGTTTTAGCGCGCTCGGACGATGAGATGGATCTGCAGGAAAAAGGTGATTAGAGGGCCCGTCGCCGACGCCCTGATGGGCCCGTCGCCGACGCCCTGATGGGCCGTCGCCGACGCCCTCTATAAACCCATATTTGTCTGACGGCTTAAGTCACTGTCTACGGGAATTTGACTCGACGGGAGGTGTCGCACGGTCGTGCGACCCAGGTGCACGGTCGTGCGATTCCGAGCAAACCAATGTTCTGGCTCGTGCAAGACCAGTGTTCCCGACGTCGTATGGGCCGCACGGTCGTGCGGTTATGAAGCATGGTCGTGCGTCAGCTGCCAGTTCAACGGAATGCGCAGAATTCATCCCTAATCAGTCTTGTAACCTACAAGGAGTCCCGAATTGTATTCTAAGCTCATTTTAGAAGGTTTATGAGGTACGATGAGCGTGTACGCAATTGTATATGTAACAAATTAAGTATGAAGGTATGTATGTATGTATATGTATTTATGTGTGTAGGGATGAATGGAGGAATGGATGTATGCGAGTAGGTATGTATGCAGATGTGTATGTATGTATGTGTAAAGATATGTACGAGGGTATGTATGTATGTAATGATGTAGGAAAGGTTTGTATGCTTGTAGATGTATATGTATGCATGTGTAAAGGTATGTACGAGGGTATGTATGTATGTAATGATGTAGGAAAGGTTTGTATGCGTGTAGATGTATATGTATGCATGTGTAAAGGTATGTACGAGGGTATGTATGTATGTAATGATGTAGGAAAGGTTTGTATGCATGTAGATGTATATGTATGCATGTGTAAAGGTATGTACGAGGGTATGTATGTATGTAATGATGTAGGAAAGGTTTGTATGCATGTAGATGTGTATGTATGTATGTGTAAAGATACGTACGAGGGTATGTATGTATGCAATGATGTAGGAAAGGTTTGTACGAATGTAGATGTGTATGTATGTATGTGAAAGATATGTATGATTGTATGCATGTATGTAATGATGTAGGAAAGGTTTGTATGTATATAAATGAGTATGTATGCATGTATGTATACAGGCATGTAAGAGTGTATGCACGTATGTAAGATTGTAGGGAAGATATGTACGCATGTAGATATGTATGTGAGTACGTATGTAAGCATGATCTAGAGACGATGTTATTAATGGTGTACCTTGAGAATGAAAAGTAATGCAGGTACATTATTGAAGCCTCACCAGGAATGGGATATGCAGATGAAATGCTTAAAGCTTAAAGGATGACCAAGTGTACGCGAATGAACTTTGTTTCTTTAATGTGTGCTAATGTTATGAATGTATGTGGTGAATGCAGGTTGTACGGATAACGAGCGATTATCACAAGGATTAGGGGTCGAAGACCGAGTCACTAGAGAGATTGTACGGGGACGTTGAATGTAAAATGTAGTAAACGTAAGCCATGTTTTTAATTAGTAAGTAAGAGGATGACGGATTTATGAATAAGAATTATGTTAAAGTTAAATTTTAAATAAGTTGAGGTATTTATAATGAACGAAATTTTATGGTTCGTGTTTCCGCTGCGACTTTTGTCATGTTACAATTTAGGGTGTAACAACTATTTTATGATTCTTTGTTACCCGATAGTACAAGTGACAACGTCTTTGATGATGAACCGGTAATTGTAAGATAATTGTATTGTTTTGGTTTAAAAAAAATTAAATACATTTGTACTGCTCTCTATGTCTATATATATGTGTGTTCCACCTTTACACAAAGACATATGTGTTAAAACATTACCAATGACAAGCATTCCTCCTTCCGTACAAAACACAGTTTGGATCAATCAACAAGATCGGGATCGCCAGTGGTCTCCAAATGTTCTTGAATTGTACTTTGATGGCGATAATCCTACTTGCTATTCTTCATACACGGGGATAACACCACTAGGAAAAGCTTGGTGGGGGGGACTGCTTGGATTTACTGGAGCGAGTTTTATTCAAAAAAAAGGTACCTTAATAATAAATAATTTCGTACTAAAAATCAGTTTAATTATTTTTGTAATAAATAAATTACCGTTATTTTTTAGCACGTAAAAGCATGGTGCAACAAACTCATGTATCAACGAGAGATTGAAATAAATGTAAGGACTATGTCGTCAAACGATTATCGTTGGACAGTTCTACGGCCAAATTTCTTCGACATGTTAAATGATGTGTGCTAAACAGACTATAAAAACAACCTAAATTAGACTCTCTATTCTAGACACTCTAAAGCTTTAAATTTATAAACTAGGACTCTCTAAAACCTAAACCACACAACCGGCAAGTGTACCGGTCAATGTAGTATAGCCTAAGCAAGTCCGAGTATCGAACCCAAAGACTCTATGTATTACGTAAACTAGACTCTAACAGACACAGACTGACACGACTTAAACTTGTTTATTTGTTTGGGGGGGGGGGGTTACTGAAAATCTAGGAAATCTATATTAACTACTAAATTAACTAGAACTAGACTAAAGACGAACGAAGACTGTGAACTTTTCTTATATGAGAACTGGACCACCTAGACAAGAATCCTGGATTGTTTTTAAGAGATTACCAATTAAGTTAAATGCACGAGTTATGGAACCGGGATCGTATGATACTAAACCTATTAAGAACCATCGAGGCCCCTCGACCCTTCTCAAGGAGAAACCTGTGGACCTACCTAGGCCGTTAATCCTACCGGTTATTAGATTTCTTCCCAGTCCTCTAATTATTGTGTAAGTACCCTAATGTTGACCTATTTCTTCCCAGTCCTAGGTCTAGGGTAGTTTGAAGTAATAGATTTGACTTGATAGACTAATAAGACCGACAGGTAAACCAAGACATAACCTTTCCCAAGGCCTATCTAAAGCAATTCGCCGGGTAAGACCTACCAATAGCCCCTCACTTCCCAGGTATTAGGACTAGTAGAACACTAAGATCTAGCAAATTATTACCACTTACTTCTAGAGGTTATCGGCCGATTCTCCCTAAAGAGTGAAGGTTTTCTTATGTGATATAGACACTCACCGAAACCCTAAACCCTAATATGACTCTATGTTGTGATAAAGACCGTCACTAAGAATCATATGAAGCAAATAACAATAACAAACCAAATCAAAGCACGCATATACATCAAATCATTAAATCAAACCTTTTACAAATCACAATCAATCCATAAACAACGTGCAAATAACAAAACCGGTAAAAACTTTATTCAATCCATTCAACTAGTCTAGGTGGTTTAAAGGTTTAGCCAAGCATGTCTATTAACGAAAACAAATCAAAGATAATCAAACTAGAATTCATGGTAACAAGTTTCAAGAAAGAAATCAACTAAACAAGGGATTGAAAAACCCAGGAAATCTTCGATTCTTCACTCTGAACTTGATCCAATGATTCCGCGCCTTCAAGATCTTCGATTCAGCTCCCAGACGGCTCCGAGTTCGCCTCCAATCTCAATAATTTCGTAATTCCTCCCGTTTCATTAAGTTTCTTTGCTTTTTATATCAAACCCTAGTCAACAGCAAGTCAGACGTAAAACTCCTACCAGTCGCGTAGCGCGACTGGTCTCACCTTCACTCTCGCGCTACGCGAGTGATTCACAATTCAGAAAATCCATGATTAAGGGTAGCGTAGCGCGACTAATATGCCCTCTAAGCGTAGCGCTACGCGACTGAGTAATTTTTCACAGAATGTTTGTTCCAAAACTCAGCTTTATGTCTCCAAAAATCTCTAAAATTATTCTAACTCTTTTTTAGCTCATTCCAATGCATACACTTCCAACACCAAGCTCGTTTCCACTAAATTTCCAGCCAATTATCGCATCAAAACCTGGAAAACCGAACTTTTATCAATAGTACGCAATTCTAAACTAAACTAAACTGAAAATAACGATAAATATAACAAACTATACATGATATAAGTATGTATTTTTGCAATACATCAAATATCCCCACACTTACTCTTTTTTCGTCCCCGAAAAAGAATTGTGCAACGGAATCAGAGATAAATCATCACTTGGATCAAAAATTATTTATATCTTGTTAAAACCAAAACTTGCGTTAGCTGCGATTGCGAATATACTGATCCTCTTAAACCCGAATCTAATCCTAAGCCCTTATCATGTGAATTTAATTTAAGTGCAGTCAATCCACCTAGGGTCTCACACTAGAATTTACGATCCATCTACTCCCACCTCAAGCTTATAGGACTAAATGAACGATCACTGGATCAATTCCTAACCGTTTTATATCAAAACCAAGAGAGTAAACAATCAACTTTTTTTTTTTCTTTTTCCATTTTTTTTTCTTTTTTTTTTTTCGAATTCATGAGACTAGACGATGCTTTCCCTTAACCCAGCGGTATTCCGACTGTAGAGTCGCTATCCCCAATCACAGATTACATAGGTTTCGGTACTTTTATTCGGCAAATCGATTTCACACATCCCAGAGGCAAACCGGCTGTAGAGTCGCTATCCCCAACTCGGAATACGTAGGCCTGTGTTACTTTCATTTAGTTTCTAGCTCACTTTTATTCTATTTTTTTTTTCATTTTTTTTTTCGCATGATCACAAACTCTAACAGTTTTAACTTATAACAGTGCCCCTTATACTATTATCGGCAGTTTTGATTTCCCATATTTCCCAGGCGAAAACCCACTAGCAGACCGACAATTTAAGGTATATTAGATCAAAGGGACTTAAAACCAAACCCGGGCCTATCCACATATCCCTAACTAGACGCAAGCTCGATTTATTATATTCTCATATTATTATTATTCAACCCAAGCAACAAATCACCTTTTCTATCATTTTCCGTTTTATTTGCAAACTTCTTTTTATTCGAAAGACATTTTCTAATTTTTCAATTTTTTTGGATTTTTCAAATTAATTTTTTTTGTGTTTTTCATATTTAAGACTCAAATATTTACAAGTATCCCATCCCCACACTTAGAGATTGCATTGTCCCTAATGCAAGAACGAAAATACGACTCAACACTACCTAAGAAAAGAAACTGCGAACGAAAAAAAAAATAAAATATACGACAACAACAAAAGGGAAACGACTTAGCTGGTTAGGACAAAAGTCAGTGCCAGCTGTACGAATCTTGAATCCCCCGAACGATCGTATAGCATTCCATTCGCGATCGTTAACTAGTCTGCTTGGGTTTATCAAAAATGGCAAGTCCGAAATCACCCGAATGGCAATTGAGTACGGGTGGTACAATCCAAACCTGCATAATCAAAACAAAACAAAACCCAACGCAGTACCGACTCTAAAAACGAAAAGACTCAAAAACTACTACTTTCGACTCATGGTACAAAATAAACGACTCAATATACAAACTCTACAAACTACCGAAAATCCAACGAATAAAGAAAATTTAACAAACTCTACAAAACCTCCCCACACTTGAACTTAATCAGGAGGTTTTTCTTTGATTTGAACCCTATCTAACCCGTTCCATTCCACCCGGTTCTCAAAAACAGTTAAACATTTAATGGTGGAATAATAAAATATTTTAAAATTCTTAAACGAGTCAGACCACCAGAATTTGTACTTACCTGGAAGAAACCGAATGCGCGACATGTAATGCGAAGATTGAACGTGCGTGAACGGTAATGTCTTCTTCTTCTTCCCCATCTTGCACCAAGCTTCAATCCTCTTCCGAGTTTGATCCTTTCCCTTTCTTTTCTTTGCCCTCTCCCGTGGTTTTGTTGATTTTGAAGTTTCATTTATCACTAATACCACAGGCCAGCTATGGTGTTCTTCCTCTACCACCATTTTCACAGAATGATCCCGATACTTAGTTTCTTCGTCTGGTGTAGGGTTGCTCACCTCTGTTGGTTCACCTTCAAGTAGAGCATCAAAGTATGCTATATCCCCATCAGGATCCAACACTCCTACCTCTTCATAGATCGGTAAACCATCTAATTCTAACTCTAAAAACTCATCCTCCCCAGACGACCTAGTTTCAGCCTCTTCAATTTCGTCCCCTACACCAAACATAAAACCTACTGAATCTCCTAATTCCACTTCCTCTTCAGTCACTTCTGTCTTCACTAACGACCTTTGATAAGCAGCCCACTCTTCTTCATCTTTTTCATCATCGGAGTCACTCCAGTAATTAACGATTGGAACCTGTGGAACCGGAGGTGGGACTTCAGCGTCCATTTTCGTCTCCGTGACTGAAGTGATCTCTTCATCTAACCAATCTTCATATGGCAGCTCTTTCCCCAGTTCTGGAAATGTTGGGATTAATTCCCCAGTAGAAAGCACGTAACCGAGATAGTTACCGTCCGCATCATATGTATAGCCAGTCGTTGGCTGTTCTGGTTGGACTTTTTGCACTTGTTCCTCTTCTTCCAATCTCCTAGCCATGTCATCTACTGTACGTTTAAGATCTAATAGAGCAGACTGTTGATTTCTCATAATATTATCTTGCTCTGCTAGGATTTTCTGGGTATTGGCTTTTTGGGCAACTAATTGAACAAACAACTCCTCTAACCTGCCCCAAGCAGCAACATCACCCCCATCATAGTTGCTACCAGAATATTGATCATAAGACTGACCCTCGTTATCTTGTGGCTGCTGATATGGATCATCGTAATAAGGCTGATTATCATAATAATTCAAAGAATACCCCTGTGAAAAATATGGTTGTGACTGCACAAAAGGGTTAGTGTAACATGGTGCAGAGGACCCCTCAAATTGTGGGCACTTAACAGTAAAATGAGGTCCTCCACAAATTTCACACATATTTACAAGAATCAACAAAAATAAAATACACAGAAAATTAGACTCCTATGACTCAATATACAAAAGCAAGTAGCACGTACGATGTCAATTAAGTCTATCAAAGCTAATGAACGCGATTGCTAAGAGTCCCCGGCAACGGCGCCAAAAAACTTGATGTGTGCTAAACAGACTATAAAAACAACCTAAATTAGACTCTCTATTCTAGACACTCTAAAGCTTTAAATTTATAAACTAGGACTCTCTAAAACCTAAACCACACAACCGGCAAGTGTACCGGTCAATGTAGTATAGCCTAAGCAAGTCCGAGTATCGAACCCAAAGACTCTATGTATTACGTAAACTAGACTCTAACAGACACTGACTGACACGACTTAAACTTGTTTATTTGTTTGGGGGGGGGGGGGTTACTGAAAATCTAGGAAATCTATATTAACTACTAAATTAACTAGAACTAGACTAAAGACGAACGAAGACTGTGAACTTTTCTTATATGAGAACTGGACCACCTAGACAAGAATCCTGGATTGTTTTTAAGAGATTACCAATTAAGTTAAATGCACGAGTTATGGAACCGGGATCGTATGATACTAAACCTATTAAGAACCATCGAGGCCCCTCGACCCTTCTCAAGGAGAAACCTGTGGACCTACCTAGGCCGTTAATCCTACCGGTTATTAGATTTCTTCCCAGTCCTCTAATTATTGTGTAAGTACCCTAATGTTGACCTATTTCTTCCCAGTCCTAGGTCTAGGGTAGTTTGAAGTAATAGATTTGACTTGATAGACTAATAAGACCGACAGGTAAACCAAGACATAACCTTTCCCAAGGCCTATCTAAAGCAATTCGCCGGGTAAGACCTACCAATAGCCCCTCACTTCCCAGGTATTAGGACTAGTAGAACACTAAGATCTAGCAAATTATTACCACTTACTTCTAGAGGTTATCGGCCGATTCTCCCTAAAGAGTGAAGGTTTTCTTATGTGATATAGACACTCACCGAAACCCTAAACCCTAATATGACTCTATGTTGTGATAAAGACCGTCACTAAGAATCATATGAAGCAAATGACAATAACAAACCAAATCAAAGCACGCATATACATCAAATCATTAAATCAAACCTTTTACAAATCACAATCAATCCATAAACAACGTGCAAATAACAAAACCGGTAAAAACTTTATTCAATCCATTCAACTAGTCTAGGTGGTTTAAAGGTTTAGCCAAGCATGTCTATTAACGAAAACAAATCAAAGATAATCAAACTAGAATTCATGGTAACAAGTTTCAAGAAAGAAATCAACTAAACAAGGGATTGAAAAACCCAGGAAATCTTCGATTCTTCACTCTGAACTTGATCCAATGATTCCGCGCCTTCAAGATCTTCGATTCAGCTCCCAGACGGCTCCGAGTTCGCCTCCAATCTCAATAATTTCGTAATTCCTCCCGTTTCATTAAGTTTCTTTGCTTTTTATATCAAACCCTAGTCAACAGCAAGTCAGACGTAAAACTCCTACCAGTCGCGTAGCGCGACTGGTCTCACCTTCACTCTCGCGCTACGCGAGTGATTCACAATTCAGAAAATCCATGATTAAGGGTAGCGTAGCGCGACTAATATGCCCTCTAAGCGTAGCGCTACGCGACTGAGTAATTTTTCACAGAATGTTTGTTCCAAAACTCAGCTTTATGTCTCCAAAAATCTCTAAAATTATTCTAACTCTTTTTTAGCTCATTCCAATGCATACACTTCCAACACCAAGCTCGTTTCCACTAAATTTCCAGCCAATTATCGCATCAAAACCTGGAAAACCGAACTTTTATCAATAGTACGCAATTCTAAACTAAACTGAAAATAACGATAAATATAACAAACTATACATGATATAAGTATGTATTTTTGCAATACATCATTAAATGAACAAGATATCGATGCAACCAGACACGCAGATGGTTCTACAGCAACTTATCCTCCATTCTGGGAAATTGATAGGGCAGGCTTAATCAAATTTTTTACTTTATTATATTTGTTTTTCATTAAGATTTTATATTTACTGTTGTTTTACCTTGTAAATACTTATACCGTATATACCGAAGCACGAGTCTCATTCTTACTCCACACCTATTTAAACACATGTTGGTCCATTACTCAACTAGCATCCCCCTTTTTTCTACCTCATGGCGAATCAAGAACACAACATTCATCTACACATTCATATCAACGTCAACATTTCCCAAACTGTTAACCACCTAAACCCACCCTCAGATAACCCAGAACCAAACAATTCCCAAAATCGTAACCCCCCAAACCCGGTGCAACAGCCAACACGTGAAGCAACATCTAGCGGTTCAGCTCAGTGTCAGGCGCTTGTGTCGTTACCTAACACCGATGAACGACAACGTCCTTTGGACCAGATTATTCCACAAGAATGTTTGACGGTTACTGCTGACGAAGACTCAGACGAGGAATTGGATTTCGAAAGAATGTACGATGAAGTGCGTTTTGAAGCTTATCGTGCGGAAATGGAAAAAGGAGTAGAGTATGATTCTGAAGCGGAAGACCATACCAAATAGTTTAGTTTTATAAATGTCAGGGTTTTTTTTTGGAATAAGAACTTAAACGTGTTTGATGTAATATTTTTTTTGCTAAATTTTTTTTTATTTACAACATTGATTTATAAAACGGGCCCAAGTATTACAAAATAAAACAGGCTGTTCATTTAAAACGTTGTGGGCTATTTGGGCCCAAACATTAGAGAATTAATCTTTTGGGCCGTCCATATATAACGTGTGGGCTGTTTAGGCCTGAATATGTTTTATAAAACGGGCCCAAGTATTACAAAATAAAACGGGCCGTCCATTTAAAACGTTGTGGGTTGTTTGGGCCCAAACATTAGAGAATTAATCTGTTTGGGCCGTCCATATGTTGCTTGTGGGCTTTTTAGGCCCAAATATGTTTTATAAAATGGGCCCAAGTATTACAAAATAAAACGGGCCATCCATTTAAAACGCTGTGGGCTGTTTGGGCCCAAACGTTAGAGAATTAATCTGTTTGGGCCGTCCATATGTTGCGTGTGGGCTGTTTAGGCCCAAATATGTTTTATAAAATGGGCCCAAGTATTACAAAATAAAACGGGCTGTCCATTTAAAACGTTGTAGGCTGTTTGGGCCCAAACGTTAGAGAATTAATCTGTTTGGGCCATCCATTTGTTTCGTGTGGGCTGTTTAGGCCCAAATATGTTTTATAAAATTGGCCCAAGAATTAATCTATCAGGGTTTTTTTTGGAATAAGAACTTAAACGTGTTTGATGTAATATTTTTTTTTGCTAAGAATTTTTTTTTTATTTACAACATTGATTTACAACCTAAGATTATACACTTTTTGTAGGTTTACATTCCTATACCGGACAAGGAACAAAATTGGTTGCTTTTTGAAATAAATCTAAAGTCACTAGAATTAAGAATTTTTTTTGCCAATACTTGTGACACGATTAATTGCGGAGATTCATTTTGCATACACAGAAGAGTACATCAAATTGTGCTAGAATTTGAGTCTCTATTCTTGTGGTTTCTCGGACATATATTGTACTGGCAACACTCAGAAATATATGAGACGAGTGCCATGCAAATAGTAGGGGATGTCGTGTGGCCTGATCACACATATCGTATTGGCAGAAATTCAGGAGTCATCATATGTATGCTAATGGAAAAACTTGTTTGGGATCGTTCTTTAACATGGAACGAAGGAAACCTTCAGGATGCTTGTTTCAGATACAGACGGTACATGGCAAATGAACTCTACATCGGGCGCTGCACACCTGTTAATGTTTAATAGTTCTATGTATGCATGTAATATAAAAAAATAACATATTGTAATGAAACAATTTTCAATATTAATTATTTGCAAGTAAATAGATTTACTACGTTATTTGAGAAATTAAAATACACAAAAAAAAAAGAAATTATAGTATTAAAAGTTTCCCAAGTTATAATACGGAAACATATAATTAGACGGAGATTGTGAAAAATGATCAGGATCATCGGTTTCTTTCCCTTTCCCTTTGTCCATGCCTTTGCGAGTACGAATTTATGACGGCATGGGCTGCCGACAGACATCCCGATGATGACCGTATGAGTTACACCGGGAACAATACAGGGGAGTAGGTTCTTCCCCGCGGGATAAGATTCGGTGGTTTTCTCGAGGACGACCGGCCTGGCGTTTTGTCATATGCGGCGGTTGAAGATTGATAAGGTCTTCTGGAGTCTCCCATTCAGATCTATGAGGAAGAGGATTAATCACTTCTTCATAAGTTTTTTTATAGACTTCGTTTGAGTAACACGTGAAGTAATACTTACTGCAATCGGTTTCACCTAAAAATTTTGACACCGCAATAACATGCCCGCACGGTAAACCAGAAACCTGCCAAACTCAGCAGCTACAACTTCGATTAACAAAGTCAACTAAACCCCCTTTCCACTGTCCGCGACAGAATAAGTGTTTAACCCAATCCCAAAAATAGTCCAGGTTCTAGACCCTTCAATTTTTTTAAAAATTTTCTTCTGTGCCCATTGTGTAAGTAAATGTTTTTCATGAATACCTTGCAAATGGCGATCGTAAAACCATTTCTGTACAGATTGCCGAAAGAACTCTAAGAGTTGCCTTACAAGCATTTTACGCGAGTGTCTAGATAAAGCGTTAATAGACTCCGCGCTGTTGGATGTCATATAATGATATCGATTGCCTGGACAATGCGCCCTTGCCCATCTACCAAACCTAGAGTGTGACGTACTCCAGGAATGGCAACACAAAGAACATTGAATGACTCGTTAAAATCAGACAATCGGTACGATTTGCATGTCTTCCACCACATCTTCTCATTTTCTTTTTTTTATCAGAGGGTAAACGTAGGTTCATCATTAAATGACGACAGCATAACCCGTGATAAGCATGTGGAAAGACGTTTCTAACAGCTAGGTGTATAGAATTCGCTCTATCCGATATTATCGCCATGTCGGGTATTTCACCGATACATTCTCTAAGCTTTGACAGAAACCATGTCCAAGATTCACCATCCTCTGATTTTCCTATTCCATAGGAAATTGGTAAAATTTGGTTGTTTCCCATCCATCCCGACTGCTAAAAATAACGTCCCTTTAAATTCACCCTTTAGGTGTGCAGTATCAATGATTACCACCGGTCTTAGATTACAGATAAAGGTACGAATCTGAAACGAAATTATTTAAAAAACGTCAAGAAGATGTAGTTTGACGAAAAAAACAGAGACTGCTGTAACTTACCGCAGCACCAATCACGACAAAGACCATTTCAAACCGACGCTCGTCATTAGTCTTGATATGAGTAACAGAACCAGGATTTGCCCGCTCTAGATTGTAACAGTAAAATGGTAGTTCTGCAAACGAATCTTTGCTTGTTCCTTGTAAAAGCTCTAATGCCAGACTTTTTCCACTCCAAGCTTGACTAGTGGTTATCTCAACTTGGAATCTTTGTCTAAAATCTTTCACTATTTCATTACAACGATATATTCTACCACTGTCTTTTAAAGGTTCTTTTAAAAAGTGAGCCACAACCTTTGGGTTTGCCTGACGAAGATGTGGTTACGTTAGCGTCTTTGAGCACGTGTGTTTATCGTTAAAACTCTTAACAAAAAACAACCCACTACCCCCAAAACTGTATGCACGAAAACACCAAACGCAACCGTCCGCCAAACATGACACTTCGTGCCGCGTTTTAGATGATCTATCTACTTTAAACTCAAAGCGTTCTAACAAACACTTTTTTCCCAACTCAAGTTTCATTTCTTCTTTGTTATTAAATACATGCCCTGGTTCAAAAGTAATTGATGAATATGGCAAACACTTTTCAAATGAATTATCGGGATTTGGCTGGTAGTCGTTTAAAACATCATAATTTTCTTCATCAGTACAGAGATTCAAATCAGGAACTTTAAATTTATTTGGAGGTGAAAAACTAGATGACCCAGCACAAAACCCTTCAACGACATATAATTTATAAATTTCAAAAATATTTTCCATAGCAAAATTATAAAACATTGCAAGAACTTCATCATTTATTATATCGATTGGATCACTAAACGAAGACAAACGATACGATAACTTCATAATGTTTGTACAACTACACATGTTTGACACTTTACTTAAAAGAGCAGTGTATGAAAAGTTGGGTTCAATTTCTAAACCATGTCTACTTGAATCAGCATCAGCAACATACTCCAACTTTCCACTAACGATTTCCCACTTTCCGCCGCTATATACAACCAAACGAATCTTCATAATTTTAAGTTGGTAAGTTCCTTCTACAAAAGAAAAAATGTTTTGATAACTTTAGATGAATCTGTTGCACAAACACAAAAAAAAACGGGCAAATATAAATCTATAAACTACCGCATTGTAACGACTCGAAGCCAGCTGAAACGGCTCGAACAATATCTTGAAACGGCTTTAGAAGCCTGTACCGGCTCGGAGCCAGCTGAAACGGCTCGGAGCAGTTGAGACGGCACAAACAATGGGGCGAAACGGCTTGGCTGGCAGCAGTGGGGTCCACGTGTGTACGGTAACGGCTCGGCTCCAACCCAAGCACACGGCTTGGCTCACTGAAGGTACTCGGCTAAGTTCCTTCAACAGGAGCCGATTGAAACGGCTTGGCTAAGATCTTTCAAAATTGGTCGGACACGTGGCGTGGACTGCAACATCTTCAAGCCGTTACAGGCTTTGTCGGACACGTGGCGTTCAATGGTTGGCTGGTCGATAAAAGAAATACTTGTGCCGTTTCAGCATGTGGAAACGGCTTGGTGAGGGGTGTCACTTGGCTAATATGGAAAAAACGGTGTTGCAGTGGCTATTCTCATGGATTTCCCTTTTTTAAAGTTTATTTTTCCTGTTTTAGTGGTCAAACATTTCGTACAGGAATTTGAATGAATTCAAGCCCTAAAAAAAATTATATAGTTCTTTTTTCCTGTTCATTACATTTCAACCACATCACAAATTGAATGAATTCAAACCCTAGCTCACAAATGATGTAAAAAATTGCGTGATTAGTGGATAAATGATGATTAATTTACCTTGGAATAAGGTGTTTGTGGCTTCTTGAGCTTGCGATTTGACCTTTAAACAAACTTAAATTAGGGTTTGAAGAGAGGATAAAGCGGGAAAGAAATTCAAATCATCATCTGAAACAACCCTAACTGCACTACCACCACCAGAAACGGCAACAACCGAGTTACCACCATTCAGACACCTCGAATAAATGATTTATTTTGTCGGGTTTGTGTTTGTTGGATTATGGGTTTTGGTGAAAGAGAAATTGAGTATTTATTTGGTGGACGCAGAGAACATGGTTGGGGATAGAAGATGCGTTTTCGTCACATAAATACAAAAATCAAGAAAACATCGTGGTAGTAGTGTCACACCCCGATATTTCCACATATTACCGGTGGGCCCGGTGGGGAGTATCGTGACGTAGTTGATATCATCATAATCAAATAATCACAGTTCAATGCACAGCGGAAGTCTAAAGTAAATATATTACAAACCGATTCAAAAGTAACATCAATTATTACAATCGGATTGTAAGATGGATCCACAGGCGGATCTTAAAACAAAAAGATGAACACTGTTCAACAGATTTGAGACGTCTAGAACTTGCAAGATTCCCTATTAACGCCCTGAGCTCCCAGCCAATTACGTACAGTACCTGTCACTTAATCTTTTTGGAAAATATGTCAGTTTACACTGGTAAATACACTTAACTAACTCTTTTGAAAACATTTATGAAAATTGATTTAAATGCACAAGGCACAAATATCCTTTTATAACTTGGGGCAATTATATAAAAAATAATCTTGTATACAAATTTACATGTTCGTTATACATTCAGGGCCCGATGTAGAAACCGAGTGAAGATTAACAGACACACCACAAGTATAGGCCCACAAGAGAGTGAGATACCGTTTTTCTTACGCAACTGTTAGGTGTATGCCTACACCCCGTGCTTAAGACGTGGCCATTTTCTAAATAATGATGCCAAGGATATCCGGGACATGGTCATTAACCCCCAAAGGCTTTATCTCAAACAAGACAGATTAAAACGGGTTACCTCAATAATTTAACCACTATTCGATTAAACATTCAATACCCGACCAAGCGGTATTTTTATAATACCGTATCCCAAGCCTGTATAGGGAAAATAAGTTAAAAGTATTTACCTGAGCTTAAAACGCAATTTATACTCAGCCGTATATTCTAATCAGCAAGCATAAGTACCTCTACTGGGGCTCTCAATCTGGAACGAAGGTTTTATAAACCTATTAGATTTCTAACGGGTCTTATTTAAGCCTTAACTTAGACCGGTTAGTTTTAAGGAAATGTTTACGGCTCAAAACGCAAGATTAAGTGAATACCGGATTAGAATGTGATTTAGACCCGACAAGTATGGATACTTGCATAATATGGGTAAACTAAACACATTCTGAATTTTGAAGTGAAAATAATAAGGTTTGACCCGTTTCGGTCAATTTATGCGAACTAGTTACATAAATCGTTCCGAACGTGAATAATGCATAACGGGTAACCAAAAGAGTCATGAACATGTTCCACAAGTTAATATGCCTTAAATATGTTGTGATATCAGTAGGATATCTTCCATTATGCCCAAAACGAATTTGAAATCAATTTAAGCCCCGTAGGGGTATTTTGGTCATTTTAAAAGATTATAAAAGAGGTTAAATGACAATCTGAGGTTCTGGTCTAAAATGATCAGTAAAAATATTTATTTTATCAAGTTATATCAGTAAGATATCATATATATGTGAAATTTATCTTTTATGACCATACTATGCACCGATGAGGCATTTTGGTCATTTCACATAGGCTTTAAGGGTCAAATCTGGAAATCTGAGTTCAAAACTTTTACTTACTGTTAAAGTATAAAAATTTATTCATAACATCAGTAGGTAACAAGCTTTAGGTGCCAAATATAGTTCTAAACCATACTATGCGCCTAAATCGCATAAAAGTCGGTATTTGACGATTTTCGGGTTGATTAAGGAAATCTGAGATTTTAATCAGCCTTTATTGTTTAAAATAACTTATTTAATATATAAAATCAGTAGAAAAATGTTTGGTATGTAAAGGATGTGTAAAACTCATTTTATTGGCGAAAAAGGCATTATCGTCAATTACCGAGTCTATGCGAGAACCCTATGTTATGATCAGTTTAAAAATAAATAAAAATCTCCAAAAATCCCAAAATATTATATTATATCAGTGGGTAAAAGGTTTGGTGTCAAAAATTGAGTTTAAATAGGTTTTATGCCGAAATTGCCGTTTAATTAATAAAAAGGCTTTAATTTACGATATTGAGTATAACTCCCATTTAAACCACGAACTGACGTGAAATTTTAAGGACATGTTTATAAATCAGTAACAAAGGTTTTTGTCCTCTCACATTTTCAAAAATCTCGTTTTAATATCAAAAGGGCATAATAGTCAACTTTAAGCATATAACAAAAACATGCAATGAACTAGGATTACTATGGAACCAAGTTGTATAACCTCAGAGGGTTATACTAACCTATAACATGGTCCTAAAGGAATCCTAAGCCATATCTAAACTAAGCTAAATTGGGTCAGAACTAAAAGTCAAAGCAAAAGTCAACTTTTGCGACTTTCGGTTCCGAACCGAGCCTAAACTCAGAATTGTCGGGTTGAACATGCCTAGACATGTTCAATTAATATTTACCAAGTTATTAAAGTGACAAAACTGATTTTATGGCCTTTACATCATTAGTTATGAATTTTATTTAAAAACCGACTTGTTTGACTGTTATTTAATTACTTTGACCCGACAATTAACTAAGCAAACGTGGTAATTAGGAGGTGCCCTTTTGAGGGTTTAATACCTACCTAATTACGATCAGTAGCCATTTTCGTTGTGAAAAATGGCTTGACCGTTTAAAAGTCAAAGCGTTTATCGTGAACGCTTGACTTTTCGGGTTTAAGAGCTAAACAATTAAACTAAGCACGAAAGGAACACTTACGAGTGGTCTTTAAGACTGAAGGAGGTTCCCAAGTTGGTTAGGATCCTCTCAAATCAGAGAGCAAGAGCAGAAAAATGGAATGAAATGAAGAAAGCCAAAAAACAAGTGGGTATATATAGGATTTTGAGAACCGTTAGGATCGTTTCTCGATAAACGAGCTTCAATCTTGGCCCTCCATGTGTGCCCATGGTTTCTAAATACAATGGGTGTCAAAAACCAGCTCATGGAATTGAGAATTTTGCATAAAAACCCCTGAAATTCGACCAGAATGCCAAAAACAAGAATCTGCCCAGATCAGTCTCTGGCACCCCGCGAGAGGCCTCTCGCCCCCCGCCAGAGACCAAAATGGCAGAATTGTAGAAATGGTCCCTACATGCAATAAACTTAGTTTTTGACACGCTTAAGCCCCGTTAACCCAATTTCAAGGCTCCATAATGAAGTTAAAGCATAGGGAACATGAAATATGTTTAAAAATATGTCGGATGTCGGTTCGTTTGGTCGTACGGTCACGTTGTTCGGCTAATTACTACGAAACACGAACGGACGCGAAAAATGAACCAAATTACGCGACGAATGGAATTTTATCAAGCCAATCACTAAAATAAAATATTTTAATAATTACATAAATTTTTGGATGTCCGGATATATTTAGAACGTGAGATATGCGCGAAAATGCAAACTTATGCACTTTTTGACGCTTATAGTCCCTGTTGATCAAATAAGTTTATTTTTGCACACCAAACACCTCAAAGCCTATTTCTAAGCTATGTAAAGGATATTTAGGGCATTTTTAACTTATGATCATATTCCGAAAGGTCTAATACCATACGAATAGGTATACTTTTGCAGTTTGATGCAAATAGTCCTTTAATCGCACAAAGTAGCGCGAAATGTCGTTTAATGATATCCAAGCCTTCCATGGCCCATAATGGGTATTCCCAAGCATGCGTTTAAATTTTACTACGCTCTCGTTCGCTCAAATGGTCACCAAAAGGCGTAGATTCAAAAGTTGACGCTTTAGGTCCCTCTAATGCCCAAACTTGAGCATATCATCGTTTAATAGCATCGAAGCCTCATCTAATCCATATTAGACATCCATGAAAGTATTATTAAACATCACGATGCTTCGGGTTTGTAAAAAGGTCATTCAGAGGTATAATTAAACATATTGACGCTTTTAACCCCTTAAACTTGCAAAGTTGCGCGTACGTCATTCAAAGGCATAAAAACCTTAGACGACCAATACTTGGCATTCCCGAGAGTATAATAAAATATCATGAAGCTCCCGGTTTGTTAAAAGGTCACTCAGAGGTAAGAATTAACATGTCGACACTTTTAACCCTTCATTGCGCAAATTTTTCAATTAATTACGCAAACGGCTACTCTTGAGCAACAAATGGCCCATTTGTGAATATGATTACCATGTAATGTTATTCAGAGGCTTATAATAAGCATGTTAACATTTCCAGTCCTTCTATAATCAAAGTTTTTGATTTTTCAAAAAATTAGTCCCTTAAATTCAACGTTTGACTTTATTAGGGTTTATTACACGTGTCAATACATCATTGGACGTGTTTTTACGAGGTGTTACAAGTAGGTCACCTTTGGCCACACTTTTCGAGTTGTGGCTAGTAAATGTCACATTTTTTTTATAAAAATGTGGTTAAAGGTTGTGAACTGTTATATACAATTGTCACGTTAATAATAAAATGTATGGCTAAACGTTTTGAACTGTTATACAATAGTCACATTAATAATAAATATGTTGCTAAAAAACTAGGTGTGAAGCTAATAAAAGGTAAGAAAGAAGTGGAAGGTACGAGAAGCATAAAGAAGTTCGAGAACCAGGTACCACGACTTTCACAGTGGTTGGGACCAATGGCAACCGGCCAAACTAAGATACAAATTCCTATTCACACACTCGGTCCTTTTGTTGCATTGACCTCCCAGACTACTAATTCCTGTTGATCGAATCTCGTTTAAATTGCCTACAATTACAGACACCAAACATGTGGTTAAGGGTGTTAATGTATAACTTTAGACAATAAAATCGACAGGCAGAGTTGGCACATTGGGTGGCTTGTGTAAATGAGTGGAAACAGGTCTGAGTCAAAACGTGTATCCTTTGTTTGGGTCGAAACTGTTGAAATATGTGATTAGGATCAATTTTCCATCATTTCCTAATTTAGGCCTTTGACCCTAACAGCACAAGATCCGATTTCTGCTAATTGACAGCCAAACTCTTCAAGGACATTTACTATTTTTCCTTTTTTAGTCCTTTGTATAGGCTATATAAACTGTACGATTGAATGTAAAATACAGACAAGAAATACAAATTCATCAATCTCTTCTAACATTCCTTTGGTTATCATTGTTTACATGGTATCAGAGCAGTTTTGTGATCCAACACCCTTCTGTGCTCATCATCTACCAAACTCTGGAGCAATGTCAGAAGAAGAAAACAACAATCTAGCCATCCAAATAGCCAATCTCCTAAAAAATGGAGTCCAAACTCAAACTCCGAACCCAAAACCAAACCCCTCCAATAGCCTTAAAATCAACCTCAATCTCACAAGCCAAAACTACCCTCTATGGGCTCGGATGATACGAGTCACCATAGGGGGGAAATCGAAAGCTTTTTTGAATAATCTCACCAAAGACCCACCAGAACCCATGAATGAACAGTGGGAACAAGACGATCTGATCGTCTTTTCATGGCTGATCCAAAACATCAAGCCAACCCTTGCTAGTAACCTAACGGAGTTCTCGACAGTGAAGACGCTATGGGACGCGCTTACGGTTACGTATAGCAGCGGCAAAGACAAGCTCCAAACTTTCGATCTCCACGTCAAAGCAAACGAGTTTAAGCAAAATGGCGTACCATTAGAGGAGTTCTGGATCGTGATGCAGGGTATTTGGGGAGAGATTGAACGGCGAGATCCAAACCCGATGACATGTGCCACCGACATCGCAACCTACAACAAAGTCAGGTCTGAAAACAAGTTATTCCAATTTCTAAATGCCCTCGATCGGAAGTATGATTCCCTAAAATGGGAAATCCTCCGGTGGGATCCCTTGCCATCCGCCGAAGCCGCGTATGCTGCTGTCCGAAAAGAAACATCTCATCAGAGCATTTTCGGGAATATGCAACAGGGACTCGCGTCGGGGTTGAGCCCCACCAACGATTCAGACGGGTTGGGGCTTGTCTCTAAGAGTCGCCGGTCAGACCAAAAGTTCAGTCCGTCATCATCCCGGGCCGATAAGAAAAAGCTGAAATGTGAACATTGCGGGATGATGAGGCATACTAAAGAGCAATGTTTCAAGATTGTGGGGTATCCAGAATGGTTGTCCGATGGCCACAAGAAGGGAAAAGACGGCAAGGCTGCAGTCGCCGCGGGCAATCCGGAGACCACCAACAGCAGCGGCGGTCATCCAAGGTCAATCGCAGATCAGAACAGTGGCTGTGAAAGAACCGAGAAGATGAACAGTGGGGAAGGATATGGGTTTGCAGCTGTGAAAGAAAAGGAACTAGAGGGGATCGCAGGTATAGGGTTTGAGGATTACACCTCAAACCCTTCACTTTCTCAGGTTTCTTATTCAAACCCAATAGTTCCCAAATGACAATTTTAAACCCCCAATTTTTTAATCCCAAAATCCTAGATTTATTAAATGAATATCAAGTTTTAGAAACTACAAAAACCCCCTCCACATTTCTAGCTTGGTTAAAAGGAAATAAAAAATTCTTTTAATGATGGGGAAGTTAACATGGCTACAAAAAACGGAAAAAACGAAGCTTCGTGGATATTTGATTGTGGGGCTACTGATACAATGACGTTTGAAAAATCTGACATGTGTTCAATGTCAAAACCACAAAAATCAAGAATCTATACTGCAAATGGAGAAGCTCTCCAAGTTGAGGGAGGAGGAACTATTCAGATTTCACAAAACGTGAAATTGTCAAACTGCCTCTATGTTCCATCCTTATCACATAAGCTACTATCGATCAGCCATGTTACAAAAGAACTGAATTGTGTTGTTCTAATGCATCCTACCTTCTGTATCTTACAGGACATCAGGACGGGGAAGATCATTGGGCGTGGTACTGAGCGACAAGGGCTTTATTATGTGGATGAAGTGACTCAACAAGGTACTGTATTGCTAGCTCATGGGTCTGTAGATAGGGAAGCTTGGTTATGGCACCGAAGATTGGGACACTCATCCAGTGGTTACTTACATCGTTTATTTCCTGAATTATTTCCAACAAATAAAGTCTTGAATTGTGAAACATGTTTTTTGGCCAAAAGTCACAGACACACATTCAAATCAAATGATACTAAGGTTGATTCTCCTTTTTTATTAATTCATTCGGATGTGTGGGGACCAGCAAAGGTTGTGGGGGGACAAAACTTCCGTTATTTCGTAACATTCATTGATGATTGCACCCGCATGACTTGGATTTATCTCTTGAAACATAAATCCGAAGTTTTCTCAAAATTCACGATTTTTTTTGTGCCATGGTCAAAACCCAATTCAAAAGAGATGTCCAAATTCTTCGGTCCGATAATGGGGGAGAATTTCTAAACACTCCTATGAAACAATTTTGTCAAGAAAAGGGGATAATTCATCAGACATCCTGTGTTCATACTCCCGAACAAAACGGGGTGTTTGAAAGAAAAAACCGCTTTCTTTTAGAAATAACTCGTGCACTCATGATTGAATCCCAAGTTCCAAAATCTTTTTGGCCTGAGGCTATTGTCACAGCAACCTATCTTATGAATTGTCTTCCAACCAGAGCTCTTGATTTAAAAACCCCACTTCAAATCCTCTCTAAATTTCACAAACCACCATCAAACCTTATCCTTGAGCCTCGTATCTTTGGTTGTTCTGTTTTTGTTCACCTACCAAAAACAGGCCGTTCCAAAATTGACGCATGTGCCGAGAAATGTGTGTTTGTTGGCTATGGCGTCAATCAACACGGTTATCGGTGTTACAATCCAAACTCACATCATATGTATACCACAATGAACTGTGATTTCCTTGAAACCGAGTACTACTACACTACCCAACACACTGGTCAGGGGGAAAAGGCAACAGATGATAACACATTGAGTTGGATACAATGGATTCCATCCTTAGAAGAAGGAGTTAGTCACGAAGCCCAAACCGTGTCACAATCCACTAGCCCTGAAGAAAGTACCACTGACAATGATTCTACCAACCTGGCGTCCGAGGTAAGTAATTCTCAAACTCAAGAGTATGTTAATTCCTCTAATATCTTTGATTCATCCACTAACGATGAGAATCATGAGCATGTTGAAACTCCTGACTTATCTAATGATAAGGCAGACCAAGAACCACCACAGGTCGAACAAGACAGATATGTGTTACCCTCAAGATCCACCAGAGGAGTCCCTCCCAAGAGATACTCTCCTGAAAAAGAGGCTCGAGGTTCCCGATATCCAATGGCAAACGTGGCAGCGGGAAATTTATCTCCAGAAGCCAAAGCTTTTTCCACAGCTTTATGTTCCGAAGCAATTCCAACTACAGTTGAACAAGCTCTTAAGTCTAAGGAATGGAGAGAAACAATGGAAGTTGAAATGGATGCTCTAAATAAAAATGACACATGGGAGAAATGTATCCTTCCTCCTGGAAAAAAACCAGTAGGATGTCGTTGGGTCTTCACTATAAAATATAAGCCTGATGGAACTATTGAAAAATACAAAGCTCGGCTGGTAGCAAAGGGGTATACTCAAACATACGGGATTGATTATTCTGAGACTTTTTCTCCCGTGGCCAAAATCGACACAATCAGGGTCCTATTTTCTATAGCTGCAAACAAAGATTGGCTCTCCTTCAATTTGACGTAAAAAACGCCTTCTTACATGGAGAGCTTAAAGAAGAAGTCTATATGGAAGTCCCTCCTGGACTTATGAAAGATTCTAATTCTAGAGAAGTGTGTCGCTTAAAGAAATCCTTATACGGATTAAAACAATCCCCTCGTGCCTGGTTTGGCAGATTTACTTTAGCAATGAAACAATATGGCTTCAAACAAAGTAACTCAGATCATACTATGTTCCTTAAACGGAGGAGTGGACGTGTCACGTGCTTAATTATCTATGTTGATGATATGATAATCACAGGAGATGATGAAGAAGAGATGACAAGGTTAAAGGCAAACCTTTTCAAAGAATTCGAAATAAAGGATTTGGGGAGACTCAAATACTTTCTTGGAATCGAAGTCATGAGGTCAAGAAAAGGAATTTTCATCTGCCAAAAGAAGTATGTTCTTGACTTGCTGGCTGAAACAGGGATTATTGATTGCAAACCTGTGGAAACTCCTATGATGGTGAACCAGAAGCTCTATATGGAGGAAAATGCTAAGCTAGCTGACAAAGGAGAATACCAGTGAATAGTAGGGAAACTAATCTATCTCTCACATACCCGACCTGATATTGCCTACGCAGTAGGCGTTGTGAGCCAATTCATGCATCAACCTCAAGTTACCATATGGAAGCCGTGTGGAGAATTATTAGATACCTCAAAGGGACACCTGGTCATGGAGTTCTTTTCAAGAAAGAAGGGCACCTTGAAACTCAAGTGTATACCGATGCAGATTGGGCGGGAGATAAAGGAAATCGGAGATCAACATCTGGTGACTTTACTCTCGTTGGTGGAAATCTTGTCACATGGAGAAGCAAGAAACAGAAGGTTGTTGCTCTTTCAAGCTCTGAAGCAGAATTTCGAGGAATAGCACATGGTCTAGCAGAAATACTATGGGTACGAAAACTTTTGACAGAAATCGGATATTCCCCAACTCATTCTAGTAAAATTTTATGCGATAACAAAGTAGCTATCCAAATTTCAGAGAATCCAGTCCAGCATGATCGCACAAAACACATTGAGGTAGATCGACACTTCATTAAAGAAAAACTTGAAGCAGGGATAATTGAACTTCTGTTTGTCCGCTCAGAAGACCAACTCGCAGATATTCTGACAAAAGCTGTAAATGGAAAATCCTTTTATCATTGTCTTGGCAAGTTGAGCATTGAAAACCCCACTACTCAACTTGAGGGGGGAATGTTGAAATATGTGATTAGGATCAATTTTCCATCATTTCCTAATTTAGGCCTTTGACCCTTACAGCACAAGATCCGATTTCTGCTAATTGACAGCCAAACTCTTCAAGGACATTTACTATTTTTCCTTTTTTAGTCCTTTGTATAGGCTATATAAATTGTACGATTGAATGTAAAATACAGACAAGAAATACAAATTCATCAATCTCTTCTAACATTCCTCTGGTTATCATTGTTTACAGAAATAGATAGGCCCAGAACATTTTCATCATTTGGCTTTTTGTTGGTCAAAATTGGTATTAAATGATAGTATGAATGTATACATACTTGGATGGCCCATGTGAGAGTTTTATTACATTGGTGGCTTTTGGAATAAAGTAGCTTGGGTGGCATCTACATACATAAATAATGTGGTAAATATTGTTGCCGAAAACTATACAACTACAATGTTAATATCATGATCCACAGAAAAGTCAGCATCTGTGGTTAGATTCTTGATTTCTTTAAATCTGTTGTTGAGACTGTCTTCCTTGTTTATATCAAAAGTACAATATATCGACCATTCTTAGCATTTGACTTTACAACCTGATTTAGAAATTTCACAAGAGGATCTGAAGGTGGGTCAGGCTTGCTCCATACAATGTGAACTGAGTCAAGTCCAGGACAAGATGTATGATGAGAAATGGATTGTTTGAGTAGATCATATCGTTTCCACGTGTTTATTAACAATGTATACCCTTTCCTGCATAAACAATAAAGGTAAAATGAACATAAGCCACAAGATGCCTAGTGGAATATCATTACCATATACATAGAATATGATAAAATATAATTGAATTACATTTATTGTATACATAATGGTAACATTTGATTGTGAACACAAAGAGAAGCCATCAATAGCTCTCTTTATCCAAACAAGTCAAAAGTTACAAAAAAAGGATTACTTGACCATATGATTATCACATTGGAAAATAGTAAAATTTCCAAATTGAACATGAGACCTAACACTATTGCAATTAGTGCAGATCACAAGTTGATATTCATTTATTATTCAAAATTTTCAAACAAGAGCAGAGTAACCTTTGTTCTTCACACCACATACTTGTTCACACTTCGCATTTTGTCACATTAGGGTTTTTTTTGGGTTTAAATTAGTTTTTTTTTTCTGTTTGATTGTGAAGATCATGATTATATGTACCGGCTTAATTAGTTTAAATGGTGAGATCTCTGGTTGATAGTGTTCAATTATTAGCGAATCTCTCATGTATTGTATTTGTACTGAATATTCGATGCAAACTGAACTGGTGAGGCTCCACAAATATTTATTCAGACTAAAGCCTAAAGATTCAATAATCGCAAACCATTATGTAAGTTTCCAGCCATTTCAAACAATTAGCAATAAATCTCACTAGCCACAAGCTTCAGAGGGACAAATCAACACATGCAATTTGTCCACATTGATTTACCTTCATACCAGATAAGCATCTCAAATAAACTTGGAAAAACGGGCAGTTGGGGTCAGGCTGGGTAGCGGGTCGGAATGGGCTCGGTCATAACGGGTTGTATTCCAGCAATTCTTGCTGCTATTAGGAAATCAAACAACTCCTTGAAATATTACGAGTCACCTTGATTAACAAGTACCATTTCTATCCACAGTCCAACCAATAACCTTCAACTATTTTCAAAATTCAAGATACTAATCTGCTGTGAAAGAGAAGGAAACTAATTAAAATTATACAGAGTCCACAATGTGCAGCGATGCTAGTGTTCACCAAAACAGAAAAGATTCTGACTTTCAGATAATTATTATTCAATTATTTCAGTTCAACTCAGATTAAATAAAAGGAGCACCCAGTTTGTCAAGAAACACAAAACCACACAACAGATCTGAGTGATTGCCATTTAAAAGAAATAATCTACGTAGGCACATCATTAAAGATTAAAAACACTAACCAAGAAATCAATAACATCTTCGATTTTAATCGGCATCTACCTTTTACTTTCTACTTGTACACCAAAAAATATAGAAAGAGCAATTTGAATACCGATTCAGAAGTTTCTCAACAACTGCTAAAATACAACACAATAAGAAATACTCAACATACAACATAAGTCAGAAGTTTCTCAACAACTGCATGATTCAAAAGGGTCTAGCTGCACCATAAAGTTCTTTCCCTGCATCAATTTTATAAAATAAAAGAAAATAGAGTAAGGCGTTTTGCACAATTTAGGGTAATAGAAAAACATGTGAAACACGTACCATTCATGAACTAAATTCATTATCTTCTCTTGTTTTGCCTGTTTAAGATCAAGATCATATGATCTGCTACATCAGCAATTGCATTGAACCATTTTGGTCTTCCAGTTGATAACATGATATATCCCAACACCATTCCAAGTAAGGCTCCACACCCATATCCCATCACTACCACTTTCCATGTGAATCCACTATCCTCTTCATCTCCATCACCTTCAAGTTGTAGTACATGAGGATGCTCACTGCACTTTTTGGTCAACGGAAGCCCACAGAGTTTTGGGTTCCCACCAAATGAATAATTATCAAACGTGTTGAACTGTTTTCCTTGTGGAATGTGGCCCACGAGATGGTTTTGTGATAGATTTAAGGATCCAAGAAATGTCAATTCAGCAAGGCTTTGTGGAATCTCTCCTGTGAGTTTGTTCCAAGACAGGTCTAATGATTCAATTTCTGATATATTCCCAAGAGCATGTGGGATTTGACCTGTTAGGCAGTTGTGCGACAAGTTGAGTACTTTCAAAGAGTTCAGATTTCCAATGATGTTTGGAATACCCCCTTTAAATTTATTGTGTGATAAATCAACAATTGTGTAGTCAACCAAAAGTCGTGAAAAGTATTGATCAACTCCTTTCATAGCAATAGTTATAGAGTAATAATACAAGGTACCTAAGGACATATACGTTGGTTTTGTGTTCTTTTCTACCACATTTTTCATGGCATTGAATTTCTGAAAATATTTTGCGGGGAGTTGTCCTACAAAACCATTATGAGATAAGTCAATAACTCGCAGACTTGGAAATGGGAATTTAACCTTAGAAGAGGTTACAATGCCACCATGGAAATTGTTTGATCTGAGGACAAGTGTGTGTAAATTGGGTAGATCTCCTAACCAACTAGGGAATGTGTCACTTAACTGGTTGTTTCCCAGGTCAATTATTCTCAAATCTTGACATTTGTATAAAGAAGTGGGCACCTTTCCTTCCAACTGATTTCCGTTTAAACTAAACGCCCATAATGCACTCCAATCCCAGAATACATTTGGAATGGTACCATTTACTGAGTTATTTGAAAGATCCAAAAG
Organism: Helianthus tuberosus; assembly: GCA_030545235.1. NCBI lineage: Eukaryota > Viridiplantae > Streptophyta > Magnoliopsida > Asterales > Asteraceae > Helianthus > Helianthus tuberosus. The sequence goes on along the minus strand of CM060432.1, from coordinate 181,722,550 downwards.
CAACAACTGATTTCCTCCTATCTCCCCTACCCAATCAGGCATGTGCCCCTGTATATCATTGTTAGACATATCTAAGAGTCGAAGATTTGTCATGGTTCTAATGGACACTGGAAACAGCTTTAGACTGCAAGAGGCCAAACCTAAGACTTGTAAACCAGGGTAGACATAATGATTAGCATTACTGGTTGTAATAGATAAACCACTATGTGACAAAGTGAGTAGTTCAAGGTTTGTGAGGCTTGATAACAATGCATCCAACTCCCAGTCACCTCTAAAATTATTATATGAAAGGTCTAGGTAAATGAGGTTGGTAAGTCGTTGAAATGTTTGCAAGTCAGGGCCATTATCAAGCACATCGATCTGGCCACTGAATTGATTGTGAGAAAGAGATAAGATATCTAAAGAATAAAGCGAAAACAGCTCGAGTGGCATATTTCCTTGGAACATGTTATTATCGAGCCGGATATTTTTTAAAGAAGGAAGGGTAAACAATGAAGAAGGCAGTGTTCCAGAAAGCTTGTTATTTGATAAATATAGGGATTCAAGGTATCTAAGGTTACCAAGGGATTTGGGAAGAGACCCATTCAAACCACAACCTGAGAGACCTAACATCCTGAGAGGGATGCTAGTGCTTGTGTTAACCTTGGGAAGTGGACCAGAGAGATTATTGTTCCCTGACAAGTAAAGTTGTTCCAAATATTTAAGATTTAAGATGTTATTAGGTAACTTCCCTTGCAGGCTGGTGTTGCTGAGATCGAGTGATCTTAGAGAAGAAGAGATACTAAGATAAGTGGGTAAAACAATACCTATATTAACATCAGAAAGACGAAGGTCTCTCAAAAAAGTAGAATTTATAAGGAGACTGCTAAAAATATGAGGTTCAAGATCAATCCCATTCCCAGAGAGATCAAGTGAAACCAAATTAGGAAGAAGTGAGACCTCTGAAGGGATATGCCCTGTGAAACTGTTATACGACAAGTCGAGTGTTTCCAAGGATTGAAGAGTGAAAATGCTACGAGGCAGGTTTCCTTGCAATCCAGTGGAGGCAAGATTTAGCAATTTTAAAGCTGGAGAGATATCAGGATTACTAGGTAAAACTGTAGAGATGTTAACATGTGTGAGAGAAAGTTCTTTCATAACAGTTAAATTTTGAAGCAGATTGATGAAAACATGAGGATCAAGATTGAGATGATCAATCCCATTCCCATTCCAATTCCAAGAGAGATCAAGGGACACCAATTTATGAAGGTGTGAAATATATGTGGGAACTTGACCAGTAAACCCACAAGAAGAGATGTTGAGATGCATGAGACTATTAGAAAGCCTGACTATTGCAGGTGGAAGTTGGGAATGAGTAAAGTTATTGTAAGCAAGGTTGAGTCTTTGGAGACGAGGGAGGTGAAAAAGAGTTGAGTTAGGGTGGATAGTACCTTTCACCATCCCACAGCTCAGGTCAAGACCAATAACGTCTCCAGTGGAGTGGTCACAAGTGACTCCATTCCAATCACAACAATCTGTACTTGTGTTCCAGTTCACCATAATTGGATTATAACCTGAACCAAGCCAATTTTTACATTCGAAGTCATACTCAAACAGGGTATTATTGATGTAGGAAAGGTTTTGCTTAAACTGAAGCAAAGCAAGGGTCTGTTGAACAGAGCATTTATGAGTGGGATTGACAGAAGAGGAAGAGGAAGATGTAGAAGAGATGAAGAATAAGGAAAGGAAAAAGAAAAGCAAAATCCAATTATTCATTCTCTTTGATTGTATGTTTCTTCGAATGGCTATAGATATTCAGTTTGCTCAATCAATATATACTCAATAATAGTACAATAACTTGCATGTAGTTTCAAAGACCAGTGATACTTTTTGACCTTCCCCACCAACTTGCAAGTCTTTGGTTCAATAGTAATGTAATTATAACTTTCACATAAGTCTTTGGTTCAGTAGTAACGTAATTATAACTTTCACATCAAAGTGTGTAAAACGTTCACTTGTAGATAAACATAATGGAACGAGGTTTGGTGTGAAAAAAAACTTTGGGATTTGGTAGGACTTTAAATTGTAGGTAAGGTCTTAAGTTTAATGATATTGTGTACTTGTGTAGACTATTAAGCAAAGATGAATAACATAAGGTTAACATTTTACATGTGTCTTAAATAACAATCATAGACCACAAATGAGAAAGAAACAACAGAAGTCAAATACCTGGGACTCTGGGAGGATTACATTTTGTTGATGCAGATTTTGTGTCCGATGCTTGTCGAATAGATTAGTTTTATTTTACGCTGAATTTGTAATAGTTAGTGAAACGGTCTATCGAACGTGTATAGACCCGCTCGTTTGAAGTGGTCAAACTAGAGGGTTATTCGGTTGACCGTGTGTGTTTGCAAGACAAGGGGTGTGACTATAAATAGAAAACCCTTGCCATTTGCAACATGAAGGAGTTTTTAGGAGGTTTGAGACCTCACCGGGAGAGATCACCACTTGGTCTCTCCCCGGATGTATACTTCTTTGGTATTAGTTCGGTTATCATGTAATCGGGCCGATTTGTAATGTTTTACTACCGGATTAATACAAAGTTGTTTGTTTATCATCTCTAATCTCTCCCGTCTTGAACCGATCTCACACGAATCACGGTTTCGGTCACGAAACTCGGTCCTACAATTGGTATCAGAGCCATGGTGCCCGATTTAGTAAATCTAACCGTTTACTAAGTCACATGTGCTCTAGATCTGTGATTTTAGTGATTTTTGTTCAAGAAGAAAAGTTGGGTGAAAATGAGAAAAACTCAGATCTGGACCCGAATATTCAGATCTGTGCTGAAACAAGTGTTCGGTTTTATGTTTTTCACCTATATAATCAAGTTATCATCATCAAAAATCAAAAATACAATGTTTTCGTCAAATTGACTTTAGGGCTTTATTAAATGCCTTCTAAAGGAAAATCACCGACTCAGGGTCAGAAGAAACAGACCCAAAAGAAGAACAAGAATGTGAACTTTGTGAAATCTAAGGGAACGGACAAAATTGAAAAGTTTGAAAATCAATCTAACTTAGATTTTGTCAAGAAAGCAACAGTGATGAAAAGGAATGAACCAAATAGTTCAAAACCTAGTACCTCGGGATCACAAAGTTCATCATCATCGGCAAGACGATCACATGATACTTCGGGGTTTGTTGAACGAAGATCATGTTTTGAATGTGGTGAAATTGGGCATATCATTCGAAACTGTCCTTATCTTCATAAGTTGAAAGATAAGGTTGATGATCCCCGTGACCAAACTGACCGCAAGCGATCTGTTTCTATAAAACAAGATCCCCGACTTGTAAAAGAAAGGGAAAAGAAACAGAAACGCCAACAGGTCAAGGTGATTGAAAAGGCACTTAAAACTGATGTGGTTCAAAAACAATTTGTTTCAGTTAAGCCAGAAAACTCAAAACTTTCAAAAACTTCAGACAACCATGAAGTTAAGATTTTAAAGAATAACACTGGTAAAACAAAACAGACCTGGAAACCAAAAACGGTTATTGAATCAGGGGGACCATCACAATTTTTGAATCATCAAAGAATAGAAGTTATTGTTGTTGATGAAAGTGGAAGACCCAAGACCACAATGGCTTGGGTCCCGATCTCCAACTAATCAAGTGAGTTCATGTGCAGGGTGTTCCAGGAGGAACTATCAGTAGTCATTGGATTGTTGATAGTGGGGCATCCAGGCACATGACAGGCGACATGAAGCTTCTCTACGACGTCAAATCTATTAGAGGAGGTTATGTTGCTTTTGCTGGAGATAAAGGCGGATATATTACGGGTGAAGGAATGATTTCCAACGGGGTTGTTAGCTTTGATAAGATCAACTTTGTACAACAACTTGATCACAATCTTCTTAGTGTTTCTCAAATTTGTGATAAGCAGTTCTCAGTACACTTTGATGCAAATGGATGTTATGTGCTGAAACCCGGCTTCAAAATTCCGAAAGAATGGATTCTCTTGTCTGCTCCAAGGATAAATGATTTGTATGTCCTTGATATGAGCCAAGCTATCACAACGTCTGCACAAGCAACTTGTTTCGTTTCCAAAGCCACAGAAAAAGACACGATCTCTTGGCACAGACGAATGGGTCACATTCACTTACGCAAAATGAATCATTTGGTATCAAATGAATTGGTGAATGGTGTTCCGCTTAAAAATTTCCATCTTCAAGACATCTGTGTCTCGTGCCAGAAAGGAAAACAAACGAAGAAGCGACACCCTACAAAGAAAATCAACACGGTGGCTGTTCCTCTTGAACGGTTGCACATGGATTTGTTCGGTCCTGTCAAGCACAAAAGCATTAGGAATGATCAATACTGCCTCGTGATAACTGATGATTATTCAAGATTTTCTTGGGTGGCGTTCATGGCACATAAGAGTGAAACCTTCGGTATTATCAAAAACTTGATTATTCAGATTGAGAATCTATATAACTTGAAGGTTAGGCGGATACGTAGCGACAATGGTACTGAATTTAAAAATCATGCCATGGCGGAGTTTTGCACTTCAAAAGGTATTCTTCACGAATTTAGTGCAGCTTATACTCCTCAACAGAATGGCGTCGCTGAACGTAAGAACCGCACATTGATCGAGACTGCTAGGACTATGTTGGTAGAGTCACAATTGCCAATTCCATTCTGGACTGAAGCTGTGGCATCTGCATGTTATACGTTGAACCGAGTCCTTACAGTCAAAAGGCACAACAAGACCTGTTTTGAGCTTCTTCACAAACGGAAACCAGATTTGTCATATCTTGAACCGTTTGGAGCTCCGTGCACACTAATCGATCCTAATGGAAAGTTTGGGGCAAGAGCCATTGAAGGATACTTTCTTGGGTATTCCACCCCGAACTTAAGGGTCTGGAATCTAGAGACAAAAAGGGTCGAGGAATGGTCTGAAGTCAGAGTACAAAGGCACACTTTACCAGTCAAATGTCCTGGTCAGCCTTGGATGTTTGAGTACGATGACTTTTTCAATTCGATCAATGTTGAAGCAGTTGAAGAAAATGCTGCTGCAAGGATGTTTTTCGAGAGTGACAATGCAACAGATTCACCGTTGGTTCGTCCCATTATTGTCAATCAAGAACCATCTTCGGTGAACAATAATGCTCTCGACAATGAGGATTTTCACGATGCTACCGAATTGAACGAATCTTCAGAGGATGATGAATTTCTAGATGCAGATCAAGAAGCTCCAACAACAGCAGTTCATGGTATTTCAGAGGGTACTCCTCCAGTGGACGTCCCTAGAACAGCTGAAGCTACTGCATCATCCTCTTCGGCAATTCCGGGCATTGAATTGATTGTTGATCTCAATCTCAACAATCTGGGTACAAACATTCCAGTTCAAGATAATCCAGAAACAAGGATTCACAATACCCATCCTCAACAAAACATCATCGGAAATGTACAAAGTGGCGTTCAAACGAGAAACATGTTGCGGAACAACAACAATGCAGGCTTGTATGCAACTATCCGAGAATCTGGTCAACAAAATGATTGGTCTTTCGCGTGTTATGTCTCACAGGAAGAGCCAAGAACTTGGAAAGATGCTTTGAAAGATAGCTCTTGGGTTGAAGCGATGCAGGAAGAACTGCAACAATTCCAGAAGCTTGGTGTCTGGAAACTCGTAAAGAAACCTGCTGGTTACAAGAAGATTGGTACCCGTTGGGTGTTTAAATGCAAAAAGGATGACCGTGGAGTCGTTATTCGAAACAAAGCAAGGCTAGTCGTTCAAGGTTTTCGTCAGATTGAAGGGATCGACTACAACGAAGTGTATGCACCTGTTGCACGTCTAGAAGCAATTCGGATCTTTCTGGCTTATGCCTCATTCAAAGGTTTCAAGGTATACCAGATGGACGTGAAAAGTGCATTCTTACATGGTGTGGTGGAAGAAGAGGTGTACGTCGAACAGCCTCCAGGTTTTGAAGATCCTATCCATCCCGATCGGGTTTGGTTGCTCAACAAAGCTCTCTATGGTCTACATCAAGCACCGCGAGCTTGGTATGCAACCTTATCTAATTATCTGCTGGAGAATGGATTTCGCAGAGGTCTTATCGATTGTACTCTTTTCATCAAAGAACAAGATGGAGATCTTCTACTGGTACAGGTATACGTTGATGATATTATATTTGGTTCTACTAATGATGTTTTGTGTAGGAATTTCGAGCTCATCATGCAGGATAAATTCGAGATGAGTGCTATGGGGGAAATGACTTTCTTTTTGGGCCTACAAGTACAACAAACTGAGTCTGGGATATTCATCCATCAGACTAAATATGTTGGTGACATCTTGAGCCGGTTCCAGATGTCTGATGCAACGCCCATCGGTACCCCATTGCCGCAAAATCACGGAATTACTCCAGACTTGAAGGGTGAAGCTGTTAGCCCCTCATACTACCGCGCGATGATCGGATCTCTTATGTACCTCACAGCATCAAGACCAGATATAATGTACCCAACGTGCCTGCTTGCCAGATATCAAGTCAACCCGAAGGCCTCACATCTTGCAGCTGTAAAAAGGATTTTTCGTTATTTGAAGGGTTACCCTGACACCGGTCTATGGTACCCTAGGGATAATAACTTTGACTTGATCGCATTCAGTGATTCTGATTTTGGCGGATGCAAAATCGACGGCAAATCCACAACGGCTGGATGTCAGTTTTTGGGAAATCGCCTAGTCACATGGCAATGCAAGAAGCAGACCTGCGTAGCTACATCAACCTGCGAAGCTGAATACATTGCTGCCTCAAGTTGTTGCTCCCAAGTCCTATGGATCCAACAACAAATGCGTGACTACGGTTTTGAATTCCTAACTACTCCTATTTACGTTGATAATTCTGCTGCCTTACAGATCACTAGAAATCCTGTACAGCATTCAAAGACTAAGCACATCGAAATTAAGTATCACTTCATACGTGATTGCTTTGAGAAAAGGATAATCGATGTTGCTTACATCCACACCGATGACCAACGTGCCGACCTTTTTACCAAAGCATTTGACAAATCAAGATTTGACTATTTATTATTGGTAAACGGCATTAAGGTCAAGCAAGAGTAAAACCAACATCGGAAAATCATTTTTGTAAATACCTTTGTGTTTTAAATTTGTCTTAGTTTATTGATTTTAGGGGGAGTAAATCCAAAATTTGAAAAGCCAAAAACATCGAAAAATTTCAAAAACACAAAAACAATAGAAAAACAAAAATGAGTTTCCTGGCGAGCAAAAGAGAAAATGATAGTACATCAGTGGTCTATCCAAACCTCTTTAAACCTAAACTGAAAAACGATAAGCAGCTCTATATAAGATGTATCGGTAGGCTCACAATCATTTTAAAGTGTGCAGGGTGATATAAACTTAAATCGACTGAAGACCAGGTGGGAACCATTCATTGGCATATGGTCTTAGTACCGAAATTTCGTTTGAGAGATTGCCGAGGTTCTGAAATATTCGGTCTTTATGCTGCTTATCATCTGGGTATCATGGTTGTATCTTTTACCGAAAAATAACGGGGACGCAAGTCTAGATCTTCCATGATACTATACATACGTGTACATACTGCATACGACCTCAATAAGTGATCAACAATCACATGTCCCTCAAAATAAGTGATAATATATCACAAATTCTTTCCGGGAGTCAAGTTCGTCTCTCTGCTGTACGAAAGTACTGACCTGTTCACGGACTTGCTCCTGTGCCCTCATGCATATGAAAATCAAGTTCCTCATCAATAAGTGATTCTATCACATAGGGCTTGTTTTCAAATCAAAATAAGTGAGAATCTCACATCATATACGGTCAAACAGATGATAATCGGTATACTCACCGGTAAGATGAACCCTCGTGCATACCTTGATACGGGAATGTGTCGTGATGTGGATGAACACCGGTCGGTAAGTATAAATCATACCTTAACGTATCCCCTCGCCATGATTACATCTGATAAGTTGAGCTTAAGTGGACAACAATATCGATAATCGTTATAGGATGCTTATCTTAATGTTATCTAATTGAACAACAAGAGCGTTTTGGCATGACCGTACACTGATATGACTCTCTTACCCTCGAAACTCACAAAAAGAATGTCTGTAAATATTTATTTAATGCTTTCAGTTTCTGTATCTTTGTATATATTTATTTACTGCTTTCAGTCTTTACATTTGAAATATTCAAAATACCAAAAAGATTTTAGGTGTGTTTTAATATAAACTTTCTAAAAGTCAAAAAGATTTTATTTCTATCTTATTTTCGATCGTACGATGTTGGATCTCGAGTCTTCGTTGCCTGAAACCTGATCGAAAACCGAATTGACTAAATCTTCATAAAACGGTCAAAATTTGCAAGTTTTGAAAGTTAAAAACTAAAATTGACAAATTTGTTAAACTTTCAAACTGTCGGATAGTGTTTGATTGATATATGGTCATACGTGTGTCATTTGTTTAAATGTTAACTATATTCCAAGCAGTTGTTCTCATTACGCGTTTAGCTTTCTTGCATGTGCAGATGCTAAAGGCGAGGAGAACATGTTCGATGACGAGCTTCGGAATGAAGACACGACGTGAAGGCACTCAAATAATAAAGATGATCGAGTTGCCGCTGATCAATCATCAACACCACAAGGATCTCAAGTTGTAAAGATCAAGACATTCACGAGCATAACTCAAGGGGGAGCTTATGTTAAGGAGGAGTTAGCCAACACACTTCCTACATGAAACGGGGAGTTTGTTGATACACTTTCTGCTTTGAAGACGTGAAGACTATGAAGATCCTCCGACATAGAAGACATGAAAGGCGAATCTCGCGAGTAGCGTCCAAGGGGGAGTTTGTTGATACATATTTTGTGGACGCGACTCAGCTCGGTTCAACTCGGTTCGTTTCGACCCGGTTAGGTTCGGCTCAAGCCCGACATTACGACATTCCTCCGTCGTGCGTCCCAGAGTTCGACACGCGAAGCACGGAGAGCCGCGAGCCTTCCCGAGGAACCTCATCACCATGACATCATCATAATGATGTCATGATGATGTCATGTAGATGTAAATACATGCAACTGGTGAAAGTGTACGTGCATGCATGATGAATTGGGCCTCCACTGTTTGGGCCTAAACCCAAGTCGACGAAACAGACAGTTTCGTCAATATTGTTTCCATTTCGTCGAGCTGAGGCTTGATTCGTCGAGTCTTGTCTGTTTCGTCAAGTGTTGTGTGTCTGTGAGTATAAATAGACTTGCTATGTTTCTGTTTTAAAGTGAGAGCACAGAGAGAACACAAGACACAAGAACAGAGCACACACGCACGAGAGAGAGAGTTTATAGAATACATCTGTAAACATTGATTTGTAATAGACTTTTCATAGTATTAATACAGAGGTGTTAATCGGTGAATATTGTGTGTCGTGTATTTACGTGTTCGATCTCGGTTTGCTATTCCGGTTGGATTCCGCACAACCGGGGTGGTTTGTACACAAGGATTAGGCGACTAGATCCTCCCCTAGCCGGACCTACAATTGGTATCAGAGCCATGGTGCCCGATTTAGTAAATCTAACCGTTTACTAAGTCACATGTGCTCTAGATCTGTGATTTTAGTGATTTTTGTTCAAGAAGAAAAGTTGGGTGAAAATGAGAAAAACTCAGATCTGGACCCGAATATTCAGATCTGTGCTGAAACAAGTGTTCGGTTTTATGTTTTTCACCTATATAATCAAGTTATCATCATCAAAAATCAAAAATACAATGTTTTCGTCAAAGATCTGCATAAGAACAGTCGCTGTGTTCTTGATGTTCTTGGCGGCTGCTTAAAGAAACTAGGGTTTCTTCATACCCCGAAAGATGAAAAAGGTGCTCGAAAGATGAGACAACTTCGAAAGATGATCCTCGAAGGATATCTTTCGACCTGATCCATCTTTCGAAAAGTCTGATCAGATCGAAGGATATCTTTCGACCAATTCATCTTTCGCGTCACCATTTTCAACAACTTCGAAAGATTATCCTTCATCTTTCGAGCATCAATCGTCGACTGAAACAGGGGCTGGTTATCGAAGAAGAAGAGGGCAGTGGATGGTTTGTCTGGTTTGGATGTGGTTGTCGGCTGCAATTTTGGATGTTGGTATCGCAGAAAGAAGAAGATGGGTGCTGTTAATTGTTCATCGAGGAGGATGATGATGTACAGAGGCTGCACTTATTTTTTTTCTTTCTTGCTGGTGCTAGGTATCGCCGATGAGATGGAGATGTTGGCGGTTGAAATTCCGATCTCCATGTTTATTATCTGGATCCGAGTTGTCGGCTACAGTTTTGAGGTGGGTATCGAAGGATGATCGATTACCGGATCTGATGGAGATTCGCCGCCGGAAATCAAGAGACTGTTTGAAGAAGGGTTTTTGAATGAAACTGGGTGTCGCTGTTTGTTGGGGGCTGTGAATCGAAAGGAGAGAGGAAGAGAAGTTTGTCTGGTTTGAGTTTTGTTCATCACAGAAAGAGAAGAAAAGGAAGACAGACATTAGCGGCTGGTAATTTCTTTGGATAGATTGACTTTAGGGCTTTATTAAATGCCTTCTAAGTGGGCTGTGTTGGTTCTTCATGGACTCAGTAAATGTTCGTTGAAACATATAGAGTTATTGGGCCCAGTCAATTATATTTGGAAAACATCAAGTATTCGTGGCACTCACAATTTTGTCATCCACTCAACTGTTAGTGGACTTTTATGAAAACAAGAACAAATTAAGTCATGTAGGAATCTTATTTGGGCTTCACAAATTTTTTTTGGGGGCTCTAAAGTTTTTGGACTAATTTATTTTGACAAGCATTCGTGGAACTCAGTGTTGCTTTGGAGTGTGGTGCATAGACTTGAAATTGATTATTTGAGTTGCAAAGTGGGGGTCGGGTGTTCGCAAAATTTATCTGAATCGCGCTGTAAAGGTCAAAATTCGTACGGGTTTTGGGAGCGCGCGGGATGATGCAGCATGATGAAAACAAAAGATGATGATATTTTGAAAAATGTGGGGTAGTCACGGTTACCGATGCAAATGTCAAAAATGGTGACGCGACTATTATGGGCCAAAAACCAAAAACAGAACGGTATGTTCACTTCCGCACGTCGATATTTATGATTGTTATCGGTTATTCGTAAATGTTCGAAAGCATTTTGTTTATTGTCATATTCTCGCATTTGAAAACGAACGTATGAACCTAGAATGTCAATACCGGTCCTAACGAGTTCACAAAGTCTTTGGAGGGATACAAGTCGGATCCTACGGGGTACTAGGCGAAATTTCTTTATCAACTAGAATATGCAACGAAGAAATCTTTTTTTGTTTATTGTCATATTCTCGCATTTGGTAACGAATGAATGAACCTAGAATGTCAATACCGGTCCTAACGAGTTCACAAAGTCTTTGGAGGGATACAAGTCGGATCCAACGGGGTACTAGGGGACGTTCTTATTCAACTAGCATATGCAAAGAAGAAATTCGTTTTCGTGATTTTTCGAAAAACCAAGAACATTCAACGAAGATTGACGACAGTTCCGCTCAGTGGAGGGAATTGGTGAACATTTGACGACAGTTTCTTTGAAGTGGAGAGAATCTGTTAAGGTTTAGAAATCTTACCAAAGAAATAGGGGGAATAAAACGTATGTTGAATTTCTTCGGTAAATTTCTAAACGCAATCACAGGTGGTAGAGTTTGTGATTTTCTGGTGATACAAACGGTTCGGCGTGGAATGTTTTGCACATACACATATTTGAGGATTTTAATTAATTCTCCAGCCAGCGTGAAGGGTTTTGCACGGAAAAATACAGGTTTCTAAAGTCTACAGTAGTTACAAAAGCGCTGTTCACTGAAGACCTGGGGAATCTTTATGAAAGCTGATAGTTCAAGACTGAAGACCTGCAGGATTCGGTTTTGGGTTTGATGTTTCCTTGGGATTTTACAGGGATATGGGGGTAACTCAATTCGTTGAGTTTGCAAACGATGTACTTGGTCAAGCTGACTTCCTGAGTACTGATGCTGAAGATCCGTAGTGCATTACGTGGTCAACTTCACAAAGGCGAGACAATGAGATCTGGATGTAGTTCAACTAAGCATGCTGGTTGAGCTTGCAAGGGATACACTTGGTCTAGCTGACTTTCCTGAGTGTTGTTGCTGAAGATTAAAGTGCATTACTTGGTCGATTCCACAAAGACGGTTTACAGAAGACAGTTCACCAGAAATCTCTATCAATGTAGTATGCTTGTATGAAATAGAGTTCTTATGACAAGATCAAGACTTGATGCAGTTCTTAAAGGTTGGAACCCTTATTAAATGCCGGTTGGAGTATTGGAAGATCAGCGGAAGATCGGTCAATTGAGGAAATTGCACAACACCCAACACGGATACGCGTACTTTAAGGGGGAAATATTATACAAGGAGCATCAAGATACTACTTACCTGGATCATCGGTCAAGGGGGAATTTGTTAACACAGAGAAGATGAATACTTGACTGAAGATCGATTGCAGTTGCATTTTCAGCATTCGACAGCAACGGACAAGGGGGAATTTGTTGATGCAGATTTTGTGTCCGATGCTTGTCGAATAGATTAGTTTTATTTTACGCTGAATTTGTAATAGTTAGTGAAACGGTCTATCGAACGTGTATAGACCCGCTCGTTTGAAGTGGTCAAACTAGAGGGTTATTCGGTTGACCGTGTGTGTTTGCAAGACAAGGGGTGTGACTATAAATAGAAAACCCTTGCCATTTGCAACATGAAGGAGTTTTTAGGAGGTTTGAGACCTCACCGGGAGAGATCACCACTTGGTCTCTCCCCGGATGTATACTTCTTTGGTATTAGTTCGGTTATCATGTAATCGGGCCGATTTGTAATGTTTTACTACCGGATTAATACAAAGTTGTTTGTTTATCATCTCTAATCTCTCCCGTCTTGAACCGATCTCACACGAATCACGGTTTCGGTCACGAAACTCGGTCCTACAATTGGTATCAGAGCTTTGGCTCTTCTCCTTGTTAAAACCGAGCGTTTTCGTGTTGTTTTTCGGGTTTTAAAAGCTTGTATTTTCTGGAAATTTTCTGTTTAAAACTTCGAAAATCTGCATGTTTTGCTGGAAGTTATTATAAAATCCTTGTTGTTTATCATTTTCACATGTTAAAAGTGGGTTTTGAGTGAAGCTTCAAGCAAAAACTCGTGTTCGGCAGTTTACGGTTCACCGGAAAACTCATTAGTTTACCGGAAACTCATATTTTCTGGGTTGTGTTCATATCTTCATAACATCTTCATAGTGTTCTTGGTGTTTCAACTTTTTGATCCAATTGAAATTAACTGTTAAGTTGTTTGTGAATTAAAAATTGTGAAATTCGATCTGCATATTGTTGAAACCAAAGTGTTTGTAAATTTAATATGATAATTGTTAAGTGAAGTGTGGTGAACATGTTTGATTATTAGTTTATGAGATAAGTGGGCCTCGAAGAAACAAAAGTCTCAGCATGCGTTTGTTGAAATTGCCATCACAATATTTAATTTGAAGATAGTGGACTTGTATGAATATTATCTTATATGTTAAAGGGAGTTTTCAAAAACCAAAAGATCAGTAAGTGGCGTGCACTGTTTGAAGAATATTTGTGTCACCAAGATAGTGTTTCTATTGTTTAATAACTGATATATTTAAACAATACAAACCCATTTAGACGAAATAACCCTTACAGGCCAAATGAAGTTTTGTTTTTAAGAACCGACGAATCAGGGCTTATACTTTTGAGCGACGAAACTGGTTATTTTGTTTCGTCAAACACTCCTCGACGAAACAGTTTTTGTTTAGTCCACGCTTTGTTTCGTAAAAAGGATAACCAGGTATTATTTTTCTTGATCAAAAATGAATCCAAGATGGGGTAGACTGGTAAATACAGAAATGTATTTTGGTACTCCGACTCCGGATTCATCTTCGCAAGCTAATGCTATATCTACCGGTCAATGGGCATTCGTATCAAATCAAACTCCAAGTGTTCAAAGCATTCTCTTAAGCGAGAGCGAAACCAGAAGTCTGAATAGACCTCCAAAGTTGATGCACTTATACGAATATCCAGGATGGATTGACAGATTTCATACATACGTCCTTGGTCAAAATACAGAATTGTGGTTGCGGTTCATCACAGATTTCGATCAAACAATAGAAGTTGTCGCATCATCTGCTGCTACGTTTGCAGATCTTACGGAAGATCAGAAGAAGGTCTATGATTTGGAAAAGAAGGCATATGCCATTCTTACTCAGGCGTTAAGTAAAGATATTTATCATCAATTTGTCAGTTACAAGACAACGAAAAGGTTGTGGGACGCATTGAAGACAAGGGGCGTAGGAAATGAAGCGACACGTCAATTGAGAAAAGAACTGCTAAAGAAAGAGTTTGATGGTTTTACTTGTATGGAGAATGAATCTTTAGGAGATTTGACAAGTCGATTTAATCATCTGCTGACTGAATTGTCAAATTTTGAGATTGTTACAACTCCAGCAGAGATTGTGAAAAAGTTTGCAGATGCGTTGCCACCTCAATGGAATACTTTCTTGGAAATCATGAAGTACAATGGCACTTTAGCTACAACAAGCTTCAATGACTTTGTTCAAATCCTGGAAAACAAGAATCAGGAAGAAACTCTCAAGGCAAAAAGAGTTCCAGTGCCACAAAATCCTGAAATGTATTATGGAACTTCTAGCACTTCTACAAAACCTTCTTCACATGCTCCAATTCAAACAGCGTTTGTGTCTAGCACTGACATGTATGGCAATACTATCCAAGTTCCGGTCCCTCCAAAAACAGACATGTATGGAAATCCGCTTGAACCAGTCCCTCAATCAGTACCACAACAACAAAGCCAACGACCTCTCAGACCAACTGATATGTTCGGAAATCCATTACCTGTTCGATCTCCCGGAACAACAGACATGTATGGGAATCCTCTTCCTCCTCAATCTACCAGACCAACAGACATGTATGGGAATCCACTTCCTCCTCAACAGCAAGCGTGTTATGGAAGCACATCATCTGCTGGTCAGCAATCAAAGTCGAATACAGTACGGCTCGACACCTCAAGCTTTTCTAAAGTCAGTGTGGAAGTAGCAAAGGAACACATGGAGCTGCTAAACACTTTGGTGAGCGCATACTGTGGATTAGTGGAAGGTCAGATTGGCAACATTAATCTGACTCAAGAAGACTATCAACAGATCGATAAAGAGGAGATGGAGATGATGGACATCAAGTGGGCTTTTGCCAGTGCTGTTAGGCGAGCAAAGGATTTCATGGAAAGAACAGGCAGAACCAGCTTGGAGAGCAAGAAAGACACCAAGTATGGGTTTGATAAGCAGGCTGTTAAGTGTTTCAATTGTGGTGAAAGTGGTCATTTCAAGCGTGAATGTACAAGGCCATCTCAACATGGGAACCAAAATCCTTTCAGAGGTCAAGGCAACCAGCAGAACCAGAACAGGAACAATGTTCGTACGTTGGTACCTGCCAACAACCAAAGCCAAGCAGGACCATCAAATGCCAACCAGGCACTTGTGGTTCAAGTAGATGAAGGTTGTGATTGGTCAATCCAGTTGGGAAATGATGCTCCAGATGGAACAGCATGTTTTGCTGAAGTGGTCAAGGATCTCAAGCATGCCAGTGGTGGAGAATCTTCCACCAATGGTGATGACTCTTCTGAGGATGAATACTCTTCTGGTTATAGTGGAAGCTCAGATGAAGAAACCACCACTTCAGGCAATGATCAGGTGGATGAGACATCAAGTGCGTCAATCGATACAGACATTGATGGGCTTTTGGAAGAAGCTGCAGCAGGAACTGAAAGAAGATCTATTTTGGTGGATCAAGCTGCTTATTCTTCGTCTTCTCTCCATTCAGCCTTTATGGCTAATGTCGACAGTTCATCAAGTCAGGTATGTGTCAATGAACCCACTTCTGTTAGTTGTGACAATTGTGACATATTAAATGTTAAATGTGCTGATTTAGAGGCAAACATGTCTGAATTGCAAGACAAACATGATGCTTTACAAGCTAGTTTGTTTGACTTGCAAGACAAACATGTTTCGTTGAATGATAAGTGGTGTGAGTTGCAAAGCAAACACGAGGCTTTGCAAGAGAAATATGATGTGACATTCATCCACAATCAGAAATTGACCGTGGATCTTTCTAAGTGCACAGAAGCCAACATGTTTTATGAAAACCATGAAAAGGAATTTAAATCGATGATTGAAACATTAAAAAAAGATAAAACAGAGCTGACAAAAATGGTTTCCAGAAAACAAACTGACATTAATTTGTATATAACTCGTCTTGAGGTAATGCAAAAGGAAATGGCTTGTGTTAAAACTGAAAGTGAGGCGATCCGACTCAAGTTAGACAGTTATTTGAGCTCTAGCTATGTGTTGGATCACATCATTGACGTTCAGAAAGAGAAACGGGATGTCACATGCATAGGTTACAAGAAATGTCCACCACCCGTGAGAAACAATTATGATGCCATGCCTGATGAGGAGTATAGAACTCACTTTGAACCATCTGTTCCTCTAGATGTTAATGAATTTGCAACAGGACTCGGATACAAGAAAGAAGTATCATCCGATTCAGATGTGTCAGCAGATACATTTGTAACTGCTGAACAGAATCAGGATCCTCCAGTTGTTGTCGAGGATGCTGATTCTTCTGATGATGAATCTGATGATACTGATTCAGAAAAGTCTGATGCGGTAATCAAAGAAGAGGACATACCTCTTGAGAATCATATTCTATGTGATCCTCCCGCAAAACCTGCTAAGACTGTTCCGACCGAGTCCACATCTGCACAAGAGTCGGAGAGTGTGGATTTGCTGTACACTCTTGTTGGTGATAATAAAATTTATTCTGACAAAGATTTTCCAATTAAGAATGTAAATCAATCCCTAATCAGTAAAGTCTTTGAAAATTTGACAAGTAAGTTTTTGGGAAAGACAGGATCACGTGTTACAGTAACACAGTGCCCTCCTATTCCAAAGGCTGAAGTTCGAAAACAATATGGAAATCAGAGATTACCAACAGTGCAAAAACAGCAAAATCATACCAAACCTAAAGGAGTTTTTAGGAGGTTTGAGACCTCACCGGGAGAGATCACCACTTGGTCTCTCCCCGGATGTATACTTCTTTGGTATTAGTTCGGTTATCATGTAATCGGGCCGATTTGTAATGTTTTACTACCGGATTAATACAAAGTTGTTTGTTTATCATCTCTAATCTCTCCCGTCTTGAACCGATCTCACACGAATCACGGTTTCGGTCACGAAACTCGGTCCTACACATTTTCTCAAATTTCTTCTGGTCGATCAATTCATGCTTTTTAGGTCTTTAAACAAATGATATTAGCT
Organism: Helianthus tuberosus; assembly: GCA_030545235.1. Lineage (NCBI taxonomy): Eukaryota > Viridiplantae > Streptophyta > Magnoliopsida > Asterales > Asteraceae > Helianthus > Helianthus tuberosus. The sequence goes on along the minus strand of CM060432.1, from coordinate 181,705,142 downwards.
GGTTTGATTAGTTGGTTTAAATGAATTTTACACTTGCACCCCTTCAAGCGAATAAGGTTTTTTTTTCTATTTTATTTTAATCGATTTACGTTTTATACTCTACGACTTTAATAAAGTTATTGTCTTTACTTAACTGTACGGCTTACTTGTTTTGACGTGTTAAAATTGCTTCTTTTTATCGTCATTTGTACGTCAATAAACTTGGTATTGAGTACCGGCTAGTTTTGAAGAGATATAGTAAAATATACACATTGATCAAACACCGTTTTTAGGAACACTGTTCAAAAGATATATCTCCATAAACATTTTCTTATTGCAGAATTTTGTGACTTGAAGGCTGAAGCAATAAACTTGAAGTAGAACTGAAGTTGCTATGTAATTGGTACTGAGTACCGACTAGTTCATTCTAATACATATGTCTACTTAGAGAGAGATTTAGTGGCCAATTAGATTTCGGATGATATGGATTTTCAAGCAAGTGCATACTTATGAATTGTAGATATATGATGAAACTAATTGATGTTCTTTTATACGACTATCTATTAAGAGAATGAGGCTCATATAGTTATTCATATTGTTCGCGAGACTTTAGATGGCTTGTTTAAAGAGTATGTCGAGACACACAGACAGGGAAATGATGTTTCATTTGGTACTACGATTGTTAGGAGTGGAATCAAGAGTGGGTTTAGTTATTATAGGAGTTACTATAACTCCATGACCTTTTGATTTGGTAGGGGACTGAAAACAAATAGTGCTAAGTATGATTAACATATTAGAAACATTGGTAGCAGTGTGGAAATTGTGAAGTTAGAAATGTTGGGAGTGATGTAAGTTTCAATGCATTGTTAACACGTGAAGTTTGAACTAGCCACTTTTTTAGACTAAGATGGTAGATGGGGTTACTTATGAAGTTATTGGTATCGCCATAACTATATAAAAATTAATACAAAATATAAAAATTAATTCAAAAAAAGTAGCGACACAACTTGTTGTCTGTTTACCTTCTATCTCGATGTAAATTTAAACCACTTTTCATGGATAAAAAATGTGAAAATATTCGTGGTGAAAAAAAATTCTCTCTTTCAACTATAATACTTTTGGATTGGTAGTAACTTTCCACTGATGCGAATGGGTCCTCCTCAAATATAATATCATGGCATGGAGAGCAAATCCAGACAGACTAACAACTCCAAAGAACCTAAGGAAAAGAAGCGTTAATGTTCCGACGGATATGTGTCCTTTCTTTAAGGAGCATGAGGAAACGGTGGAGCACCTTTTTACGGCATCAATTGTAGGTCCCCTTATTCGTATGGATCTTTCACATAATTGTCTTTCCAATCAAGAGTGCGGAATCCTCTTGATCAGAATATCACAGAAACAAGTAGAAAACAGAAACAGCAAATCACTTTCAAACCGGTCTTTATTGATTATCAATCTTAACGAATTACAATCAATCAAGACCACAAATTCGTCCAAACCCTAGAGCCTTCACGAATTCTCTCACACAAACTGTTTTGGCTAATTTACTGATTATCCTAAACCCTAAAGCCTAACCTTGTTTATATAACACAAGGTTTGCTACTTGGGCCAAGGTTAAACATCATGGACTGCGAATTGGACAAGCCCAATTCGTCTCCACACACCCATAAGTATGGGTTTGGTTAGCCCAAACATTACAACTAACTATTACAAAGCTAAACCCGCTAACTGTTTATCGTTTAACTAATTACAAGATATCCAAAGACCAAATCTAAGCTCTTGTCACAAACATGCACCAACAAACTCCCCCTTGACAATAGCTTCATAAAATAACTTTGTCTTCAGTCATCTTGCAATCTTCATGTAATCTTGCACTGTCTTTGGTCTTTGGATAGCTTCAGCTTCAATAGCTTCTATCAGCAACAGACTCCCCCTAAGCTGATGCATCCAATCACCAAATCTTCAAAAACTTTAGCGTTTGAGTAAACTCCAGTTCAGCATATGTATAGCAATCTTCAAACTCTTCATCTTTGTCTGCAATATAGAAAGGAGGTTCTACCATGCATCCAATCAAACTCTCATCTTCACAGCAACTTCTCAGCAACACACTGCTTCAATCTGTATACTATAAAACAAACATCTCGAGAAACCATAAGAATTTTTCAACAAAGTTAAATAAATTATTATTTTTCAAGAGATTTGTAAAACTGCATAACAGATTAAGCATTTTCCAATTTATCACCAACACGCAAAACTTTTTAATCACACACCCTATAACCCGCATGATTTAAAATTTTGAACTCACTTACTAACACCGTATCCCCCTATCAGTAACAATTCCTCCACGAATAACAGTTTTCTGTACATTAAGAATTTTAAACAGAAAAAGACACTATTTTTTTTTTTTTTGGATTTTTATATTTTTCTGAAAGCAAGTAAATAACAAAAGCAATAAACACTCTATTTTTGTGAGAATCACTGGTAAGAAGATCATATCAGCACAATCAAACTATTTTCACACTATTAGATAATTCTTTATTTAATTTTTCATGAAAAGCAGTCCAAGACGATTACCAGTATGTTTATCCACTTAAACAAAAGGCATGAACATTTCAAGTACCATTACCATATGATACGTTAAGGTAATATTAATTACTGATATACTAGTGTGTCCCACTTCAGGATATACCCCCACGATCAAGGTATGCACAAAGATTCATCGTAGTAGGTGAGTATACTGAAGTCATCCTTTAAGATATCCTGACAATGCCTAGGTGTGAATATAATCTTGTTTTATCATGTTTTAATTGCTTAACAATGAACACCCAAATAAATACTAATCAAATCCTGGAAATATAAACAACACACTCTATCATGCAAGTATCTTCCCTACCACATATTTCACAAGTCCAATCCAGATATCTGAAATCTTAACTGGGAATAGGTTGAGAAGAGAACAGAATAGATCTTTAGGAGAGATGGTATAATATACAGATCAAATGAGTTTTCTCAGTTTGATATAGGTTTATTGGGTTTCATTTGGGCACTTGAGGGCCTCTTTCGGGTGTATTAGATCTATAGCGCGACAACGTACAGCTAGGTCAGCATGTATCTGGATGCAGCAGAAGCTGTCGTTGCCTAGCACCTCCAGGTCAGCATATATCTGGATGCAGCAGAGGAGGTACACGACTTTTTTCAGAGAAGATTTCAGAATCAGATCAAAATTGTGTGTATCGGGACAACATACAGACATTCAAATAGAAATGTGCTAATTCCAAGTGACTTTCTTTCCTGGGGTCATGTACAAGTTTAGTTCTAAACAGAAAGACAGTCAAGATATCCCCAGATGAAATAACAGTATAAAGACCCAAAACTTCAGATTTTGGCAATCTATCAACGCAAGATTTAAGGTCATTAAACCATACACCACTGATGTGTTCCCCACTCATACACAGTTCATTTAAGTTTATATCACATTGGTAAGTTGATTATTTCATGTTTTTTGCCTACTGGTACATCATATAATGAAGCTGCTATCACACTTAAGCAATTTAATTCATTTTCAGTGTGACAGTCTAACATGCTGATGTACTATCATTTCTCCTTTTTCACACAGTTATAACTCATTTTTGTTTTTCTATTTTTTTTTATGTTTTTGATTTTTCAAATTTTTTTTTATTTTTGATTTTTAAGAAAAGCAAGAAACTATTTACAAAAATTCTTATGAAAAACCAGTTATTCAGGATTCCTCATCCCGTTGAGTTCGACTAAGTGTTCAAAGCGAGCCCTGTCAAAAGCTTTAGTATAAAGATCTGCCAGGTTATCTAGTGTGTCGACTCAGCACTTTGAACTTCAATTTAAATCAATCAATATAAACATATTAACAATCTCACATCCCCCGTCATGTGCCTAGAGCAGCCATTATCAACATAAGTTGAAAATCCTCCTTAGCAGCTCCTGCACACACCAACTAAGCTCCTGCACACACCAACTAAGAAATTAGTTAGATTGGGGGACCCAAGCCTTAATGGTCTTGGGTCGTCCAAATTCACCAACTACAGGAACATCCATCCAATATCCATTACTCTTAACTGGAGTCTTGGATCTCAGACCTGTTGATGGAAATGGGGCATGATTTCCATAAGGTCTCTGGTCCTGAGGGTACCTATTTGTATTTGGACTATTTGACCTTTGAAAATTTTGATTTTGATATCTTGAATTTTGATTCCAAGAAGCTTGATTGTTATAATTTCTAAAGCCATTGTTATAAAAATTTCGACAACCATTATTTTGGTATCGATTTTGATATTGACCTTGACTTCTGAAATTATTTAAATTTCCATTAAAATTGCTTCTAGGTCTCTCGTATCTGCCTGGTGGAGATCTAGGCTGAAATCTTTGTTGATTTCTTTGAAAACGAGGAACTTGTGGAGTTCCTTTTTCAGCCTTATCTACACCAACAGCAACATTTTCTGGTTGCTTAGGAGCAGATTTCTTTTGAGAATTTGAGCCTTTCTCCTCACTATCACCTTCCTTCACTGGTAATTTCCCTCTCTGTTTTTCACTCAGTTGTGCTTCACTCTTTTTGTTAGGACAGCAGCTTGCTACATGTCCCTTGACGTGACATTTGAAGCACGATCTCTTTCTCGAAGACTTCTTAGCTGGAGTCTCTGAGGTAGATCCCTTATCAGATGGTGATGATCCCTTAGATGAACCTTGTTTAGTTTGCTTGATTTCAGAATTTTCTATGTTCTTATTTTTTGCAAACTCTACATTCGATTCATTTTCAATAACAGCAGTTTCGTTTTTCATATCACTACCTTGAACAAAATTAATCTTTTTAACAAAAGTTTGATTTTTATTCTTAGGCTGTGAATTTTTCTTTTTCAAATCATCACTCTCAGATCCATCACCTTGACTTGATGTGGATGCGAAACTACTAGGTGTAGATGCCATAAAGTCTGCTAGCTCATTTTCACTAGGCAGGAATGAATAGTCATGACTAAGAGGAGGTGGAACTTCATTAAAGCCCTGGAAGCCCACACTGGTCTTGTCATTACTTTTCTTTAACCCACCCATAATGTGTTTCATTACAAAAGACGAATCTCTGAATTGACCTAATTTCTTTTCAAGTTCAACAATTTTGAGTTGTGCATCTGACAACTCTTTGCATTTTTCAGAAATCTCTTTTGTTTTCTCAGCCATCATGTCATGAGCTAAATCTATTACTTGAAGTTTTTCATTCAATTTGCAAGTTAAAGCTTCAATTTCAGCTTCACAACCTTTTATTTTCTTCAAGTATGACGATTCATTTCTTTTAACAAAAAAGTTTGCTTCTTTTATGTTAGACATCTCACTTACCAGACTTTGGTTTTGTGTTGTCAACCTGGCAACCTCACCCTGTAGTTCACGACATCTCAAACATACAGAATTAGATTGTACCTTTTCCTCATGAACTTCTGTATTTTCATCAGCAACAACCTGTTCAGCTTCACTCTCCTTCTCTACTTCAGCATCCACTTTTGCTTCAGCATTCTTCACTTTAGATTCAGCATCACTCACACTAGTTTCAGCCTCATCAACCGACACTATCTCTGCCATGAATGCCTGAGTGGCACTCTCATTTCCCTGATATCGCTTCTGTAATGCATCCCACATATCCTTTGAATTAGTGTACTTGTTGAAGATATGCTTGATGCTATCAGGTAAGGACATTTTAATTGCAGCCAATGCTCTCTTTTCAGCGTCATACTTCCTTTTATCTTCTTCTTGCATATTCACATAGTCTGTTCGACGTGGTCTGCCCTCAAAATCATGTGTTGGGTTTGCGTACCCATCTTCAATGCAGATCCACATGCGTGCATCCTGAGATTCAATGAAGGATTTGAAGTTGTCCTTCCATGTAAGATAATTCTCCACCTTCATCATCTTAGGTGCTTTCAACTTCATCATGTTTGACATTTTAACGTAACTGACTGTTAAAACCGTACAAAATATCTCCGAAAACTGTGGTTACTAACTTACACCGTTAGAATCGTCTCGAAAAGACGAATCCAATGATATCTAATGTCGAAAACCGATTTCGGGATTTTCCAGATCGGGATTTTCCAGAGTCTTCTTTTTTTTTTTTTCCTAAAAATCCAAGGAATTTAACGGTCCAAACGGTTCTGCCAAACGAGCTACGGATCAATTTCTATTTGCAAAACACTGAAATTTTATCGACGCTTGGCAACTGAAATTCCACCTCTTAATTTCGCTGGTTACTGATTAATTTCGCTGGTAAATCAGTTAAATTTGCTGGTCAATTTCGCTGATATGTTAAATTTGCTGGTCAAATTCGCTGCCAATTTCGCTCAGATTAATTTCGTTGGGTAACCAGTTCGCTATTATAACGACTGGTAAGGTCGCCGAAAACCGTAATATTTTCTCTGAGGAAAATTATACGGTTACCAAAGTCGCCTTTGGATTTATTTCGCCTATTAGTTCGCCGGACTGTTAAATTCGCAGGTCACACAAATTCGCTGATCTTGTAAATTCGGAAACTTAATCTGTTGAACTTTCTGAAGATTCTATCTCCTCTCCAACACAATCTGCAAAATCAAAACAGCAAATCAGCAAGCTTTAAACGAAATTCTTATGAACTTAACGAAGAACACGAAGAACAGTCTTCGAATTCCAGCCAAATACTCGTCAAAATCCAACAGAAATCGTCCCGAAAACCTGCAAATCAGCAAACAAACAAAGCAGAATATCAAAGCAGCCAATAAATCTCGAAAATTTTTATCAAACCAAACAGAAAAATTCGAAAATTTTAAAACCCTAATTTTATCAGATTTCAAAAATTCGAAAATCTCCCTGTTTCTGCAGACACAATTCTGAACCGAGCCTTCAAGAGCCTAATGCTCTGATACCAATTGTAGGTCCCCTATTCGTATGGATCTTTCACAGAATTGTCTTTCCAATCAAGAGTGCGGAATCCTCTTGATCAGAATATCACAGAAACAAGTAGAAAACTGAAACAGCAAATCACTTTCAAACCGGTCTTTATTGATTATCAATCTTAACGAATTACAATCAATCAAGACCACAAATTCGTCCAAACCTTAGAGCCTTCACGAATTCTCTCACACAAACTGTTTTGGCTAATTTACTGATTATCCTAAACCCTAAAGCCTAACCTTGTTTATATAACACAAGGTTTGCTACTTGGGCCAAGGTTAAACATCATGGACTGCGAATTGGACAAGCCCAATTCGTCTCCACACACCCATAAGTATGGGTTTGGTTAGCCCAAACATTACAACTAACTATTACAAAGCTAAACCCGCTAACTGTTTATCGTTTAACTAATTACAAGATATCCAAAGACCAAATCTAAGCTATTGTCACAAACATGCACCAACACCATGTTATCAAATAGAATCTGGATGGGTCTGAGTGTTTGGTGCAACATGCCCCCGTTATATGTGTTCGCCTTCAAAGACCTTATGGAAGCCTACGGTTTTTTACATATGGGAAAGAAAGAAGGCTAAAAAGATTATCCATGGCCTTATAATTATCACATGTTGGTGCATTTAGAAAGGGAGAAATGAGACATCTTTTCACCATATTATGCACGGTCCACAAGATATCTTAAGGGAAGTCAAGTCAAGAGGTTTTCTTTGGCTAAAAAATTAAATAGGTCTTCTTTTAAATTAATACATTGGGAAGAGTGGTGTAAATATTCTTTGTATATGTTGTAATAGTGTACCTTTTGCCTGTTTGGATCGGAGATGTGTTGTATTGTTAGTCTCTTGCCCGTTTGGTTCGGTTCAGAGACATGTTTTAATGAAGTTTACTTTTAAAAAAATAATAATAATAATAATAATAATAACACTCTTTAAGTATTACAGGATGGTGTTATTGTATACATAAAGTTTAACTGAACCACTAATTCAAACTTATGCTTATTTACTTATCATTATAGAAATTGATATATGATGGCATGATATTGGTATTGATTTAAAAGTAGCGTTTTGATTTTTTTAACTTCTTTTTAACCATACAATGGTATATAGACTACAGTTGTTAAAAGTCATCGCCTATTGCGTCGAGGCTTATTTTTCAGGCGAGGCAGTTGCGATTTAATGTGAGGCAATTGCGTTTTAATTCTCCTGGTGATTCAGATTCCGACGAGATTCCCAAATTTCGGAGAGGTTCTGGTCAGATTCTCTAAATCCTACAAGATTTCTACTTTTCTACACTAATTCACTAATATTTTAAAACTTTTGGTACGAATTGATTTCTATTCTTCTACACTGATTCACTAATATTTTAGAACTTTTGTTATTAATTGATTTCTACTTTCCTACACCAATTCATTAATATTTTAAAATCTTTGGTACTAACTAGATGCTATTAAATGTTAATTATATAATAGCTTTTGTTTATTTTATTTGAAAAAAAAATATTACTTTCTACAACATATATATATATATAAAACTTTTTTCCATAGTGTGTTTTTTCCTCTTGTCCTCGATTTTTTGGCACCTTGCACCTAGGTCCCAGGCGAGGCCTATGTCTTTAAGTGCGCCTAGCGCGTTTGATAACTAGGGTTATTCAAATTGTCTACACTCGTTTGATGCTCGATCGAAAGATCCTTAGAATTTGCTCATTCAGCTCAATTGAAAAAGGCGCTCGGTTAGATCGGATCGGTTTGTAAACAAAACGAGCACGAGCAAAGGTCTGCTCGGTTCGATTCGGCTATGATTTTAGAAGAGATGAAGAATAAGGAAAGGAAAAAGAAGAGCAAAATCGAATTACTCATTCTCTTTAATTGTATGCTTCTTCGAATGGCTATAGATACTCAGTGTGGTACAATCTATATATACTCAATAATAGTACAATTATCGGCATGTAATTTCAAAGACCAGTGATACTTTTTGACATCTCCCACCAACTTGCAAGTCTTTGGTTCAATAGTAACGTAATTATAACTTTCACACAAGTCTTTGGTTCAGTAGTAACGTAATTATAACTTTCACATAAGTCTTTGGTTCAATAGTAACGTAATTATAACTTTCACATCAAAGTGTGTCAAACGTTCACTTGTAGATAGACATATTGGAACGAGGTTTGGTGTGAGAAAAGACTTTGGGATTACGGTAAGACTTTAAAGATGAATAACATAAGGATAACATTTTACATGTGTCTTAAATAACAATCATAGACCACAAATGAGAAAGAAACAACAGAAGTCAAATACCTGCGACTCTGGGAGGATTACATTTTTTCAAATTTCTGGTCGATCAATTCATGCTTTTTAGGTCTTTAAACAAATGATATTAGCTGGTTTGATTGGTTGGTTTAAATGAATTTTACACTTGCACCCCTTCAAGCATATAAGGTTTTTTTTTCTATTTTATTTTAACCGATTAACGTTTTATACTCTACGACTTTAGTAAAGTTATCGTAAAGCCTCTAAACTTAAACTAAATCTAATTTTCCATTTAAATGTCTTTACTTAACTGTACGGCTTACTTATTTTAACGTGTTAAAATTGCTTCTTTTTATCATCATTTGGACGTCAATAAACTTGGTATTGAGTACCGGCTAGTTTTGATGAGATATAGTAAAATATACATATTAATCGTACACCGTTTTTAGGAACACTGTTCAAAAAATATACCTCCATAAACATTTTCTTATTGCAGAATTTTGTGACTTGAAGGCTGAAGCAATAAACTTGAAGTAGAACTGAAGTTACTATGTAACTAGTATTGAGTACCGACTAGTTGTTTCTAATACATATGTCTAGTTATGTATGTAGTTCTCATTTAGGTCATAACTTGAGAGATGTTTAGCAGCCAAATCGATTTCGGATGATATGGATTTTCAAGCAAGTGCATACTTATGAATTGTAGATATATGATGAAACTAATTGATGTTCTTTTATAAGACTATCTATTATGAGAATGAGGCTCATATAGTTATTCGTATTGTTTGCGACACTTTAGATGGCTTGTTTAAAGAGTGTGTCGAGACTCACACACAGGGAAATGATGTTTCATTAGGTACTACGATTGTTAGGAGTGGATTTAGTTATTATAGGAGTTACTATAACTCCATGACTTTTTGATTTGGTAAGGGACTTAAAACAAATAGTGCTAAGTATGATTAACATATTAGAAACATTGGTAGCAGTGTGGAAATTGTGAAGTTAGAAATGTTGGGAGTGATGTAAGTTTCAATGCATTGTTAACACGTGAAGTTTGAACTAGCCACTTTTTTAGACTAGGATGGTAGATGGGGTTACTTATGAAGTTATTGGTATCGCCATAACTATATAAAAATTAATACAAAATATAAAAATTAATTCAAAAAAAGTAGCGACGCAACTGGTTGTCTGTTTACCTTCTATCTCGATGTAAATTTAAACCACTTTCCATGGATAAAAAATGTGAAAATATTCGTGGTGAAAAAAAAATTCTCTCTTTCAACTATAATACTTTTGGATTGGTAGTAAGTAGTAACTTTCCACTGATGTGAATGGGTCCTCCTCAAATATAATATCATGGCATGGAGAGCGAATCCAGACAGACTAACAACTCCGAAGAACCTAAGGAAAAGAAGCGTTAATGTTTCGACGGATATGTGTCCTTTCTTTGAGGAGCATGAGGAAACGGTGGAGCACCTTTTTACGGCATGCATATTATCAAATAGAATCTGGATGGGTCTAAGTTTTTGGTGCAACATGCCCCCGTTATACGTATTCGCCTTCAAAGACCTTATGGAAGCCTACGGTTTTTTACATATGGGAAAGAAAGAATGCTAAAAAGATTATCCATTGCCTTATAATTATCACATGTTGGTGCATTTGGAAAGGGAGAAATGAGACGGCTTTTCACCATATTATGCACGGTCCGCAAGATATCTTAAGGGAAGTCAAGTCAAGAGGTTTTCTTTGGCTAAAAAAATTAAATAGGTCTTCTTTTAAATTAATACATTGGGAAGAATGGTGTAAACATCCTTTGTATATGTTGTAATAGTATACCTTTTGCTTGTTTGGATCGGATGTGTGTTGTATTGTTGGTCTCTTGCCCGTTTGATTCGGTTCAGAGACATGTTTTAATGAAGTTTATTTTTCAAAAAAAAAAATTATAATAATAACACTCTTTAAGTATTACAGGATGGTGTTATTGTATACATAAAGTTTAACTGAAGAATGTCAGGTGAATTTTTAGATAAATGCTTTTATAAGTTTCGTATATTGATTTGAACCACTAATTCAAACTAATGTTTATTTACTTATCATTAGAGAAATTGATATATGATGGCATGATATTGGTAGTGATTTAAAAGTAGTGTTTTGATTTTTTTTAACTTCTTTTTAATCATACAATGGTATATAGACTACAGTTGTTAAAAGTCGCCGCCTATTGCGTCTAGGCTCATTTTTCAGGTAAGGCGAGGCAATTGCGATTTAATGTGAGGCAATTGCGCTTTAATTCTCCTGGTGATTGTTCAGGCACAGATTCCGACGAGATTCCCAAATTTCGGAGAGTTTCTGGTCAGATTCTCTAAATTCCGACATGATTTCTACTTTTCTACACTAATTCACTGATATTTTAGAACTTTTGGTACGAATTTATTTCTACTTTTCTACAAATTCAATAATATTTTAGAACTTTTTTTATTAATTGATTTCTACTTTTCTACACCAATCTATAAATATAATAAAAGAAACCAATTGATGGACACGTGTCAATACGAGAGACATCTATTTTTTAGTTTCCCGCCATATATCTATGTTTATCTAAAATAATTTATCAAGTTATCCCATATTTTAAGTCGACGTTTATCTATAACTATATCTCTATATTTATATTTATCTTCTAATATAATCTTTATACTTATCTTTATTTTATTATTTTGCGAGTAAATTGCACAAAACGTGTCGCAACCCCCGATCCCAGGTTCCCCGGGAAACGGGCGGCCGCGAGCCAGATTCGGTGGTATCGATGTGTTGTCTAATTTGGTAGCCGAATTTTTCATCAGGACCGTAGTTAGGAAATATTGATCAGAGTAAAATACCACATTTTCAATACATTAAACAAATGGGATAAAACCCAAGTTCATAGTACATGCGTTTCCATAGGAATAAATCCTATTTATTTAATAAAAACATCTATTTTATTTTTAGGTAACTTTATTGCCACTTTTCCAAGCCTTCAGTGCTGTCCAGATGGCTTTTATTTTGGCTTTCACATTTTGTTACCTGAAACGCGTTTTAAAAACATTTGTCAGTGGAAATACTGGTGAGTGAATCCCAGTTTAATCAAGTTTAAATAAAAAGTCACAGTGTAGAGTATTGAGGGCGATCCCGCAATTATATTTGTTTATAAGACATCACAATTAACATCCATGGTACTGTCGAACCCGACTTGTGGACATGTTACTCCTTGACCAGGTGGTAACAAATTTTGTATACAAAACCCCAACATACTCATCATAATTGTATGCTTACAAATACTCAATAACTGTTATTCGCATGGAAAAGTATTTAAGGTTTTGTAAAAACATTTAACAAAAGATTTACTAAAAGTGGATCAACTCACATTGCTGTCTTAGATTTTCCGTAAGGGTTTCCCGGTGATAATCTATAATTTACACAAATGTACACGTGTTAGTATTAATAACCCATTTTAACATTAGCAATACCCTCCCCGAGACGGCATTCCAATGACTACGTCGGACAGAACCACGACAGCCATTACGGAACCCTATATCAATCGGGCAGCGTATCTAATACGTATCCAGGGGTTATAATACTTACAACGGAGCAGAACTTCGCTAATTAGGGGGGTATAATGCCCGAGTATTACTTCTACTATTCAGAAATTATGATTGAGAAAGAAAGAAATGAACGACGGAAAACGAAAACCCGTTGCTTTCTTATATAGGGTCTGATATCGGTCCTCTCGCGGCCCACGTAACACAAGCCCAGGGCTTACGCGGCCCGCGTCAAAGCTGGGTCAACGCGTAGCTCGTCCGGATCATCACATAGACTTGCCACGATGATGACACGTGTCATCACCGGGCTGCGCCACTATCCTGATCTCACGCGGCCCGCGTAAAGTTGAGGTGGGGTTCACGCGGCCCGCCTCAACTTAAAGAAATTAGCGAAATCAGGTTCCAATCTTCATACCGCCCGCGTGAGTGTTGGGGTGGGTCTAGGCGGCCCGCCTCAACTTATATTTCAGATTTTTATTTATTTTTTATACTATTTAATATATTTGAGGCCCATTTTCGCGTATGGGGTGTATTTTGGGACATATTGGGATATTTTAAAATATATTAGGGTGTGGTAAAAATTATGAGGGTGTCGGTTTATTGAGGATTGTTATATCCTCCCCACCTTGTTTTAGAGCTCGTCCTCGAGATCTACTGGAATAGGTATGGATATTTCCTTTGCATTTCAGATTCAAGCTCCCATGTGTACTCAGGTCCTCTTTTGGAGTCTCATTTCACTTTGACCAGAACTAATCTCTTATGCTTGAGGTTCTTGACTTTCCTATCTTCGATCTGTAGAGGCCTTTCTACAAACTTGAGTTGTTCATTTACCTCTATATCCTTAAGAGGTACTATTAGCGATTCATCAGCTAGGCATTTCTTGAGATTAGATACATGAAACACATCATGTATTCCTGCCATTTCCTCTGGCAGTTGTAGCTGATAGGCTACAGGTCCTATTCTTCTAATAATCTTAAAAGGTCCAATATACCTGGGATTTAGCTTCCCTCGTTTGATGAATCTTACCACTCCTTTCCAAGGAGAGACTTTTAACAATACTTTGTCTCCTACTTGAAATTCCAATGGCTTGCGTCCGTTATCGGCATAGCTCTTCTGTCGATCACGTGCTGCTTTTAGTCGTTCCTTAATTTGAATGATCTTGTCGGTTGTTTCTTGTACTATCTCAGGTCCACATAGTTGCTTTTCCCCAATTTCTGCCCAACAAACTGGGGTTCGGCACTTTCGTCCATAAAGTGCTTCGAATGGTGCAGCATTGATATTTGTGTGATAAATATTATTATAAGAAAACTCTATTAAAGGTAAGTGATCGTCCCAATTACCTCCGAAATCAATTACACAAGCTCTAAGCATGTCTTCCATTGTTTGAATTGTCCTTTCGCTTTGTCCGTCCGTTTGAGGATGATAAGCTGTGCTCAGATTCAACTTGGTTCCCAAGGCTTTTTGGAAACTTGACCAAAAATGAGAGGTAAATCTACTATCCCTATCAGAAACGATTGATAAAGGAATTCCATGTAATGAAACAATTTCATTTACATACAATTTAGCTAGCTGTTCCATACTGAAAGTTTCCTTCATTGATAGGAAATGAGCTGACTTGGTTAGCCTATCTACAATCACCCAGATTGTACCATTACCTTTCCTTGTTTTGGGTAATTTAGTAACAAAATCCATTGTTATTAATTCCCATTTCCACACTGGCATTTCTAGTTGCTGTAACAAAACTGAGGGTTTCTGGTGTTCAGCTTTAACTTGTGAACAAGTTAAACATTTAGAAACATAGGCTGCTATGTCCTTTTTCATTCCTATCCACCAGAAATTTTTCCTTAAATCTTGGTACATTTTATCATTTCATGGATGCATCGTATACTTAGACTTATGGGCTTCTTCTAATATACGATGACGTAAGTTTCCTAATTTAGGTATCCACATTCTCTTTTTATGGAATCTCCAAATTCTATTTGTTCCTTGTTCTATTTCTTTAATCATACCTTTTAGTTTGTCAGTATCATCCTTGATTACTGATTCTTGTGCCTCTCTGATTTGATCATTTAAATCTGTAACACCTCGTAAAAATCACGTCCAACAATGTATTGACACGTGTAATAAACCCTAATAAAGTCAAACCTTGAATTTAAGGGACTAATTTTTCGAAAAATAGAAAAACATTAATTATAAAAGAACTGGAAGTATTAACATACCTAAAATAAGTTTCTAAATAACCTTCTACGGTTTTATATTCACAAATGAGCCACTTGTTGATCAAGTGTAGCCGTTTGTGCAATTAATTGAAAGTTGCGCAATAAAGGGTTAAAAGCGTCAACATGTTAATTCTTACATCTGAGTGACCTTTTAACAAAGCAAGAGCTTCATGATATTTGATTATACTCTCGGGAATGCCAAAGATTAGCCATCTAAGGTTTTTATGCCTATAAATAAGATTACGCGCAACTTTGCAAGATAGAGGGGCTAAAAGTGTCAATATGTTTAATTACACCTCTGAATGACCTTTTAGCAAATCCGAAGCATCGTGATGTTTAATAATACTTTCAAGAATACCTAATATGGATTAGATGAGGCTTCAATGCTATTAAATGATGAGATGCGCAAGTTTGCGCAATAGAGGGATCTAAAGCGTCAACTTTTGAATCTACGCCTTTCGGTGACCATTTAAAAGAACGGGAGCGTAGTAATATTTAAGTATATGCTTGGGAATACCCATTATGGGCCATGGAAGGCTTGAATGTCAGTAAACGACATTTCGCGCTACTTTGCGCAATTAAAGGACTATTTGCGTCAAACGGCAAAAGTATGCTGATTCGTAGGGTATCGAACCTTCCGGAATATGATCATAAGTTAAACATACCCTAAATAACCTTTACATAGCTTAGAAATAGGCTTTGAGGGGTTCGGTATGCTAAAATAAACTTTATGCTCATTTAGGGACTAAAAGCGTCAAAAAGTGCACAAGTTTGCACTTTCGCGCATATCTTACGTTCTGAATACATCCGGAGATCCAAAAATTTATGTAAGCATTAAAATGTTATGCTTTAGTGATTGTCTTGTCAAAAATCCATTCGTCGCGCAATTTGGATCGTTTTTCGCGCTTATGCGCATTCCGTCGTAATTTAGCGAACATCGCGATCATACGACCAAACGAACCAACATCTGGTATATTTTTTAGCATGTTTCATGTCCACAATGTTTAGGCATCATTTTAGGACCTTAAAGTTGGCTTAACGGGCCTTAAACGTGTCGAAATGGGCCTTAAACACCAACAGGGACTGAAACTGTCAATATCGCAAACTTGTTTCTGATCAGAGCAGCCCTCTCAGACCAGATTAAATCAGTTTAACAGCTGTTAACAGCTGTTACACACTCAAAACCCAATTCCACATGTTGTTTCCTGATGCAAGGGGGCCATTTTGAGTTACCTTAGTGTTGCAACACATGTAAGGATGGGATTAAATCACGGTTTATGATAAACGATCTTAATGGTTCTGAAAAACCTATAAATACCCACCTTAACTTTCCCCCAAACTCACACCTTGATCTTGAATTCTCTAAGTTGGAGACCTTGCTCTTCATACCTGAGAATTTAGGATCAACCCTCCTTGCTTGGACGCTTGGTAAGTGTCATTTCGTGCTTAGTTTAAATTTCTAGTGTTATAGCCGAAAAGTCAAGCGTTTTGATGAACGCTTTGACTTTTAAACGGTTGAGCCATTGTTCGTAATGAATATGGCTACGTGACCGTAATTAGTAGGTGTTAAACCCTCAAAAAGGGCACCTCCTAATTACCACGTTTACTTAGTTTAATTGTTGGGTCAAATAAAAGTCAAACGGGTTTGTTTTAAATAAAATTCATAACTATTAATATAGAAGTCATAAAAATCAGTTTTCTCACTTTAATAACTTGGTAATTATTAGTTGAACATGTCTAAGCATGTTCAACCCGACAATTCTAAGTATAGGCTCGGTTTGGGACCGAAAGTCGCAAAACACTTTTGCTTTGACTTTCAGTTCTGACCCGATTTAGCTTAGTTTAGATATGCCTTAGGATTCCTTTAGGACCAGGTTATAGGTTAGTGTAACCCTCTGAGGTTATACAACTTGGATCCTTAGTTATCCTATTCATTGCATGTTTCCGTTATATGCTTAAATGTTGACCATTGTGCCCTTTTGACCCAAAACCTTTTGCAACTGATTTTATATGATAAGTAAAATATTTTAAGCTTTCTGGGATGATAAAGATACCAGCTTTTCTTTAAAAAACCGAAAATCGCTTAAAATCGCCTTTTCACGCATTTTAAGCTCATAGTATGTATAGAAACTATTTTAAATATATAATACTTGATACCTACTGATGTTTTTAGTAAATCTATATACTTTAACAGTAAGCAAAAGTTTTAAACTCAGGTTTCCAAATTTGACCTTTAAACCTTATGTGAAAGTACCAAAATGCCCCTTCGGTGCATAGTTTGGTTATAAATGATAAAATTCACATATGTGTAATACCCTACTGATATAACTTATTAAGGTAAGTATTTTTACTGATTAAATCAGATCTGAAACTCAGATTCATATTTAACCTCTTTTATAACCTTTTTAATGACCAAAATACCCCTACGGGGCATAAATTGGTTTTAAATTCGTTTTGGGCATAACGGAAGGCATCTTACTGATATCACAACATGTTTAAGGCATATTAACTTAGGAAACATGTATATGACTCTTATGGTTACCCGTTACGCATATTTCGCGTTCGGATCGGTTTGTGTAACTAGTTTGCATAAATTGACCAAAACGGGTCAAACCTTATCATTTTTGCCTCAAAATCCAGAATGTGTTTAGTATACCCATATTATACAAGTCTCCAAACTTGTCGGGTCTAAATCACATTCTATTCCGGTCTTCGCTTAATCATGCGTAATGAACCGTGAACCTTTCCTTAAAACTAACCGGTCTAAGTTATAACTTAAATAAGACCCGTTAGGAATATAATAGGTTAATAAAAACCTTCGTTCCAGATTAAGAGCCCCAGTAGAAGTACTTGTGCTTGCTGATTAGAATATACGGCTGAGTATAAATTGCATTGCTAGCTCAGGTAAATACTTTTAACTTATTTTCCCTATACGGGCTTGGAATACGGTATTATAATAATACCGCTTGGTCGGGTATTGAATGTTTAGTCGTATTGTGATTAAATTATTGAGGTAACCCACTTTAATCTGTATTGTTTGAAATAAAAGCCTTTAGGGGTTAATGACCATGTCCCGGATATCCTTGACATCATTATATTATAAAATGGCCACGTCTTAAGCACGGGGTGTAGGCATACACCTGACGGTTGCATAAGGGAAACGGTATCTCACTCTCTTGTGGGCCTATACTTGTGGCGTGTCTGTTAATCTTGACTCGGTTTCTACATCGGGCCCTGAACGTATAACGAACATGTAAATCTGTATACAAGATTACTTTTATATAATTTTCCCAAGTTATAAAAGATGTTTTGTGCCGTGAGCATCCAAATCAATTTTCTTAAACTCTTTTAAAAATGAGTCGGTTAATTGTATTTACCAGTGTAAACTGACGTATTTTCCAAAAAGGTTAAGTGACAGGTACTGAACGTAATTGGCTGGAAGCTCAGGGCGTTAATAAGGAATCTTGCAAGTTCTAGGCGTCCAAAGTCTGTTGAACAGTTTTTCCCTTTTATTTGATCCGCCTGTGGATCCTTTACTTTCCGTTGTAATACTGTGATATTACTTTATATTCGGATTATAATATATTTATCTTTTGCTTCCGCTGTGCATTTATATATTGTGTTGTTTGACTATGATGATATCAACTACGTCACGATACTCCCCACCGGGCCCACCGGTAATACGTGGAAATATTGGGGTGTGACAGGTTGGTATCAGAGCCAACATTGAGTGAATTAAACACTAGCCTTTTTGTGTTTAATCTCAAAGACACAGTAGCACATTCCTTGACCTTCTGAGTCTAGACTTAACATAGGAATACTCTCAACCCTAATCTGAAAACTATTGCTTCCGATTTTATATATTTTGAATATGTCTCCAATCAAGGAAGCCGTAATGGAAATTCTCCACATCCGGAGCCTTGAAATGCCGAACTTCGTACCGCGACTAGGATGAAACGTACATCCAAGGAGAACACATTCAGAAATAAAGTGAAGAAGAAAACTTTTTTTTTTTTTGCTGAAATTCGTTTCCTTGGTAATCCTTATAAGGACATACTTATCTTTCAGTCCCTTCATGGACAACATCATTCCTTCAAGTCCCGTTTAGGGCAATTCTGTACTTCTTTTAAAATAATTGGAATATTTTATCCAAATTTCATTTTATATATGAAATAAATCAAATTATGATTCCTTTCGTAACTAGTCTACCAGTATATATGTATTAAAAAGAATCTTAAAGGGCATAACCTAGCTTGTATGTCATTAAGGACCTAGCTATGATGGTAAAAACCTGTTTAAAAGAGATTCAGATCCTTGTTAACATCTAAAAACATGTTAACACTCCTGACAACAGTGATGCGATAAAAATCACACTTGTCATCTTGTTAATGGGAATTTCCAACCCTTATCTAGCCTAGTGATGTAGAAATCATGGCTTAAATCATCAAATGAAGATGATCATATTATAAACATCAATAAGTGATGAAATGCCTACGGGCCATACTTATTGTCCTAATGGACAAAAGACAATTGAAGTCTTTGGCTCTTTGTCAAGAAAAGGTAATGAAATATGTTCAAACCTTAATGCCTCGATTCTCTGAAATCATGGCTTATAAATTTAAAATTGTCCTTGTGACTAGGCCTTTTGCGCCACTTTAATATCCTTAATGTTTTATAACTATGATAAATTATAATGAAGATACTAGTTAAATATAACTAACAAATTAACCAATATGGTTTATATTACCATGGTTGATGAATCGTCAAAATGATGAATCCATAATAACCTCTGAATAAATTGTCTTCAATAATTATGTAGCAATCAAGCTACATGGCTGGATCGGATGAGGTCAACAGCCACCCGAGGGAGAATAATGATGCTACCAGAGTTAATATAACTAGTGCGGAACTGCAGGCATTAATAGATAATGTCGTTACACGAGCTCTCGATAGACAGTATGATGAATCAAGTGATACACACTCTAGGACTCTATCTGTGGCTCGTAGTAAGCCCCTTTCTAAATCACATGAGTCAAGGGAAGACGATGTTTGTAACTCGTCAAATCAAAGGAGTGTTCCATCTAGACAGGTGGTGCTTCATCAAGAGGCACCAGTTAAGACCTGCTCATATAAATATTTTGTCTCCTGCAAGCCCAGAGACTTTACAGGAGAAAAAGGGGCCATCGATTGCATGACATGGCTCGATGAGATGGACACCGTTGTTGACATCAGTGGTTGTGTAAAGCAAGACATTGTGAAGTTTGTTTCACAATCTTTTAAAGGAGAAGCTCTAGCTTGGTGGAGGTCATTGATCCAAGCTACGGGGAAGATCCCTTTGTACAACATGACTTGGGATCAGTTCGTTGCTCTTATCAAAGAAAATTACTGTCCTCAACATGAAGTCGAGAAAATTGAGACTGAATTCTTGACATTAGTCATGGAGAACTTAGATTGTCAAGCATACCTTACAAGTTTCAATACCATGTCTCGATTGGTTCCTTACTTGATCACACCGGAACCAAAGCGAATAGCTCGCTTTATTGGGGGTCTAGCCCCAGAAATAAAGGCAAGTGTGAAAGCATCAAGGCCAACTACATTCAGGTCAGCGGCAGATCTATCGCTATCTCTCACACTCGATGTGGTCAGAAACAAGGCTGCTAAAGCCTCTGAAGATGGAAAGCGTAAAAGGGAGGATGAGAATTCTCATCGCTCTGATAGGAAGACAAAGAGGAACTCTGAGGATAAGAAGAGTTCCGGGTTTAGGGAAGAAAGCCAGCAGTCGGGTGAGAAGACCCGGTGCAAAACCTGTCGGAAATACCACCTAGGGAAATGCAGATTTGAATCTCATCCTCTACCTTGTGGGATTTGCAAGTCTAAGGAACATAAAACCTTGGATTGCAAGAAGTTGAAAGGCGCAACCTGTTATGGTTGCAACGAGAAGGGGCATATCAAGACCAACTGCCCTAGGAATCAGAAGAAGCCCGAAGAGGCCAAGAAAACAAACGCATGAGTCTTCCAGAAGAACGCCCAGGAGATGGTGCAGAATGATAACTATATAGCAGGTACCTTTCCTCATCAAACAGTTTATCCAGAAATTTATTTGATGCTGGCACATATGATTCTATAATGAACGATAAATGTTGAGAACTGTTGTCTCTTCCTGATTAGGACTCCGGTCAATTAATGCGAGGTAGAAATTGGCCGATGATACTTTAGAGAATGCTCCAACAAATCTTAGATTGATATTTTATATCTATTAGGAATCACTCTTTTCTGATACCTTATGGCAAGCTTTCAAGCTATCCAAATTCATCAATATAATTAAGACAGATGTGACATTTTGATCCCCTGTAAAAAAGATGATGGATTAGGACCAAACCTTAAATGCCAATCATGGTCTTTCGTGACCTAGGCTAAACATAATGAATATATATTAAATAACATTCATTAAGAATGTTAGTACTATATTAGCCTGTATGGTCTATTGATACCATGGTTAGTATATGTTAAGGCTATCAGGATGAAGAATAACAGTCGTTGGATTGCAACTAAGAAATTGTTTTATTGGTGTTAGGAATCAATATCGAGTATGGCAAACTCAGATAAGACAGTCGTTGATCGTGTTATGAATGATGCGACGCATGCCAATGATGCTACAATTGTGAGCCTTAGAATTTCCGAAGATGTTCTCCAAACTATGATAAACGCAGCTGTTGGGAAGGCTGTGAAAAAGTTCAAGGAGCCCCATGCTACTCGCTCCAAATTTTATCTAGGACCACATTTCCTTACTCATAAGGAGGATCTTGTTCATGCCTCAAATGCAAAAGATGAGCTAAAAAGGAAAAGGGAGGAAGATAACTCCCAGAGCTCTAAGAAGAAGAACAAACAAAAGTCCAACCAGAAACCAGTATGCAAGACCTGCAAGAAGCGCCATTATGGGAAGTGCAGGTTCGAACCAAAATCCCAATCGCAGCCAAGGGCTTGTGGGATCTGCAAATCAAGGGAACATAAAACGTTGGATTGCAAGGACATGAAGAATGCAGTCTGCTTCGGCTGTAATGAGAAAGGCCATATCAAGACCACGTGCCCTAAATCTGTCAAAGGAAATGCGGCTAAGGAAGGAAAGCCTAAGAATGAAAGCGCCTAAAATACCTGAGCTAGTTCATAAATAATGGCCTCAGGTACATTCCTTGACATTTTATCAGTGATTTAAATGCTAAGAGTTTTATTTTGGTTCGGATACCAATAAATCCTTCATAAACTATAAGTATAACAAGCTTTTAAAACCTTTCATAAGAACCCTATATATTAAGTGTAAGGTAAAATCTACAGGTAGAAAATTCACAGGAACTATTTCTTCTATTCCAGTCAGAAATCTTCAAGTACATCATCATATGAAATTGATATCTCTTTGATCTCTATTGATTTCGAATACCAAATGGTATGACCAAAGCGCCATATGAGGATTGGTGTATCTTAATATGTTCCATAGATTGCTTCCATGCCTGATCAGTATGGAGGTTTAATGCATGGAACCGCAAGGATATTCCAATGGTCATATGATACTAAAGTCAACTAATGGTATTCAAAGAAGATATCCAGAATGGAATTTTCCAAGTAAGTGTCTTTGATTAAATCTGTGGACTCGTAACGTAAATATGCCACTTATCTGACACAGGCAAATATGAATGAACTGGAGCCCGAGATTTGGAAAATCTCTGTAATCTCCGTGTGTCTTGATTATCTTCTGCAAAGATTACCCTGTTTACCTCCTAGAGGCAAGTAGAGTTTGGAATTATATTCCATTTGGGGCTGTATTATTATGAAATCTCCAAGACGGCAGGAGCCATACTTGGAAGAATCGAAACCCTGATTAAGTGAGTTTTAAAATAGAGAATTCATATAGCCTAACTCAATATTCTAGGAATTCGGTATTGTTAATTAAGAAAGACGGTTCATCTTGCTTATGCATTGATTACCGCAACCCTATTTAGGCCACGATTAAGAATCGCTATCAGCTGCCCAGGATCGTCGATTTGTCCGACTAACTGTAAGGATTAGCTATTCCTTAAGATTAGTTTTAAGCAGTGGTTGGAATAACCATCTCACCATAAAATAAGTTTTTCTATAACAATTATTATGTAAGTATCAAGGCTGCTCCTTTGGGGACCTTGTATAGATGGAATGTTAAACATCTATTGTTAGAACAATAGAGTGGTAAGTCCAATTATCAAGATCTGAAAGTTGCATTGGAAACAACAAATAAGATCATTCGAATTTATAATCATCTTAAAGTTGCCAGTAAGCGGCAGAAAATTTAGGATTTATAAAAGTCGCAACCTTCTTAAGTCCTTAATAAAGGATAAGGTTCAATCGGAGGTATCGCCCTAAGAAGGGTGTGCTAAATTTCAATTTCTCCGGGTAAGTTAAGCCCTGGATGTATAGGAGCATTCGGAAATCGAATGCAACAAAGGTCAATAGCCTATAAGCTAAAACCTATATAAGGAGTTTAGTGGAGCTCACGAGGCAACCCACACTGATGATTTAAGGGTATGTTTCACCAATATGTTGAGACACATTGACATAATGATAGGCATATTAAAGAAACTTTATGATATGATAAGAAACCTGTATCGATTAAGGATCGGCAGGTTAAGAAACTCCAAAAGGATACATGTACCTATTAGAAAGGTCAATTGGGGTGCCTTAGAGGCCCAAATGTACTGGGGAAGATTAAGCCCAATATAAGACAGAAAGTACTTCCTTTACTTTAACAAATCTCGGGGTCGAGATTTCTTTTAAGGGGGTGAGGATGTAACACCTCATAAAAATCATGTCCAGTAATGTATTAACACGTGTAATAAACCCTAATAAAGTCAAACCTTGAATTTAAGGGACTAATTTTTCGAAAAATAAAAAAACATTAATTATAAAAGAACTGGAAGTATTAACATACCTAAAATAAGTTTCTAAATAACCTTCTACGGTTTTATATTCACAAATGAGCCACTTGTTGATCAAGTGTAGCCGTTTGTGCAATTAATTGAAAGTTGCGCAATAAAGGGTTAAAAGCGTCAACATGTTAATTCTTACCTCTGAGTGACCTTTAACAAACCAAGAGCTTCATGATATTTGATTATACTCTCGGGAATGCCAAAGATTAGCCATCTAAGGTTTTTATGCCTATAAATAAGATTACGCGCAACTTTGCAAGATAGAGGGGCTAAAAGTGTCAATATGTTTAATTACACCTCTGAATGACCTTTTAGCAAACCCAAAGCATCGTGATGTTTAATAATACTTTCAAGAATACCTAATATGGATTAGATGAGGCTTCAATGCTATTAAATGATGAGATGCGCAAGTTTGCGCAATAGAGGGATCTAAAGCATCAACTTTTGAATCTACGCCTTTCGGTGACCATTTAAAAGAAAGGGAGCATAGTAATATTTAATTATATTCTTGGGAATACCCATTATGGGCCATGGAAGGCTTGGATGTCAGTAAACGACATTTCGCACTACTTTACGAAATTAAAGGACTATTTGCGTCAAACGGAAAAAGTATGCTGATTCGTAGGGTATCGAACCTTCTGGAATATGATCATAAGTTAAACATACCCTAAATAATCTTTACATAGCTTAGAAATAGGTTTTGAAGGGTTCGGTATGCTAAAATAAACTTTATGCTCATTTAGGGACTAAAAGCATCAAAAAGTGCACAAGTTTGCACTTTCGCGCATATCTTACGTTCTGAATACATCCGGAGAACCAAAAATTTATGTAAGCATTAAAATGTTATGCTTTAGTGATTGGCTTGTCAAAAATCCATTCGTCGCGCAATTTGGATCGTTTTTCGCGCTTATGCGCATTCCGTCATAATTTAGCGAACATCGCGATCATACGACCAAACGAACCAACATCCGGCATATTTTTGAGCATGTTTCATGTCCACAACGTTTAGGCATCATTTTAGGACCTTAAAGTTGGCTTAACAGGCCTTAAACGTGTCGAAATGGGCCTTAAACACCAACAGGGACTGAAACTGTCAATATCGCAAACTTGTTTCTGATCAGAGCAGCCCAGGCGGGCCGCGTAACCTTCTGGTGTCCCTTACACGGGCCGCGAGGCCCTCTCAGACCAGATTAAATCAGTTTAACAGCTGTTACACACTCAAAACCCAATTCCACATGTTGTTTCCTGATGCAAGGGGGCCATTTTGAGTTACCTTAGTGTTGCAACACATATAAGGATGGGATTAAATCATGGTTTATGATAAACGATCTTAACGGTTCCGAAAAACCTATAAATACCCACCTTAACTTTCCCCCAAACTCACACCTTGATCTTGAATTCTCTAAGTTGGAGACCTTGCTCTTCATACCTGAGAATTTAGGATCAACCCTCCTTGCTTGGACCCTTTGTAAGTGTCCTTTCGTGCTTAGTTTAAATTTCTAGCGTTATAGCCGAAAAGTCAAGCGTTTTGATGAACGCTTTGACTTTTAAACGGTTGAGCCATTGTTCGTAATGAACATGGCTACGTGACCGTAATTAGTAGGTGTTAAACCCTCAAAAAGGGCACCTCCTAATTACCACGTTTACTTAGTTTAATTGTCGGGTCAAATAAAAGTCAAACGGGTTTGTTTTAAATAAAATTCATAACTATTAATATAGAAGTCATAAAAATCAGTTTTCTCACTTTAATAACTTGGTAATTATTAGTTGAACATGTCTAAGCATGTTCAACCCGACAATTCTAAGTATAGGCTCGGTTTGGGACCGAAAGTCGCAAAACACTTTTGCTTTGACTTTCAGTTCTGACTCGATTTAGCTTAGTTTAGATATGCCTTAGGATTCCTTGAGGACCAGGTTATTGGTTAGTGTAACCCTCTGAGGTTATACAACTTGGATCCTTAGTTATCCTATTCATTGCATGTTTCCGTTATATGCTTAAATGTTGACCATTGTGCCCTTTTGACCCAAAACCTTTTGTAACTGATTTTATACGATAAGTAAAATATTTTAAGCTTTCTGGGATGACAAAGATACCAGCTTTTCTTTAAAAACCCGAAAATCGCTTAAAATCGCCTTTTCACGCATTTTAAGCGCATAGTATGTATAGAAACTATTTTAAATATATAATACTTGATACCTACTGATGTTTTTAGTAAATCTATATACTTTAACAGTAAGCAAAATTTTTAAACTTAGGTTTCCAAATTTGACCTTTAAACCTTAGGTGAAAGTACCAAAATGCCCCTTCGGTGCATAGTTTGGTTATAAATGATAAAATTCACATATGTGTAATACCCTACTGATATAACTTATTAAAGTAAGTATTTTTACTGATTAAATCAGATCTGAAACTCTGATTCATATTAAACCTCTTTTATAACCTTTTTAATGACCAAAATACCCCTACGGGGCATAAACATGTATATGACTCTTATGGTTACCCGTTACGCATATTTCACGTTCGGATCAGTTTGTGTAACTAGTTTGCATAAATTGACCA
This sequence comes from Helianthus tuberosus, assembly GCA_030545235.1. Classification (NCBI taxonomy): domain Eukaryota; kingdom Viridiplantae; phylum Streptophyta; class Magnoliopsida; order Asterales; family Asteraceae; genus Helianthus; species Helianthus tuberosus. The sequence goes on along the minus strand of CM060432.1, from coordinate 181,678,659 downwards.
AAACGGGTCAAACCTTATCATTTTTGCCTCAAAATCCAGAATGTGTTTAGTATACCCATATTATACAAGTCTCCAAACTTGTCGGGTCTAAATGACATTCTATTCCGGTCTTCGCTTAATCATGCGTAATGAACCGTGAACCTTTCCTTAAAACTAACCGGTCTAAGTTACAACTTAAATAAGACCCTTTAGGAATCTAATAGGTTAATAAAAACCTTCGTTCCAGATTAAGGGCCCCAGTAGAAGTACTTGTGCTTGCTGATTAGAATATACGGCTGCGTATAAATTGTATTGCTAGCTCAGGTAAATACTTTTAACTTATTTTCCATATACGGGCTTGGGATACGGTATTATAATAATACCGCTTGGTCGGGTATTGAATGTTTAGTCGTATTGTGATTAAATTATTGAGGTAACCCGCTTTAATCTGTATTGTTTGAAATAAAAGCCTTTAGGGGTTAATGACCATGTCCCGGATATCCTTGACATCATTATATTATAAAATGGCCACGTCTTAAGCACGGGGTGTAGGCATACACCTGACGGTTGCATAAGGGAAACGATATCTCACTCTCTTGTGGGCCTATATTTGTGGCGTGTCTGTTAATCTTGACTCGGTTTCTACATCGGGCCCTGAACGTATAACGAACATGTAAATCTGTATACAAGATTACTTTTATATAATTTTCCCAAGTTATAAAAGATGTTTTGTGCCGTGAGCATCCAAATCAATTTTCTTAAACTCTTTTAAAAATGAGTTGGTTAATTGTATTTACCAGTGTAAACTGACGTATTTTCCAAAAAGGTTAAGTGACAGGTACTGAACGTAATTGGCTGGAAGCTCAGGGCGTTAATAAGGAATCTTGCAAGTTCTAGGCGTCCAAAGTCTGTTGAACAGTTTTTCCCTTTTATTTGATCCGCCTGTGGATCCTTTACTTTTCGTTGTAATACTGTGATATTACTTTATATTCGGATTGTAATATATTTATCTTTTGCTTCCGCTGTGCATTTATATATTGTGTTGTTTGACTATGATGATATCAACTACGTCACGATACTCCCCACCGGTAATACGTGGAAATATTGGGGTCTGGCAAAATCCACTTGTAGATTTAATTTAAGAGAATATACCCTTTTTGGCTTTTCATGATACTTTCGACTTAAAGCATCTGCTACTACATTTGCTTTTCCTTCATGATACTGGATATCACAATCATAATCACTAAGCATCTCCATCTAGCGTCTTCGTCTCATATTCAACTCTTTTTGCCCGAAAACATACCTTAAACTCTTATGATCAGTGAATATGGTAAACTTACTACCATAAAGGTAATGTCTCCAAATCTTAAGGGCAAAAATTATAGCTCCTAGTTCTAGATCATGGGTTGAATAATTCTCTTCATGGTTCTTAAGTTGTCTAGATGCGTAAGCTATAACCTTTTGAGGTTGCATTAATACACATCCATAACCTAATTTAGAAGCGTCACAATAGACTACAAAGTTTTCAGTTCCTTCTGGTAATGCTAGTATGGGTGTATTAGTTAATCTTTGCTTAATAATTCTAAAAGCTTCTTGTTGTTTTGGTCCCCATTCAAACTTAATGGATTTACAGGTTAACTTAGTTAAAGGAATGGCTATTCTAGAGAAATCTTGAATAAATCTTCTATAATAACCGGCTAATCCTAAGAAACTTCTAACCTCAGTTGGTGACTCAGGGGTTTTCCATTTGGTAATCGCCTCGATTTTTGTGGGATCCACATGAATTCCTTCATGGTTCACTAAATGTCCAAGAAATTGTACCTGTTCTAACCAAAACTCGCACTTCGAAAATTTAGCGTAAAGCTTTTCCTTTCTTAATAAACTTAAAAGTGCGTGCAAATGCTTTGCATGGTCCTCTTTACTTTTAGAGTAAATTAGAATATCATCTATGAAGACAATTATGAATTTATCCAAATATGGCTTACATATTCGTTTCATCATGTCCATAAATGCAGCTGGGGCATTGGTTAAACCAAATGGCATGACAGTAAATTCGTAATGACCATACCTTGTTCTAAAAGCGGTCTTAGGAATGTCCTCTTCCTGTACTTTTAATTGATGATATCCTGACCTTAAATAGATTTTAGAGAAAAATCGAGCTCCTTGCAGTTGATCGAACAGATCATCGATTCTCGGTAATGGATACCGATTCTTAATCGTGACTTTGTTCAATTCACGGTAATCAATGCACATACGCATTGATCCGTCCTTCTTTTTAACGAACAGTATCGACGCTCCCCATGGCGACGAACTTGGCTGCATGAATCATTTTTCTAGCAATTCATCTAATTGTTTCTTCAGTTCCAGCATTTCGGCTGGTGCCAAACGATAAGGTGCTTTGGCAATTGGTGCTGTTCCTGGTAGCAGGTGAATTCTGAATTCAACTTCTCTGTCCGGTGGTAGTCCTGGTAATTCTTCTGGAAAGACATCTGAAAACTGGGACACTACTGGAATGTCTTTTAGTTCTTTTTCTTTAGTGTTAGTGATTATGGAAATCAAATACACTATAGAACCTTTTCTTATATAACTTGCAATTTTCATCACAGAGATGAATTTTGTGGATCTAGAGGGCTTATCTCCTTTATGTGATCGTTTTACCTTTTGACGAATTTACTTGGATTGACTTTTGATCACATAAAATACTGGCTTTATTTGTTATTAACCAATCCATTCCTAATATAACATCAAATCCTGTCAGATTCATAGGATAAAGGTTTGCCTTAAACTTTTGATTTAAAATTTCTATTCTTGCTCCCTGCAAGATTTCAGAAATCCTAACAGTTTCTCCATTAGCTGTCTCTACTAGACATTCTTGTGGTAGTTTAGTTAATGACTGATTTAGAAGTTTGCAAAACGAAGTATTAATAAAACTTTGGTTTGCACCAGAGTCAAATAATACTTTAGCAAAAACATCATTAACTAAAAACGTACCAGCTATGACGTCTGGAATCATCTTGGCTTCATCTGCAGTTAGAACAAATGCTCTAGCATTTTTAGTGTTCTTGTTGTTCACAGCTGGAGCCAATTTCAGACAGTTTGGCTTAATGTGACCTTTTTCTCCATAATTGTAACATAATCCATTACTGGATTTTCTCCTTCAATCTTCTTCCTTGTGTCCTGGCATCTTGCAGAAATTGCAAAGAGTGGAGCATTTTCCTGAATGCTTTTTCTTGCAGACCTTGCAGAAAGGTGCAGAGGTAGAACCCATATTCCTACGGTTGTAATTCCTAGAACGGAATTCTTGTGTAAGCCTTTGGGTTAGGTTTCTCATCTGTTCTTCTTCTTTAGTACGGATTAATTCATCTGTCAAGGTATTGGCTAGTTCTACAGCTTCTTCTATAGTTTGAGGTCTAGCTGCCTTGACTACGTGTCTAATCTCTCCAATTAATCCCCAGATGTAACGGGAGATTAATACTGGTTCAGGTGATGCAAGGGTTGGTACTATTCTAGCATATTCAAATAATGTGGTAGTATAACCACTATCTACCCCGGTCATTCTTAAGTTTAAGAACTTATTTGCTATCTGTTCCTTTTCATTTAGAGGGCAAAATTTCCTTTCTACCATATTCTTAAATTCTTCCCATTCCATGTTGTAAACCCTATCACTTCCTCTTGATTGGAGGATAGTGTTCCACTATTCTAAGGCTGAGTTCTTAAATAGATTAGAAGCAAACATTATTTTGTCTTCTTCAGCACACTTACTTATTTTTAAAACAGCCTCAGTTTTCTCTATCCAGCGTAGAGCTGCAATGGGTCCTTCTTTGCCCGAGAATTCTATTGGTTTACAGGACCAGAATTCTTTGTAAGAACAACCGTAAGACACGGTTCTTCTTCTTTTGGGAATGGGCACTTGAAGTACGGGTCCATTGTTCACGCTGTGCTCTGGTTCAATTGGTCGCTTACTGCTATGTTTACTCTTATTATTTGCTTCTTGAACCGTTTTAATAATAAATGGCATTGCATCTATGATTCCTTGTGCCACTGTGTGTTGAACGGCACTATTATCCATTTGGTTTCCATTGTTATTGATGCTCGGATTCTCATTAACCACGTTAATGTTACTCTGGTTATCGTTATTCAGATTTCCTTGATTTCCTTCATCGGCCATCTGAATTTTAAACATTTACCCGTATTAATATCACAAAATAATATTAATATAGTCAATCACATGACACGCATTTTTACCAAAAGCGTAGATCATTGCGACTTTACTCTATTCATCTACTATTATGCATCTATTACATACTAGTACTGAAATAAAAATTACAATACCAACTGAAATAGAATTACACTAATAGTAATAGGCATCCATACACACATATTTTATTTTATTATTATATTGTTAGGGGAAGGATTCACTAAAAAGTGAATTTTGCCTAAGTAGCCTAAGAAGGATTGTGATGATGACATGTGGCACTCCTAATAAGTAGGAATGAAGGGTATTTTTGTCCTTATAAATAGGAGTGAAAATGACATGTGGCACCCCTTTTGTTTTTTAAAAATACAACAAAATAAATCTAGTACAAAAAAATCTAGCACAAAAAATCTAGTACAAAAAAACATAGCACAAAAAAATCTAGTACAAAAAAAATATAGCACGAAAAAATTCAGCAAAAAAATGTTGTACAAAAAAATCCAGCACAAAAAATTGAGAAAACAAAATTTAAGATAAAAAAATCAAGCACAAAAAATTTAGCATAAAAATATAGTACAAAAATCCAGCACAAAAAAATGTTATACAACATAGAAATACAACACATTTTAGTGGGTTTTTTTAGTTTTCATATTTTCTATAGCAATATGGTACTCAAATTAAAGATAAAAAGACGCTCGATTTTATGGTGAAATTTTTATAAAAAAATAATGTCGTATAAAAAAGTTATGAACGTTTAAAAAATAGGGGTGGAATATGCATGAGGAGAGAGAAAATCCATAAATAGGATTTTCCCAAGATACCCTTGCACTCATCTTTTCTCCTACACTTTCATCTTAACCATTGATTTGAAAAATGAATGGTTAAGATTACTTCTCATCCTACTTAGGCAAAATCAACTTTTTGTTTGATCTTACCCCTATATTGTTATTACTATTACCGTTTCCTCCATCCCATCACGGATATGGATTCATCCAAAAATCCATATTGCGCTCATCGTATTTCCATACGAGTCGCTCTCCCACCTGTCGCATTCTCTCACTGCTTTCTAAAATTTCCTCACCAAATGTCCTAAGTTCTTGTACGTTTTCTGCACTCATTGGGGGTGCAGGTTCTAGGACTGGGTTCGGAATCTGGGGTGCGGGTTCCTGATATGGGGGTGAAAGTGCCTGAAATCGGTAAGGATCTTCTAAGATCTCCCTAATATAGTCATCATGGTAATAGGGATCTAAAGGGTCAATACCTGGGTAGGCTCCTATGTTTTGCATAGGTGTGTCTTCATGGATTGGGTAACATTGCACAAAATCCCTAACGTCATCCCACCAGGGATCGTAATTTGGGTCTAGGGGGTTTGGTACTGGTACCCTAGAGATTTCTTCTGGATTAAAGTCATGCATCTCTACTTGGTTTTCAGGGTTTTCTATCTCCATGGGTTGGTCAGGGATTGGCAGTTGTGGTTGTGGTGCTATTATTTGCTCCAGGTTTGGGTCAGCTGCAGTGGTTGCTAAGATATGGATGTTGGCTATACCCCTATTTATCATATCCTGGGCATAGGCATCTGTTTCTCTCTTGGCTACTGCTAGTGCTCTCTATTCTTGTAACTTTTTCATACGCTTCCTACGCTCGTGTGCCCCTCAACTGAACCATCCCCTCTATTTCTGAGGAAATGGCTCCTCTGACTGAGCCTTAAACACAAAGATTCCTTCTTCCGTATCAGCAGAGTACCCTGAGAGGGCAGGCTGAGAAGAGGATGTGCCTTCGCTTCTAGGCAAACCAGACAATTAACGGTACGCGTCAGATGGTCCTTGGTCGCTCATACTGTAAACAAACAGATAGTCAAATAACACATAACAAATAAATACAGTTATGTACGTATTTTCGTAATTTTTTTCCTAACACTTTACATTTTGATGTCAGCAGAACACCTCTGTGGCTGAATCAGTGGCTTAGCTCTGATACCACCTCCTGTCGCAACCCCCGATCACAGGTTCCCCGGGAAACGGGCGGTCGCGAGCCAGATTCGGTGGTATCGATGTGTTGTCTAATTTGGCAGCGGAATTTTTCATCAGGGCCGTAGTTAGGAAATATTGATCAGAGTAAAATACCACATTTTCAATACATTAAACAAATGGGATAAAACCCAAGTTCATAGTACATGCGTTTCCATAGGAATAAATCCTATTTATTTAATAAAAACATCTATTTTATTTTTAGGTAACTTTATTGCCACTTTTCCAAGCCTTCAGTGCTGTCCAGATGGCTTTTATTTTGGCTTTCACATTTTGTTACCTGAAACGCGTTTTAAAAACATTTGTCAGTGGAAATACTGGTGAGTGAATCCCAGTTTAATCAAGTTTAAATAAAAAGTCACAGTGTACAGTATTGAGGGCGATCCCGCAATTATATTTGTTTATAAGACATCACAATTAACATCCATGGTACTGTCGAACCAGACTTGTGGACATGTTACTCCTTGACCAGGTGGTAACAAATTTTGTATACAAAACCCCAACATACTCATCATAATTGTATGCTTACAAATACTCAATAACTGTTATTCGCATGGAAAAGTATTTAAGGTTTTGTGAAAACATTTAACAAAAGATTTACAAAAAGTGGATCAACTCACATTGCTGTCTTAGATTTTTCGTAAGGGTTTCCCGGTGATAATCTATAATTTACACAAATGTACACGTGTTAGTATTAATAACCCATTTTAACATTAGCAATACCCTCCCCGAGACGGCATTCCAATGACTTCGTCAGGCAGAACCACGACAGCCATTACGGAACCCTATATCAATCGGGCAGCGTATCTAATACGTATCCAGGGGTTATAATACTTACAACGGAGCAGAACTTCGCTAATTAGGGGGGTATAATGCCCGAGTATTACTTCTACTATTCAGAAATTGTGATTGAGAAAGAAAGAAATGAACGACAGAAAACGAAAACCCGTTGCTTTCTTATATAGGGTCTGATCTCGCTCCTCTCGCGGCCCGCGTAACACAAGCCCAGGGCTTACGCGGCCCGAGTCAAAGCTGGGTCAACGCATAGCTCGTCCAGATCATCACATTGACTTGCCACGATGATGACACGTGTCATCACCGGGCTGCGCCACTATCCTGATCTCACGCGGCCCGCGTAAAGTTGAGGTGGGGTTCACGCGGCCCGCCTCAACTTAAAGAAATAAGCGAAATCAGGTTCCAATCTTCATACCGCCCGCGTGAGTGTTGGGGTGGGTCTACGCGGCCCGCCTCAACTTATATTTCAGATTTTTATTTATTTTTTATACTATTTAATATATTTGAGGCCCATTTTCGCGTATGGGGTGTATTTTGGGACATATTGGGATATTTTAAAATATATTAGGGTGTTGGAAAAATTATGAGGGTGTCGGTTTATTGAGGATTGTTATAAAACGTCCTTTATATTTCCTCAAACTTGCAGGTTCCAACCTTAATGTTTAAAACTTGCTAAAAACATCCTTTAAGCTTATTTTTGTTGCTGGTTTAATCCTTTATGACTAACCAAGTTAATTATCTCAGTTTATTTCCCTCACATGCTTAACATGTGAGGGTCCCATTATCGTTTAATGACCCACATCAACTGACTCGCAAAATGGAACTGAGATGTGGTGCAAACGCAAAACTGCCTGAAACCCAAGCAAAATTGTCTCTGTTTTCACCGGAGATGTAGTCCAAACACAATTGGATCTCTTAAATTTATGGGGCCATTCACATGGATCAAGCCCCTTTTCATTCCGAGCTATCAACATCCACTCGGAGGAGAGATCCAGCCTGTTAGTGCACTATGTCTATTGACTTCGTCTTGTATCGAGTCATGTAATAGGATAAGATAGGATAAACCAGTGCTCGGGTTGCTAGAAACTGATTTTAGTGGGATTGTTGGTAATTTCGTTTGAAAGAGCCAAGGTCAAGTTCAAACGAAATTAACATTGTTAATTCCATTTGAACGTGGCCTTGACCATTTCAAACAGAATCACATCAACTATAAATAGGTGAGCACTTGTGTCATTCCATACGGAATTAGCTTTGTGTATTCGGTAACGAAGTGCTGCCGAATTGTCTCCAGGTGCTGTAATACTCTCATAATCAATACAAGAGACATTTAAATTGAATCGAGCGTCCGTGTCATTGATTCCGCCTTTGATTCGGATAAACAACTCTTATGATCGACTCATTCGGGTCATACAACGATCCTACAAGTGGTATCAGAGCTCAGGAAGAAGAGTTCAGCTTGATTTCATTGTTTTTCTGACTTCTACACCTTCTTTTTCAAATTGGACAAGATTTCACGGTCAAAATGGATTGAATTTTTCACAGTACATGCGAAACAGTGTTTTAACAAAGCCTTGAGAGAATCAGACCTTAATACGGCTTAAAAGTGACAAAAATGGACCAAAAACCTAATTTCGTTTGAACGAGCACACCTGATTCCGCTTGAAAAGTTGAGACATTTTCAAACGAAATTACTTATTTCGCTTGAGTTACAGCTGATTTCGCTTGAAAACATTAATTCCGCTTGAAAGGTTCATACGGAATTAGTTAATTCCGCTTCAAAGTGCTATTTCGCTTGAAGATTTCGTTTGAAACAGTTAATTCCGTTTGGGAGTTCCGTTTGAAAGTCTGATTCCGTTTGAAGTTGTGATTTCGCTTCAAGTACTGATTTCGTTTGAAGTGGTCGTCCAAGTGATTCCGTTTGAAATCGTTATTTCGCTTGAAGATCCTTATTTCGTTTGAAAGTGGAAATTCCGCATCAAGATCATTTCGCGTCAACCGAGTGTCAGTCAGTTTCAAGTTGTTTAGTATTGTTTATACTAATTGTGTTTGTTTGATTGTTTTTGTCTCCAGGTTATTCAAGAATTTCAAATCATGGCTGAAGAATTCTACAATACGTTTTTCAATGCGTTCACATCCGAATCTTCCGAAACATCAACAGTCACACCAAAGTCAATTACAAAAGTGGTCAATGAAAACATCAATCACGACAATTTTATGGAACTTATTCCAAACCACCCAAGCTGGATAATATTGAAGATTATACTTGGTGGAAAGAACGGTTTCTCAACTGGGCAAAAGCGTATGCACACGAGAGCTGGTTCTGTCTAGAGTTTGGATATGAGAGACCAAAAGATGACAAAGGAGAGGAAATTCCTATGAAGAAGTTAGGCATTGAGGACAAAAAGGAATTCTCGTCTGAACAGAGAATGATTTCTTTGATCCAGTCGGCAATTAGAAATGACATTTTTGCATTACTTAATCATGATGGGTCATCGAAATCTGTTTGGGAAGCTTTACGAGTTAAAGCTGAGGGGGGTAAACAGATTAAAAAGAACAAAATTGCTTTGCTAAAGAAAGAATTCGATCTGTTTGATAGCATTAAAGGAGAGTCTTTGAGGCAAATGATAGAGAGATTCTGTCACCTAAAAATTGAACTCGAAAGGTTTGAGATTGTGAAAACAAGAGAGGAAATTATTGATAAAGTCATAGAAGCGTTACCACGAGCTGATCAGTGGCAAATGTTTGTTTTTATTTTGAAAAATGATGTTTTGTATGAAACAATTTCTCTTGATACATTATTTGAAAAGATTGAAACTCATGAGCTTGAATTGCAGAAACAGAACAAGATGAGCAGTTCTTCGTATCAATAGAATGTTGGTCTGTATTACAAAGGTAGTTTACCTTCGGTGAAAGCTGGTGAATCACCAAAGACAGCATTCAGTGGTGAGAGGACAAAAGAACCTCAGACAAGCTCATCAAGCTACAATCCGGGTTATCATTCATCGGCTTCAAAAGCAAGTTCTGAAGAAGCAGAGGAGATACTGTGCAACATTACTCTTAAGTTGAAAAACTCTCCGACAACGAGCATCAATGCAGCTAAGCAGCAAATGAGCTTTCTTGCATCAGTTCTGGAATCGTATGAAGGTCTAGTTGCAGGCAAAATTGGAAATTCCGAATTGACCAAAGAAGACTATGACCAGATTGATCCGGAAGAGATGGAACTCATTGACATCCGCTGGTGTTTAGCTAGTTGCATCCGTAGAGCTCAGAGATATATGGAGATTACTGGGAAACAATCTCTTGGTGGTGCTTCAACAAAACTTGGATTTGACAAGTCCAAGGTGACCTGCCTCAGATGTAAGCAAAAAGGTCATTTCAAGAGAGAATGTAACAATTCTGCAGTAGGTGGAAATGAACATCCGTTCAATGATGACTATTATCGAAAGGCAATCTACCACCGAAGCAAAGAAGAGCCAAAAATGATTGAAGATAAACCCAGAGAAAAATCAAGAGCACTTGCTGTATTTCATGATGATGAAGGATATGATTGGAGTCAGGTTTGTCCAGAAGAAGATCGTTTGGAAAATATAGTTACAGCTCATGGCAGAAACACATCAAAAAGTCAACATTATGTTTTTGTTGCTGAAATCAAAGATGAAAACAAAGAAGAAAATGTTGTTGCTGAGGTCAAAGAGAAAACCAGAGAAGAGATTTTGAGTGATAAAACATACCGAGAAAGAAATATTGCTTTGAACAGAATGAATGAAATGCAAGAAGAGTATGAGAACGCTGTCAGCAGTAGGAGATGGGATAAGAAGAGAGAGTGTTATTTCAACAGAGAAGGTGAACCTGTCGTTCCGAAGAAAGACATAATTTTTGAAGATGTTCTCCTCATAATTCCTTCATCTGCCGAATACTATAGAAATGTATTAAAAGATGACACTTATGCAAAAAGGCATGAAAAGGAAATAAGATATGCCATGACATCGTGTTTGAGAAAGAGAGATGAAGAAAGAATGAAGAAGAATGTTGAAAAGATGGTTGATGAGTTGAAGAAGGTCGCTGAAGAAGTGAAAGTAGAGAATGTGAAGATAGAAGAAAAAGTTGCAGAAGAAGTTGTGATGAATGTAGAAGTTGAAAAAGCTGTTACTGAAGAACACCAGATTGTAGAAGATGAGAAGAAAATTGAAAGTTTGGATGAAGTAAAGGATGAGAATTCGAAAGTTGCTGGTGATGTTGGTAATGAAGTTGGTGTTGAAGAAAAGCAGAATGATGCTGATCAGGATCAGACAGAGACTGCAACAAACACCGAAGTGCCAATCACTGAGGTAAATTTTGATTCTGAAACTAAAATCAAAATCGTTGGACAGTGCAAGAAATGCATGGAAACGTGCAGTGCTTGTACTGAAAAAGATGAAAAGTTCAGAACAAAAAATCTTGAATTCACAAAAATAGAAAAAGTTTTCAAAAATAAATGCAAAGAAATGTTAGAAAACGAAAAGGTTTTGAAAGATAATGATGAAAAACTTTCGGAAAAATGTAAAAAAATAGAAAAAGAAAATGAAGTTTTGAAAGAAAATGTTTTGAAAATGAAAGAAGAATGTGATCAAAAAGAGAATGTTTTTCAGGAAATGAAAAAGGAATACGATTCAATAAAATTAGCGTATCACATTACAAAAGAATCATATGAAAAAGTAAAAAGTGAAATGAAACATGTTCAATCAAGATTGAAATATTGTTCTGAAACAACTGATATGTATAAGCGAAATTATGAAATAAAGCAACAAGTTGTTAATTCTTATATTGAGGATGTTGCTAAGCTAAAGCGTCAGATTGCTGATTTAGAACAGGATAATAACAAGTTAAAAAGTTATCATGCGTCGTCATATGTGCTTGAAAGAATTTTCAACATAAAACCGGATGGGAAAGATTCTGAGCAAAATAAGAAAGGTATTGGCTCAGAGTTTCATCAAGTTCCACCACCGGAAAAGTTTGTGTTTTATGATGATGAAAAGGTCGAAAAAGCTTTCAACATGGTAGATCAATTGCCAGATAACATTGACATAACCTATTCCAAATCTGATGATTCTAGTGATTCAGATGTGGTAGGTAAGGTCGTTGAAAGTGTGTTGAAAGAAGAGTCAGTTGATACAGGTAAATCTGAATCACAGGATGAAAATGAAGGTAATTTTCATGATGAATATCTGAAAAACACAAAATCTGAGAAAAATTTGAATGATGATTCAAAAGGATTGGTGTATACCATGATTGGATCGGACAAATTATTCTTAGATGTTGTATTTCCGATTCAGAATGTAATTTCAGAAAAGGTTGATAAAGTTTTCAAAATGGTTGAGATTGAAAAGTCTGAGATTCCAAAGTTTGCTGGTAAAGGTCACAAAACTTTTTATAACAAACCTGGTTACAAGAAGAAAAACATGAAGGCTGGGTTGGGTTATTAAAAGAAACAAGGTCGAAATAAAAAGGGTTATTGGATTTTATCACCCTTAACTATTGGCCATTGGCCGCTGCCACCCCCAACTATCACTTTGACGCCCGTCACTCCCAACTTAACACTTAGTGTGTTCTGTCACCAGATCACTACATTTTGATCCTGTTATTATACTTTTGGGGGTGTCCTAAGATACCTAAAACCTTCCCAAGATCCCTATGACGCCCAAAAAAGTGTAGTAACAGGATCAAAACTTAGTGATCAGTTAACGACGTGGTGACAGAACACACTAAGTGTGAAGTTGGGGGTGACGTGCGTCAAAGTGATAGTTGGGGGTGGCAGCGACCAATAGCCAATAGTTGGGGGTGATAAAATCTAATAACCCAAATAAAAATGAAACATCAAATTTTCAGGCAAAGATGAATTTTGTTCATGGAACAAGTTCTGAAGAAGAGAAAGAACTCAAACTTGGAAATCAAACCCGAATAGGTTCGATTCAAGACAGACCTGGAATTCTCACACACCCAGAGTCAGAACAACTCAAAGTTGGAAAACATCAGTTGATATGACAAAACCTCAAGAGTTTTGGAAACCAAAAGTTGTTCAAAATCAAAATGTTCAAAAGGAAACAATTTTTTACAAAAGAGGTACTCCGAAAGGTCAAACATGGAGTGTTAAGAAACAAGTGACTTTGGTAAAAGATGAGAAAATTGAAGTTAAAAATGAAAAAGTCTTTGATGACAAAGATTTTCCAAAACTGCATGATACATATTGTGTTGAAATGCCTAAGGTCCAACAGACCTGGGCTAAATTGTTCAAGTAATTAAGTAGTCTAAATGTGCAGGTGCATCCGAAGAAAACTGAAGATTGTGAAAATGGTATTCGGAGCAGCATGACACAACGAGGAGAGGAGGCTGTTGAACCCTGGTTTGGTTGAACAGGGAGTTTGTTTGTTTTCTGTAAATAAATAAACAATGTTTCAAAAACCCTAAAAATTGAAAAATTTTGAAAAACCAAAAATATGTTTGTTTTTAATTTTTTTTTCAAAATTTTAAATATACAAAAATATGTTGATTGAATACGCCGAAACCCTCACGGCTGAACAAACATGATTAATTTCACAAGATTAAAAAACGGTTTTCAAACTGTAAAATATCAATGTGTTGTAAATCATGGGGGTATGTTAGATTTTCTGCAAATCAGTACACTTTTAGCAGAAAATGGATGGCGAGACAAAGCTATCAGTATTGGTTGTCAAATTTTCTTTAAATGGTTTTGCATTTTAGGGGGAGTATTGTTGTTAGAAAATCCAAAAACATTAGAAAATTTGAAAAAGCCAAAAACATGATAAAAATTAAAAAATTGAGTTTTTGTGTAAAAAGAGGAAATGATAGTACATCAGTAGACAGTTACAGTATGCTAAAGAAATGTAATGATTAAATAGCGTTAAACAGTCTCACTGATGATATGCCGATAGGTTTTTATACATTTAGTAAACTTTTTCGGGATATAAACTTAAATTCAAACTTGCTTATTTCGTGGGGAACACTACTTGGATATATAGGTAACCCCTGAAATCTCGTTTGAAGGACCCCTCTTTCTGAAATACTAGGTCTTTATGCTTAGTGATATCTGGGGTATTATCCCGGGACTTCTGATTTTGCGGAAGCAATGGCCTAGTCCTCGAAGAATACTTTACTGCTTGCTTGAAATATAGCGTCGCCCTCAGTACAAAAATGATGAAACAATAAAATTGATAATCATGTGCTGTTGAAGAAAAGATCCTCTAAAGGGGACACACCAAAAGTCGAGCCATCATCTCTCTGCTGAACGGAAGTTCTGACCTGAGCTTTAACCCCTTACAGATATCATCTAGGTGTACTCACCTGTAAGACTGAATATTGGGATCTGGATACGGGAGTATATTCAAGAGGTGGGACACATGAATGAGTTTAAGTTCTTAATACATCTAATTCGTATCCTGAATCAGTTGAACTTTGTGTGAAAATTTAAGTGGATCAGTATATCGACAATCCAAGTGAATTGTTTAATTCTTAATGTGTAACTAAGCTCAACGGTACTTGTGACTTGTCAGAAACTGATATGATCATCTAACGCAAACTCAAACAAAAATATTGTCTGTATATATGTTTGTAAATATTTATTTACTGCTTTATATTTCAGAAAATACAAAAAAGATTTTTGATTCTGCTTTATTTTTGAAAACTGATGTCTGAAATGCTGAGTGTCAAAATCTAAGTATGTTGATTGTGTTTCTGAAAATAAAACAAGTTCATTAATTTGAAACTTGAAGTTTTTAACAAAAATCAAAAACAGTTTGTGATATCTCCAAGGTCATTAATTTGGACTCGGATGATTAACTGTGAGGGATTTGGATGCTTATATTGTTATAGAGCTAGTTTTCGATTCTGTTCGCTGAAACTGCAAAATTCTGGAATTGGTTAAAAAGTGTTTGTTTAAAAGGTTTGAAAGAGCCAGGATAAAATTCCTGGATATTTGAAATTTAAAATGTTGTTACTTATGAATGTTTGAGTAATTGCAGATAAGATTCCAGACTACGATCCCGGAAGCTGAGTCTAAGGGGGAGTCTGAAGACGAGCTCAAAGCTAGGGGAGCTTATAATCTGAAAGCAAGGTGTCGATCCCTAAAAGCACGGAAGCTTGACGGAAGGGGGAGCCTGAAGAAGCTGTTAGTATTAGAGCCAGAGACAGAGTATGAAGACTGATCAAGGCTGAAGATGTATCATGATAAAGACTCGACATTGAAGACTTCGTCAACATCCAAGGAGGAGTCTGTTAGTGCACTATGTCTATTGACTTTGTCTTGTATCGAGTCATGTAATAGGATAAGATAGGATAAACCAGTGCTCGGGTTGCTAGAAATTGATTTTAGTGGGATTGTTGGTAATTTCGTTTGAAAGAGCCAAGGTCAAGTTCAAACGAAATTAACAATGTTAATTCCGTTTGAACGTGGCCTTGACCATTTCAAACGGAATCACATCAACTATAAATAGGTGAGCACTTGTGTCATTCCATACGGAATTAGCTTTGTGTATTCGGTAACGAAGTGCTGCCGAATTGTCTCCAGATGCTGTAATACTCTCATAATCAATATAAGAGACATTTAAATTGAATCGAGCGTCCGTGTCATTGATTCCGCCTTTGATTCGGATAAACAGCTCTTCTGATCGACTCATTCGGGTCATACAACGATCCTACACAGCCCGCGTTTTGCTGAGTAAATGCCAAACAAGGCATATTTGCAGGTTGATAGCCTCACGTTAGTTTTGTATGTGATTTCAAATTGAAGAGTGCATATTATTTTTTGTAATTGTTTTCCTCTTTAATTTTGATTACTTGATTGAGATTACATGTATTAAATAGGGAAGGATAAAAACTATTTAGGTACAAAGCAATGGGTCATGAATGGGGAAAGAAGAAATAAGTGGATTTAATGGACCGAATGTATATTTGAGTGCAAAATTTGCATTTATTTGAATTGTGAATAGATTCATTTCATACTCAAAACTCTCTAATGGCGGTGGCTGAGGGCCTGAGGCTTTTTGTTTTTTACATTTAATAATAATAACTATTTAAAATTTTATTGATCCGACCACATGTAACACAGACGTTTTTAACATGTTAATAAAATAAAAAAACAACAAAGTAAAATGTTATAATATTTGTAACACACAAGTTTATAACCTAATAATAGAAAAATAAAAAACAAAGTAAAATATTCTAATATGTAAATAGTATATCAAAGTTCTTTTTACCAAAAACGTATTTTGACGACTGTGTGTGTTAACTGATTACATTATATTTATTCAAGCTATGTAGTACACGTGCTTATTCAACTCATGTTATACACGAGTAATTAAAGATGTAACTTTTTTATTATACAAAAATATATTTAATCAACCCGTGTAATACACGGGGTTCAAACCTAGTTCACTAATATTTTAAAACCTTTGGTACTAACTAGATGATATTAAATGTTATATAATAGCTTTTGTTTATTTTATTTGAAAAAATATATATTATTTTCTACAACATATATATTTTTAACTTTTTTTCATAGTGCGTTTTTTTCTCTTGTCTTTCTTTTTTGGCACCTTGCACCTAGGTACCAGGCGAGGCCTATGTACCTTAAGTGCGCCTAGCGCCTTTGATAACTAGGGTTATTCAAATTGTCGACACTCGTTTGATGCTCGATCAAAAGATCCTTAGAATTTGCTCGTTCAGCTCGATTGAAAAAGGCGTTCGGTTCAGATCGGCTCGGTTTGTAAACAAAACGAGCACGAGCAAAGGTCTGCTCGGTTCGGCTCGGCTCGGCTGGAGCCCACATTAATACTAATGATCCAAGATCCAAATAGAGCCCGTTTTAGTATAATTGAAATCCAATACCAATAGTTGAGTCAAAATGTCAAATACTGAAATGTGAAGCCTTGATCGATACTCAAGTCTCAACCCGCCATTCGATTTAGAAGTACAGAAACCTAATCAACACCCCATATCAGCCATCATTATTCGGTCTCTCCATTGCCACTCTCCTAGGCACCAACGCGCTGTTGGAATCAACCGGATCAAAAACGCAACAACACAATGATTTGTGAGAACCTCTCACGACTATTTTATATAATAAAGAACAAAGCAAAACCTCCAAAGAATTACATAACCTAACTCATCTATTTATACCAAACTAATTACTTAGAGAACAAGCTATCTTAAACCTATACCAACTCTAATACTTAATTAACCAATTAATAAAATAACTAGATAAACATCTTACTTCAAACTACAATTATCTCTACCTATTTAAATATTCCTTCCTATATCAAGATTACTCGTCAGGGTTTTGCTTCAATCGGTTCATTTGAATATGAACTTTCGATAGAACAAGGGTCTGCTTCAATTTGTCGACGATTCACCTTCCCGCTCAATTGATCTTGATAGAACTAGTTGAGTGCTATTTATTCCATGTTATTTGTTACGTTTATACTTGTTCTGTGTTAAGTTTATACATGTGTTCTAATTGGATGAAACCTCAAGATGAAAACTGCACTTTAGTCGTCACTTTCCTTTTTGTTTTGCGACGCTCGATTCTCACTCGACGTTCGCTCAAAAAATGCTCGAATCGAAAAACGCTCATTCGAATTTGGCTCGGTTCAGTTCGGGTTGTGAACGAACCGAATACGAGCAAAGGTCCGATCGGTTCATCTTGGTTCGTGAATAGCCCTATTGACAACTATGATACGGACTTCAATGTAGATGGGTTTTTTTTTTAGTTTGAAATGTTGAATTTAATGGTATTCAAACTTAATGTTTTAACATTTTCCTTTATTTGCAATCGGGGTTGTTCATTTATGTTCTTAAACCGTTTCATTTGTTTTGATCGGTTAAAGTTAAAACATCGACACATGTCACCTCTCTATTGATTGTTTTTGTTATAATATGAACATTTGGTCTCCTACTGCCATGCTTATGAGAGACTATCAAGAAGAAGTGAAACAAAATGACTAGAAACATCTTAGCAAACACTTAATAATCACCCGATTGGGAGAAACATATAGGCAACTCCATTTTATAGGGAAATCATATCAGCTTGTTATCAACTAATAACAAATTAATTGCCTATTAAGAAAATTTAACGCGAAGCTAAAAATTTGCATAACCTTTCATTTCAAACGAAGCAAAAGTTATGTCCGTTTTAAGTAAACTTGTTTTCTTCACTTTTGTTCCGCATTTATATTGATCCAGATATGAATTTCATCATTCAAAATTTTGGTCCCTTGTCATGAATTTTCTATCTAAATCTCACATTAAATTAAATTAAATATATTGAATAACCTCATCCAAATAACAGGTGGGCCGGTGTGAGTCACATATCACACAGTCTAAGTTGTCTAACATTCACCTTTCAACACGTGTGTGGCCAATATTGCACCAGCTATAAACATTCCATTTTTATGGAGAGGTTAGCCGACCAAACCGACGTCGTTGCCACCTTGCAGTAATAGACGACTTCACTTCCATTATTATGGACTGGACGGTGATACAATACAATACAAACATATTTATCTCACCATATATACCCCACCACTTCCACCTATATATAACCACCACACTCCCACCACCACCACACTCACCACCACCTATTAAACATAAACTTGATATATAATAATATTATATAATAATGGAGGGAAAGGAAGAGGATGTTAGATTGGGAGCAAACAAGTTCCGGGAAAGACAACCAATCGGGACCGCGGCGCAGGTCCCGGATAAGGACTACGAAGAACCTCCGCCGGCTCCGTTGTTTGAGCCGTCGGAGCTTTCTTCGTGGTCGTTTTATAGAGCTGGGATTGCTGAGTTTATTGCTACGTTTTTGTTTTTATACGTTTCGGTTTTGACGGTTATGGGAGTGGTTAAGTCGCCCACGAAATGTGGGACTGTTGGTATCCAAGGCATTGCATGGGCGTTTGGAGGAATGATCTTCGCACTCGTATATTGCACAGCTGGCATCTCTGGTATTATTTTCAACCATTCACCCATTTTAGTCTTTTAATATTATTTTTTTTTTGACACTGTGTTTCAGAGTTTACTGATGGAAAGGAAAGAAAAAAAATAAAAAAAAATAAAAATATTTTGTGTTTCAGAGTTTTATTTAAGGAAGGAAAATAAAACGTCGCGTTCCGAAGTTTCATTTAAGTAAGGAAAAGAAAGTAAATGAAAGGAAATAAAAGGAAAACTAGGCTAAATTCTTTAGTTTTTTTATCCTTCCGTATGACACGTGCCGTAACAATTTACTTATTTAGTAGTTATAGATTTTTTTTAAACGACAAATTTTACTCTCTTTACTTTACACCAAATATTCTAAAATACTCCCCTTGCTTAAGTTTGAGCGCCTGAGACAGTGAGACCTCCCCTTAAAAGGCATGTGTATCTACCAAGTGGACTACTCCACATTGGCACTATAGATTATTTGATTTTCTTGTTTTTTAGTTAAGAGATTGTTTTAGCTAATCAAAAGTATCGTAAAAGGTTTCTATATGGCACAACAGATTTCTATGTAGCACTACAATATTGAAATCTGTTGCGCCAAAAGACAAGTGTTAAACTCTGTTGATTGTATATTTTTATAAGTTAAGGCTATTTTGTCAAATTTATTGGTTAACATAATCATTTTGTTGATTTCCCCTGTATTAATTTTTGTTAATATTGTTTGATTAATTGGAGTACTTTCCTAATCAATTGATTAATTTCAGGTGGACACATTAATCCGGCTGTCACGTTTGGGTTGTTTCTTGCAAGAAAGTTGTCATTGACACGAGCACTTTACTACATGGTAATGCAGTGTCTCGGTGCCATCTGCGGCGCTGGTGTCGTTAGAGGTTTCGAAGGCGGCAACCAATACAAACTAAACGGCGGTGGTGCCAACACGATCGCCCACGGTTACACAAAAGGCGATGGGCTTGGTGCTGAAATCGTTGGTACATTTGTTCTCGTTTACACCGTCTTCTCAGCAACTGACGCCAAACGCAGCGCACGTGACTCTCATGTTCCGATATTGGCTCCTTTGCCAATTGGGTTTGCTGTGTTTCTAGTGCACTTGGCCACTATTCCGATTACCGGAACCGGAATTAATCCAGCAAGGAGTTTGGGAGCTGCCATTATTTACAACAAGGACCACGCATGGGATGATCACGTAAGCCCCTTATAATAAAATCTTTAACATACAAATTCATATGAATTTGGTTATAATAATTGTTATAAGTTTTGATTTTTTTTATTTTTTTTTTGTGGACAGTGGGTATTCTGGGTAGGACCATTCATTGGGGCAGCATTAGCAGCACTTTACCATCAAGTCGTGATCAGAGCCATCCCATTTAAGAACAAATGAAGAAGAGGACTCTTTTGTTTGTAACTTAATGTTTGTATGTATTGCTCTTAGGTAGTGTTTTCTTTCTTCTTTTTTTTTTTTTTTTTTTTTTGGCTTTGTAATAAACCTATCCCATTTGAAGTGGATGGATAGTGTGTTTGGGCCCTCGTATAATGGGCTTATCTTGTATTGTTGCAACTTATTATTCTCTGCACAATCAAATCAAGTGGTTTCTCCAAACATGTTGTCAAGTCAAGGTATTAATTTTCATATTTTTTAGAGTAAATTACTTTTTTTATAGTTGGCAAATGAAAAGAAGATTAAAGTAAAATCAAGAAAAATATAAGATCAGAACTGAATGATCTTACATTAAATCTAAGGGTGTTAAACAGGTCGTGTTTACGGGTTGACAAGTTTAACCAAACACAAACCCAAACTGGGTCAGACATATGGACCCAAGAACGACATGAATATTCCCAGATTGACCCAAACATGACCTATTTAGTGAGGAAGTTTTTTTTTTCGCATATTAACACTCGATATAAACCAGTTACACAATAATTCAAACAAATAAACAAACCCAAGTTTCTAATATATTATTTTATTTTATCCTCTTAGTTTGTTAACAACAAGGTCACGCTATTACTTAAATAGTTAAATTCGTTTATGTTTATGTTCATGTAAAAGGTTAAAACCATACCACTAATAAAGTGTAAAAAATAAGAAATACAATTTAAATTACTAACATATATTTTGGGTTATAGGTTTTATAGGCTTATATCCTTACTTTAAAACGGTCCATCTACAAATTTACATATGGTACTTTTTTAGAAAATATACCGTTAACACGCTAAGAAGAGGAAAAACAAGTGATCGGTGGAGTTAGGTTTATATCGTGCTACTTGGACAATAAGTTGAATATATCGTGCTACTTTTTTAGAAAATGTGTCAAATTGAATATATCGTGCTACTTGGACAATAAGTTCAGACGTGATCGGTGGAGTTAGGTTTATACTAACGATTCTTTCATGACTTGTTATTCATAGTAAAGTTTTAAATTTTAATAATGTGACTCACTAGACAAAGTATAACACATATGAGTTCACTTGTAAATAAATCAAATGAAATGTTCAACACAATAAGCTAGGGTTAGTTTTATATAATTTACAATCACATATTCTCATCCAACTTGTAGAGCAAATAGAGGTGCACAAACCGGGTTTTTATAATACCCGGGTCGGGTTGGGGTTCGGGTATTGGCCGGAAAATCTATACCTTGTGTACTCGGGTTCGGGTCAATACCCGGGTATTAGAATACCCTATTTCCGGGTCCGGGTAGGGTTCAGGTATTGGTCGGGTAGGTTCGGTATTGGTCGAGTATGGTTCCTGTATAAATCGGGTTATTCGACTCATTTTTTTTTGCATAAAACATAGAAATATAATGGAAACCTTTATTTATACATATTGTATGTCTTGAAATCTGCCCAAAAAAGCCTTAGGGGCTGTTTAGCAACATCTGAATCAATAAGTGTTGAATGAATAAGAGGTCTGAATGGGTAAGAGGCTCTGAACCAGTAAGTGCTGAACCAGTAAAGTGCTGTTTGGTTGCACATCTGAATGACTGTGTAAAATGACATTTTTACCCCTTTTAATTAAAAAAACCATTTTATTATTAAAGAGGCCGTGGTGGTGGCATCTTCCACAGTGCCGTACAGGTTCTTCTTCTTTCTAGGGTTTCACTTTCACTTTTTCTTCATTTCTTTTCTAATTTTTGCTTCTTATATTTCAACTATCTTCATTTCTTTTCTATCTTCCACAGTTGAAACATCATCATGGTAACAAGTCACACAAACTCCGGCTAGATGCAGGTGTACAGCGGCTCCGGTAAGTGCCGTTTCTCTTCAGTTTCAGGTAACTTGACCGGATCCGAAGCATAGCCGGAATGATCCAGACCTGTAACGCCCTAACACGTTTTAACCAAATTTTGACGCAGCGGAAAATACATACTAAAAATTTCTTTATAAGTTATTCTTTCTTTCACTTAAATACATTAATCCCTTTTCATAAATTAATTAAAAACTAACATACGTATATCGAATTAAGTGACCACATACACACCCAAGTACAACCCATGTCTTGACTCGATCTTCGACCGCTTACACATCTTGAACAAACATTCATAAACCTGTACAACCTGTAGTCACCACAACCAATTACTTCATTAGCAACCAGTGACATAATATATATACTTTAAAACGTGCATAATCAAGCATCAACATCTCTTATTCTCGTTCATATAAGTCCATTCGTCCATCCATTCGGACACTCTCGTCCGACTTCCATACTTAACCTTCATTCTCCATTATTAGTATACGTGCACTTCCATTTCATTCTTAACAGAAAACAATTAGCATCATTATACTTTCCTATTCACTTTCGACTTCTTTTTCCGTAAACTTACCTATTTACTTCCATTGTTTAATACTTTCACATGTATCACAATAATGATCATAGTACAATATATTTTACATCTAAAGTGTAAGTCCGGGATTTACTTACCTTACTCGTCCGTATTTGTATTCGCTTACTTGAGTCTTCTCGTCCCGTTAGCCTTCCACGCTCCCATCCATCTTGACATGATTCCTATACTTTCATGTCATTACATTAACATCCTTATTAGCATACATGATTATTCATATGAACGATCATATCAAGTTCATATCTCACATATGTATTCCATTAGCCGATTCAAACAAGCATATAACATACTCAACATCATCATAACACAACCTTCACATATTATTGTCATTTAGACATTTCATCAAACACGTGGTGTGCGTACTACTTCCTAGGAACCATGTACAACTAGTTTATGCATAATCTTCCTAGTTCATTCATATTTCATCAAATCTTCTTACTAATCAACAAGTATCATTAGCACATAAACATCAAGCATAGCATCATCATATCTCTCCTAATTCATCTAACAAGAATTCATCATACCCACATAATACATCAATCTTTCCACAAGACTTGGACATAGATGGTGATTCTAGTCATCATCTTCACCATAACTAACGGGTTTCACCTCTAATCATCAAATTAGCACTAACCATACGTAACCCATGTTCTATACGAGGGTTCTAACCCTTGTACATGATTAATTTCATATTAACTCGCGGATTAGAACATAACCCACTTCACCCATGATCACCAATCTTAAATTTAAGACATACCTTATGATCCCCTCGTGATAGTGATCATTTATCCATGCTCGGTTATGATTTTAGACTTCATTCCACCCTTCAATTTGAAGATTTATCAAGAACTAGGGTTTGAACCCTTGTTCTTCTTCTTCCTGATCGTCTCACACACACACGAAGTGTGTGTGTGTGTGTGTGGGTTTTCCTTTATTTAATAAATCATGTTTCCTTTCTAACGGTTTTGGTCCCTCAACTTCGTTTCAATTAATAAAGAGACTAACACTCATTATCTTGTTACTTATATATACATGTCACCACTCGGTAAATTATTCCTAGTCAACTTTTATTTACGGGTTCACTTTTACCCCAAACGGTAATTTACCCGTTCCTTTATATTAACCGGGTTTAAATTATCAAACCCCATTTTTGGGGTGTTACAAGACCGTGGTGGGAGATATTGCTACACAAGGTGAGCGGTTAGGTTCGTTGCTTAGCTGGAGGGACCCTCGAGCTACTAGTCTGTTTGTTGTTTTTAGCCTTTGCTCGGCTGTAGTTTTTTATGTGACTCCTTTTCGAGTGGTTGCGTTGGTTACCGGGTTGTATATGTTACGACACCCTCGGTTCAGAAGCAAGATTCCTTCGGTCCCAAGCAACTTCTTTAAGAGACTGCCGGCTGTGGAGGAGGAGCGGCTATGGAGGAGAGGAGATGGAGGGAAGATGGGGTTGTTGTGGAGAAGAGCTGAAGAGGAGGAGCTGAAGGGCATACGTTGTCAAAGTTTCATTCAGACTTCAGTCAGACTCCTTTACATGTATGACCCGGTCAGAGACTAATAAGAGGCTGGGAAGTTTTAAGAGGTATGAAACAAACAAGCTGATATCTGACTCGGTCAGACATGAGGCTAATAAGAGGCTAATAAGATGCAAACAAACAGCCCCTTACACAAGCTCAAAACGTTCAAAAAAAAGCTGTTGTACACAACGGGTCCGGTTATTACGTAAAAACCCGGTTACATGTATTACAAAAACCCGGGTACACTGTAAACCTGGGTACAAACCGGGTACAAAAATACTAGGGTTCGGATATTGAAAAAAAAATATGCATACTCGGTCCCTACCATAAGGGTAGGTTCGGGTTTAAAAAATCTGGTTTTTCTAGTACCCGGGTTCGGGTCCGTGGTCGGGTTTTTTGTGCGGAAAATATAAGACTTGTTATTGGGCCTAAGATGACCCTCACTTAATAACATACTTATTTTCTATATTGTGGGCTGGTATTTGGGCCTTAGTTAGGATAAGATAACCAGATCTAGTTACCCACCATCTTTCAGTTTCCGATCAAAAAACCCTAGCTTCATCTGCGTCTCTGTTTACCCTCCGGCCGGCACTTCAAATCTCAGTTTTCCGATCAATTAACAGTCGGAAACTCAGCAACCATGGCGTCGGCGGATCAAACAGTGTTGCAGTTCTCTCCATTGTCAACTAGCCTGTCAGCCAAAGTTCACCCTCTTGTTATCTTCAACATTTGCGATTGTTTTGTAAGACGACCTGACCAGGCTGAACGAGTCATCGGAACGCTTCTTGGATCCGTTCTTCCAGACGGAACCGTTGATATTCGTAATTCCTATGTTGTTCCCCACAACGAATCATCAGACCAGGTTACTGTTAAATTATAATCTCGATAGTAATGATTAGGTTTTGTTGAATTACAGAAGTAGGTAGACTTATTGTTTATGTTTATAATAATATATGGAGGTGGAAGGTTTTAATTAACTTTTTATGTGACATTTTCTTGTTTTTAAGGTTGCTTTGGATATAGATTATCATCACAATATGTTGTCATCTCACCAGAAGGTGAACCCAAAAGAAGTTATTGTTGGATGGTAATTTCTCATCAAACATGTTAATATTTCTATTATAATGTTTTGTCAATTAGCATATTTGTTGTGTTATACATGTTATCTTTCAGTTGAATGATGTTCTTGTCATGAAACTTGAAAAATGATAATCAGTTGGGATTGATTATTATGGCATGGCTGCATGGGATGGGACCTTGTTAATTGCTTTATGGGACATAATGAAATTTGATATAGTTAGTTCAACTTGTTTATTTTGTAGCCATTCATTAGTTAAAATTATGATTATTTTGTAACCATTCACCTGCCTGAAGCTACATCCTACATTGTGTTTATGCTATTCAAGGCGATGCTAGCTTACATTAGAAGCACACTTTAGACTTGGATTCCTTCTGACATGTTCTTTTAGGATTAGGTAAAAGTAGCAAATCATGTAAGATGAAGCTTCTTATAGGTGATTCGCTTCAAAATAATCATATGTTTTAAGTAAAGTTTACAAAATAAGGAACCATGGCATTCAAGGAACCGCCCTTAACATTTTTTTTTTTTGATTTATCATATAAGGGAGTTCACTTCATAGCCTGTCTTAGCATTGCAAACCGAAGGAGCTCAGTATTCCTAATTAACTGATACTGAGAGGTATAGATGATTGAGAATTCTTCTTCTATCTTCTTCAATATCCTGCACACATTGTGCAAGGAAATATAATATACCATGTGTAGGTGGAAAAGGATCATATTCATAAGTTTCTTTAGCATTGTTAACATAAATACCACCCAAACTTCTTTTTAACTGTATAACTCTTGATAATACCATTTCAAATCTGGTTAGGTTTTCAACTGGATTCGGTGTAACGGGTGGCAGTGCTCTTATCCATGAGTTCTATTCTAGAGAAGTTGCAAACCCTGTTCATTTGACGGTTGACACCGGTTTCACAAACGGGGAAGCTTCTATCAAAGCTTTTGTCTCTATTAACTTATCTTTGGGTGATCAGCAACTTGCTGCTCAGTTTCAAGAAATTCCTCTGGATCTGCGTATGGTTGAAGCTGAGCGTATTGGATGTACGTCTTATAAAACATCCTTGATGATTTAATCAAGTATATTGATGTTTATACTAATATACCATATATATGATTGTAGTTGACGTTCTGAAGACCACAGCGGTTGACAAACTTCCGACTGATATGGAAGGAATGGAAGCCACAATGGAACGATTGCTAGCACTAATAGACGATACCTACAAATACGTTGATGATGTTGTGGTGAGATTGGTTTCATACTAGTATATCATTTCAAGCATTTTTGTATCTAATTTAGGGCCGCAAACGAACTAAACTTTCAGCGTACAGTTTGTGAACCGTTCGGCGGGAAGTTTGTTTCTGTTCGTTCGTTTAGTAAATGAACAAACACGAGCTAGAAATTCTGATCGTGTAGTTAAATAAACAAACATGAATTAGAAATTCCGATCGTTTAGTTAAATAAACGAACACGAATAGTGGCCGCGTTCGTTCGTGTATGTTGTTGAACGTTCCGTAACCTGTTCGTTTATGTTCGGTTGCGTTCGACAGTTTGTTTTTATTATTTTATTTTATTTAAATACTTCAAAATTTTCACTAATAAAATATTCAATAAAAATTAGTGTATTGCATATTACATACCTTTTAATATATGTTCGTTTCTGTCATAACATTTGTTTGTGTTCATGAACGCCAGTTTGAGTTCGTTTATGTTCATGACATTTGTTTGCGTTCATTTTCTCAATGAACGAACACGAACATAAAATCTCATCTAGTAAGCGTTCATGAACAGTTCATGAACACCATTGTTTCCTTAACAAACGAACACAAACAAGGCCTTGTTCGTGTTCATTCGGTTCATTTGCAGCCCTAATCTAATGAAATATAAAATTTCATTTTTCCAGGAAGGGCGTGTTGCACCAGATAACACCATTGGAAGATTTATATCAGAAACCGTATCCTCCATTCCAAAGATATCTCCGTCAGCTTTTGATAAGCTTGTGAATGATAATCTACAGGTAAGTAAAGATCTACTTACACACACGTTAGTATTTTCATTTGGTGTTGATGTTATTTTTTTTTTGTTATTATGTAGGACCAATTGCTGTTATTATACTTATCAAGCATTACAAGGACACAACTCAGTTTAGCAGAGAAATTGAACACAGCTGCCCAGATCCTGTAAACCGAATCTTATGTTTTATTTTCTGCTGAGAAAGGTTAATTTTTTTTCAATTGTTGATGCAAGAATTTGTGAATTTTGCGAGGTTGGTTTTGTTAGGAAATGTTTGTAACTTGGTTTTGGACATGTAATAGCTGCAGATTATTTTCTGCTTGAACTGATATTAATGGTAATGGATGATACTACATTGAGGCTTAGTTTCAACAAGTTGTCTTCTCATGTTATTTTTTTCTGAGAAAATTATGAAAGTATCCATTTTTTTGATGTGCTATACATCTATAGCCATGTTTGAGAGTGTATCCAAATTTATGATGTACACCGCCACACCGGAATGGCTATAGGGAGCATAAGTAGATATGTGATCATGGATTTGTGTATTAGACAATGACTTAATAGGGGTGTAACACAGATTTGAAATTGGCTACTTTTTGTGATTTTCTAATTCTCCTCAACATAACCTCAAATTTTATGAAGTTTTTAGATTTTCATGAATTCCTTCAAACTCGATAAGCTGGGTTAAGTTCATGTTTAGGGACTGAACTGGAGTCCTACCCGGTTCCAGACCCGACCTGGAACCGGCTTCTACCCTACCCAACCCACGGGAACAGACCAGTTCCAGACCCGGTTGTAGAAAAAGGAACCGACCCGGAAACACCTCTATCCGGTCAAAACCCGGACATGAACCGGCCAAAACCCGGAAAAAAAACCTGGCAAAACCGGTAAAAAACACAAACGTACCCGTAACCGGTTCCTACCCGTTCTTGTCTCTGTTGACTAAACCTGGACCCAGTTCCAGGTTCTAAAAAAAGCCTCGTTTGTGCATCTCTAAACTAGACAAGTGGACATTAACAGACTGGAACTGTTGGGCTGCAATTATGGTCTTGAAACATGGGCTGGGCTGACAATTTTATTTTAGTTGATCCTATTAAATGGTTCATATGTGCTTACTGCTTACCCTTTCTGTATTCATTCAATAATATGTAAAACTGATGAAGTGATGAGCCTAATAATGCTCGACTTTAAAGGAAGACTCCTTTATTTGGATGAGGAATAGATAGAAATTTAATTAACATGTTAATTAGATAGATGATGTGACTTTAATATATGTAATGTAATTGTTTTTTTTTTTTATATTATTTATAGCTTCTTGCTGGCCCTTCTTTCTACCTATGTTTATAGGGATTTTGTTTGTTAAAAAAATTATAATGCTTGATTTTATATTTTTACCGTGCCCCAAGTAAATATTTCTCTATTCAGTATTCATGCCACAACTCTAACTGCTCAACTGATGGGTTTGAGTTTTTTTATCAGCTAACTTACACACCAACTAAACATACTTCTAAATCTATACTAATGTCCACATAGGACCAGAACCCTCAACAACATAGGGTGGAAACAATTTTACTACACTCCTTAGTACTGCTAGGCTACAAGCCTTTTGGTATCCGACGGGTTTGGTGCGACCGTAAAGTTTACGTATGCAACAACCTTAAACTTTATGTATCGAAAATCATAATTGGGTTCTAATCATTTTTTTAGCTCAATTAGCATTCAATTGGGAAATGAAGATTTGGGTTTGAGATCATAGGTCTCAAGTTCAAAACCGATCCCAACCGGATTTTACCGCAGTGCGCCTTTGGGCGGTAACTGGAGATGATGGGCTTGGGCTACCCAACGTTGTCTAGAGATGGTGTTCGGGCCTAGTACGGTCTCTCCTGCTTTGATCCTTCGGACCACTCGGTCCAGACCAAAAATAGTACATGCCAAGTCATGTCACATCAATCTATAGAAAAAGTGAAATAAAATTGATGAAAATGGTGATGGAAATGGGGATCCCCTCCCATGAATGAAGGGAATGGTGGTCGGGTTAGTGAGGTTGCCATTTAGAAAAGGACGGAAATCAGGGCCGCCTCAATTTCACGCTTGCCTGCCTCTTTCTTATAACTCATTCATTCTACACACTTTATTTTTCTCGGTTTTCTCCATTTATGGATTCAAACAATATATTGCCTTCCACTTTTTCACTCTTTTTACACACATTTTTATTTTCTACTCTCTTAACTTTTACTTTATACACAAACCATTCAAAGTCCCATTTTGCATAAAAATATGGTATACTATATTATGGGTTAAAATCAAATACAAAGTTTCCTAAAAATAAGTTGTAAGAAAGAAATCAAACGGACTCCGATTGACCTCATTTAAGCGACAATGGAACCGTCTCATCGAATTTTACGATGTGAGATTTTATGTTTTTGTTTTTAGATTTTTAGCTTGTAGATTTTACACTTTTTTGTTTACATCATTGTGTCTTTTTATTTATCATTGTGTAATCATTGTGTATTTTTTATATTTGTGCTTTGTATTTTTTTTGTGACTCATTCTCTTTTTTCTTCGACACTTGTTATATTTTTCAGCATTTTGTTATATTTTGCTCTACATTGTGTTATATTTTACGATTTATTATGTCTTTGTACATTTCTTATTTTTAGAAGCTTTTGAAGAATAACTTTACCTGCTATATTATTACTAATAACTATTAGTGGTATTATTATTGTTTTATGTACCATATAATGTGTAAAATCCTAGTAATGAAAACACTACATAAGTACATACAAGTGTTCCTCATTTTGAGCTATTGCTTTCGTATCTCCAATAAATACGTAAAGTTAATTACGATGTTCGCAATAAGATTAGCTTTTTTTTTTTTTTGAACGACAAAGTTTACTTCTACCTTATATTACACCAATGATCTAAACAACTCTCTTTGTCTAGATTTGAGCCTAGTATCTCTTTTCTAAGAGGCATGAGGCTCTATCAAGTGGGCTAGCCCCACATTGACAATAATATTGGTTATATGTGGTTAGCTATATACAATAAACCCATTTATATAGACTTTCGTGTGTGGATTAATGGTTGGTTATATGTGGATTAATGTTGTTTTACCCAAATCAAATCCGTTAGTTTATTTAACCTCTTTAGCATTTTTTAAGAGAAGGGAGACAAAGACAGAAAGGAACCGCAGCCAACTAAGGTCCAAATGCTATAGGACAAAATGAACTAAATAAAATACTACTAATATTGTCTCTATTATCAAAGATAACTATTAAAAACTAATCGTGTATTATTTATTAGATCAAATGTCCAACATTTTGGGTTTTCAAAAAGGAAAAATAAAAAAGCCAACATCTTAATATGTATCCCTTTAGTAACACACAAATTTCTTTACTAAGATAATATAATGCACTATATTATAAAATGTGTAGTTATTTTTGCATCCCAAAACCTTCTAAATCAAGTTCACTAGTTTTCTATAACCAAATAGTGTACAGTTGCATATTAACAATGATACGAGCATGGGTGTTTGGTTGAGTTCGAGCAAAGGAAGCAGTATCGGTTGCTAAATGCCTAAACGACAAACCGAGCATCTGCTAATAACTAATGGCTGTCTTTTTTAACCGAAACCCGAAACCAAAGTCAATCGAACCCGAAATAAATGAAACCCGAAGAACCCATAACTGAATAACTGTAAACCCGAACCCGAATATAGTTCTATGGATTGGTTAACAGGTTGATTAATGGGTAATCGGTTTAACCCGAAAAACCCGAAATAGCTTTAAAACAATTAGCATATTTTTTAGATATAGTCGTATCTTCTAAAATGACTTAATCATTTCCTTTCTAAAAGTTTTACATCACCATCTTCTAATAATTATAAATCACGAAGTCCATCCATATGTCTAATTTCTAAAAGTTATAAATAACAACATACATAATACATTCCATATCTTCAATATCCTCCATTCTTAGTGACATACAAGAGTTGTTTTACAAAATCGTTTTTATAGTGTTCGCTAATAACTAATATTGATATTTTACAATTTAAAAGGTTGTACTTTTCTGTTAAACTGGTTCATTTTCTAACCCGATCTAACCCGACCCGTTCTAAACCCGAACCATTTAACCCGAACCTAGAATGGTTTGGTTATCGGGTTAAATGTTTAGCTTTGAAAATCCGAAAAACCCGACCCGAAAAACCCGAAACCCGATTAAAAAAACCCGAAGAACACCCCTAAATATAGGTCCCCGAGAAGGGACAACAGGAAGGGTCGCCATCACCTAGCGAAAGGTGTAACCTAGGTATAAACATGTATCTAGTAATATGGTTAGTGTTGGAATCAACTGGATCAAAAACTCAGCAACACAACGATTTTGTGAGAACTCCTCACGACTCTTTTATATATTATTAAAGAACAAAGCAAAACATCCAAGTAATTACATAACCTAACCCATCTATTTATACTAAACTAATTACTTGCTAAACAAGCTATCCTAAACCAATACCAACTCTAATACTTAATAACCAATTAATAAAATAACTAGATAAACATAATACTTTAAACTAATAATTATCTCTAACTATTTAATTACTCCTTCCTATATCAAGATTAATCCTTCAGTTAGGGGCATGTAATTGTTTCTACTCATCTTGTACTATCGGAAGCTTAACATTAGCAGTTATAGAGGGTGAGATTCTTGTGTGTTCTTCATTCCAGTATATTTTCTTTTTTCTTTTTCAATATCTTTTCCTTTTTCAATATCAGAGGTGTAAGTCAAAGGAAAAAAGTCAAAGGAAAAAAAAAGTAAAACAAACTTTGTTAGGCTTTCGTATTTAGCATCAAAATTCAAATACTAGAAATATTTAGTGAATGTTTAAAGATTTAATAGTCAAACACTTAAACTAATAAAGTAAAATGGAGAAGGGCATGGGATGCGTTTGGGCCTATTTGCAACATTTGAAATGCCACGTGTTAATTTTTCATTTGGTGCATGATAGGTCTGCATATGAACGCTTCAGTTGCTTGAGAGTTCGTTCTAAAAACGTATGAGATGACCTTTATTAAAAGTCAGAGTTCAACATCTATTTTTGTAATTTTCCCAAATTTTAATGAATTACAATTTACACATGATTTTAGCTTGTCTCAATATTTTTCATAAAAGTTAAGAGCATGGGTGGTCAAGGACATGGTTGGGAATTGGAGTGAGCAAATTGACCCTTTCACTTCTTCCAACAATTACACTCCGACCACATAAGTTAAACAAATTATTATTTATTTATTTAATACCCCACACTTGTTTTTTTCTTCTTCCTTTAAAACTCCTATAAAACATATGAAAGATAATTTATAAAACATCAAAAAGTTTCATATATCATTAAATCACACATATAAGCTTGAGTTAGTGACGTATGAAGCAATTTAATGATATATACTTTTTTATCTCTATAACTATGTTATATTTTGTGAATAATTATGTTATAGTTATTCATAATTCTTAATATATTCGACAAAATGCACTTTACATCAATATCGCAGGTAAGCGAGCAACAAGCTGCGCCGCTACCCCTTTCTGGATAGCAAACCCTAGCCTATTAAAAACAAACCCCTGCCCCCCGGTTGATGAACCACTGCTGTGGACAACCTGTTGGACCCTAGTCAGCAAACGGATAGCTTCTGGAGCCAGGGATCCAAAGGTGTCGAAGGCGAAGGGGACAAATGCATGCTGGTTATCAGCACATGCTTTAGCGTGTTTGTCCACCTTTTTAGATTCTGCTTTCTTTACTGCTTGTCCTGCTACAAACCCATTTTCCCTTAACCCAGCTAAGGGAGAGACTCCTGTGAGATCTACACAAGCATGTTTCCCTCCCGCCCAGCCAAAGACGAGCAGGTCCGCTGGTCTCAATGTAGATCTCCCTTCCATGGGGTCTGTAAGGAAATTCACAGGGGCCTCCTTCTTGGCAGAAATCCCCGCTCTCCTCAAGATGTCCCCCAAAACATCCCTCACCCAGTCATGCCGGTATTTGAAACCAGGGAGCTCCTTGCAATGAACAGCATGCTCCCCGTATTTATCCATGCAGGCTTTACGGCAGATTGGGCAGGTTTCGTCTTCTGGATACATAGGGATCATCAGCCGGTATTTGAGGATAGCCCTGTACTCAACAGCCGACATGCATTGCCCCAGCCCCTCGATCGGGATAACAGTCAAAAAGTCTTGCGCATGGGGGCCTTTCAAGCACTCAATCACCGCCTTCTGGCGGGGAGACAGATCAAGTGTTTCTCCCAGATTCCGAGCGATTTTCTCAAATAGAGCATTCGCCAAAGTTTTTTGTGGCTTTGGGGGGGGGGGTGTCCATATTAGAGAAACCGCCAATGTCAAAGTCTGGAAGAGAGACGCTTAAATACTCGAGGGCCTGTTGGTAGTCTACGTCAAGCTTATCAAATTTAACAATGAGAAAAGAAATAATTTAATATTTATGTCTTTAAAGATCATGTCCATTCTATCAACTTAACAATGAGAAATAATTTTACAATTTAACAATCAACATTTATCTATACAAGACAACTTAATTATATATAACGATAATTTAAGTTAATTTTTACTTTGGTAAACAAAACTTATGGAGGTAGTTAATACTCATACACTTACGTGGTTCATGTATTTGTCTTATATGCATTGTAAATTTATACTTTACAATAAAATATGATAGATACATATTATTATATTATATTATATTATAGTACAAGTTTTTAATACATAAAAATAAGAGACCCAAAATAAGACAACATATAACTCGCCAATAGTATTCACTTATGGTAAAATTGTAAGTTAGTTGTAAACGTATTGAGGTATTATAATTGGTGAGTAAGAAAACATTTATAAAATATGGTATCCATATGTGCGCCGTGCTCGATAATTTGTGATAAAAAGACGTGTTATGGAGGGCATAGAAAGGGTGTGGAGACATCAGGCGTGGGCGTGGGGACATTTCACGACGAGAATCAGAGTTGTCCATGAGGATTTAACAGCCTCGGCTGAGCTAGAAAAGGCTCTTTAGCCTAACGAATTATATAAACTATTTTTAAAAATGAAGATTAACCTTAAATATCCGGCTTGAGACTTTTTTTCATTGTTTCATCTTGTTTTCTCTTTTTACGTTTTTAGTGTCAGATGGTTGTTTAGGATGCATAAGTTATAGAAATTAAATCCAAATTTAAAAATCAAAACCATTACTTAATTCTATATTAGTATCTAACAATTAAAAATTACTTAATTTTAAGTATAACAATTACTCAATTCTAATTTCTAATTCTAACAATCAACAAAACACCTAATTTAGCTGTCAAAATCCAAAAACAACATACCCAATCTAGGGCTAAATTAACAATTATAAATTAGAGTAAAATTGAGTGGACGAGTAAAAAAAAATACCTTGATTTGGTTGCGGTAGTCGCCAACATCAATTCCGGTGGTCTGTGGTGGTCGCCAACATGGTTGTGGCGATGGCGTAAAGTAAGGAGGGCAAAACACATTTTTTTGACTATTAATTAATATATTAGCCGATCATTTATCTCCGTCTTACCATATATTTTTTATTACTCACATATATCTGGTAAAAGTGAAAATTCAAACACATACCGTCTAGATCGCACACTTTTTTTTCTTTCGCATTGAACTTTGAGCACTAACACATGTCGTTATAAAATCATATAACCCTAAATTATTGTACATCATGAATATATTAAGTCAACTTGTGTAAGAGTAAATTTGACTACGTGACATACTTATTAGTAAGTTAATGATATATTGTTAAGTTTGTAGTATAATTATTTGATCACCCCGCCCCCAGGCTGAAACCCCCGCCCAAGAGGCCACGCCGAAACCCAAGCCCACCCGGGGTGGTGACTTGGGCGTTTGTACCCAACCCACGCCACAACCCCCGCCCCATACCCCATATTCTAATATACCCTAAATTCACTGTTGATTTAGTTTGAATTTTATCATATATGAATTTGTAATGCCCATACACACAAAAGCCGATGAGTTGATAATTTCCAAAACTTTTGTCAACTGCAAATTTGTTTATTATTTAACATGTACGTTACTTCATTTTGTCAAATTTGATGTTATATGCAAAATTCATTGATGGTCCTTTTTTGTTACTACCAATTGCATCTATCTTTTATCCATAAGAAACATAGTTTTATTGTTAACATACTTTGAAGATTTCATAAATTGTAAATTGTTACAAAGTTTGTAGATATAAAAATATCGGACACATACGTCGTATTATGGGTTCGGGTGTTAAAAAAAGAGAAAATTACCAATCTAGCCAAGACTTTAATCAAATTACCAATCTAGCCACCTCATGCCTCCTTGGAAGGCCACTCACATGTATGGGATGAGTCTTTCAAGCATGGGATGAGTCATTGGGGAGAAACCCAATAAAAAATAGACACGTGGCCACAGACGCATGGGATGAGTCTGCGGACGCATGGCCGCGGACGCATGGGATGAGTCTTTCAAACATGGGATGAGTCTTTCAAGCATGGGATGAGTCCGCGGACGCATGGGATGAGTCGTTCATGCGTGGGATGGGATGAGTCTTTCCACGTGTTAGTTGGGGATTGGCGGACGCAATACTTGGCCATGCAGACGCATCAGAAGACTTGGGATCTGTGAGTGGCCTTCCAAGGACGCATGAGGTGGCTAGATTGGTAATTTGACTTTTTTCTTGGCTAATTTTGTATTTTTCTCTAAAAAAAATCTATAGGGATAAGTTAGATGAAATTAGTATGACTTCTAGCATTATAGGCATAGGGATTTGGCCTAAGATTGTGTGAGTTATTATGATTTACATAGTCATGACATTATCCCTTTGTCTTCAATTAAAAAGAAAGATGGTAATGGTAATAATACGCCTTTTTCGAACGAACATAAAAGAACTTTCCGTTAAACGGTTCACAAACTATTCACTGAGCGTTTGGTTCGTTTACAGCCCTAGGTAGCATATATAAAACCATACAAATATAACTAGACACGTATTGAACAAATGTTACCACCACAAGTTTATTACTTAAATTATTCTTGGTCACGTCAGATTATTGTGGAGCAAGAATGAGCACAATATGTTACATCATACTTATGATACTCTTTAGCGGATAAAACACGTATTTTAAAAATGACTATATAAAATGAAAATATGATTTGTGAATCTGGTAAACTTGTTTAAAACTTGATCAAACGGTCTTAGGACTCAAACTGCTAGTATTAGAACACACGTTTGAACTAAACGTGATGTCATCTATCAATGATATTCAACATTCAGGTCCGGCCACTCAGACAAAGAGAAGGCTAACATCCTTAAAAAAATGCCGCTCACAACAAGAGCACCCTACATACACTCTATGGATCAAGCACTCTAGCTTTCGTGATCAATCTCGACAACCCCAATTAAGCAATTATAATAACCAAAGATGAGACGATCAAATTGAGACACAACCATAAGGATTAATGCTCAACTTTGTGTGAAAAAAAGCTAGAAAAGACTATCAATCATAGGAGCCGAAAATGAAACTAAAGCCTAGCCTATCAACCTGTTATATTCTTTAGACAATGGAAAATTCCAAAAGCTCCATAGCATTGCTTGTAATCATGTTCTCAATAATAAAAAGTCGTTTGGATATCATAATTAAATCAAAGTTCACTAACACTTTTTATTAAGGTCCATTCTTGCCTAGTCAAAACAAAAACATCAAACCAAAACTTAATCAGAATCAGAAATAGAAAATATACCACATAATGAACATAAAAGGATTTATACAAATTATAAAACATACACATAAAGAAAACATATCGTGCTTGTTTCTTTTTACACATTTATTTTTATTTTATAAAACATGTTTATCTAAAAGTAAAAAAATCAAATGCATTACGTTCCCTTTTCCCCTTTTCTTTCTTTTATTTTCTTGATACGGTAAAATAATTACAAGCATGCGTATTGTTTATACACATGGGGTTTGATGCATTTTATATATTATTTCTATAATAATTAAATTAAATGTAATCTCTTTTGCATTGTGCAAAAAGAGATAGATGTTAAGTGCTTATCCTTCTTTTCTTGAAAAGCGTCTAATACTTGTTCATGTTTTTAAGAGGTCATTGTATTATTGTTATAAAGAAATATATCATATAACCAAGTTTTTTTTTTTTTTTTTACTCCATTAACTAAAAAAAATCACTCTTTAAGTATCTAGATGTTTAATATACACTTGAAAATTTGATGTTCAACACCAACTTTTTGAGGATGGTCAAATATCTACAACTCTAGGATGTGTGCAAGACCTTCTTTTGATTTGAACTTTTCCCATTTTCGAAACTTCAAAATGCTAGTGAAAAGAGACAAATCATATGTTACAAAAAATGTTTGGTCAAATGTGTTTCCTCAACCTTCCAACAACCAATATGCAAAGTGATCTCCGTTGAAGTTCCCTAAAATAAAGCAACTCACTTTACCAAACAAAAGACAAATGCCATATGCCACCATAAAAGCCAATTTTAGTTTCTTTCTTCTTTGGCTTCATCAACCCTTTATACATCTTCCACTAGATTTGGGTTTTTTAACCAACTATTACAACTTTTATATAAATTACAAAATACTTTACATGTTTGAGGAATATTATAAGTTTAGTCAAATATTATATTATTTATAAACGAAAAAGGTAATAACATTTTTTTGGTGATTAAGAACTTGTTAAGAAAAATTCACGGGGTAACAACAATACTCTCTTATATGGTAGGAGTACGTAAAGTGCGACTTACGCTAGCTATGCGGTTTTCTAAGGGATTAATTTTAACTAATGGCATTATAGTTGACATGCATGTGAAGGAAACATTCAATCAAGGGTTGTGTATGTACAAAATTTATGACCGTTCCAAGTGAGTTTTTCTGCTTTTTGACGTCAATTTCAGAAAATATAAATGATTATGACAATATATACCTAAGTCTACCCGTAATGGGCTAACGTCCACATACCTTACAATTTTGAGGCGTTATCGGAGCGATACACTGCTCCATCCTCGACGTTAAAGGCGTGAAAGCTTCAAGGCGTTAGGGCAGTAAGTTTTGGATATCTTTGCAACTCACAAACCTTCAACCTCCACTACTTAATAATCACAACTCAAAAGTTTTGTTTTATTGTTTTAACTTATTTGATTTAACCAATATTTTAATAAGTGATATATAGTTTAACCATTTCATACAAAAAAAAAATAGTAAGATCTCACAGATACGTTTTTTTTTTTTTGAAAGGTGCGAATTATTCGCGAATGTCGGGAGGTCTAGCATACGTTATCTTAACCGGGTTCGTGCTAGAGAGCCCCCTCGCACAATAGATCCCCAATTTAAATCCCTCAATGAGAAACCCCTATCACGCAGACTTGAACTTGAGACCTGGAAGAGAAATTCACCCGGACCCACCATAGGTGAAACTTAAATATCCGTGACCACCACTAGAGCACTAGTGATGGTTGATCTCACAGATACGTGATAGCGATATTACAGGCACATTTATTGACATTCCAGTTATAAAAATAAAGCAATTACATATGGCCTAATGGTCACAATCAAGTAAAAACGAAATAAAATACAATACAATAGTACAATTTTCAATAAAATAGGAAAAACTAAAGTGAGGAGGGATGAGGGAACACTGATCACAACCGTCCAACTCAAAGCAGACAATTTAATCTTTGACTTTCAGTCACTGGCATTAACCATTTCCAATGTGTCTACTTTCCCACCAAATGTATATAATTCATTAAACATAACATAATGTTAAAAAACAATAATTCAGATATCTTTATATTGTATACATCTCTGTCGAATATCTTCTAAATGTGAACAAATTGACGAAAGGTAACCCAATCTTAGCTTTTAGTATTGTCAACACATGTAATAAAGGGTGGAATATATTCAACGTCAACGTTCTATCCAACTTTTTTTTTTAAATATATTTAATCAATCATGCCCAGTAAAATCTCACAAATAGCAAAGCTATTGGTAGGGTCTGGGGAGGGTGGAATGTAGGCACACCTTACCTCTACCCCTAGGGATAGAGAGACTGCTTCCAGTGAGACCATCGGCTCCAAAACACCCAAGAAAGAAATAAATAGAAAATGAGGTGTGTGTGTATGAAACTACCAAAATAACATGAGTGGTGAAAGAGTACATGGTAAACAAGACAAATATAACAACACAAACAACTTACAACTTACAGTCTTACACACATAGTTACATATCTACGACCATACACTACACCTAAAACACATTTGTACCCTCCCCTAGAAATCCTTAACGTATGTAAACATACGTCTCCACGAGCTCCTATCATGGACCATGTTCTCAGAGAGGTGCAATCTTTAAAATATATTTAAGACGAAACCAAAACTATATTGTTGATGCAATAATACATATTGTTTTTCATTTTCATACGCTTACAAGTATCTAAATGCAAACCTGCAAGAGGTGACATAATGATAAAAAATTGATAATCCTACTTCCAAGTTTCAACTAGTTTCTGTCATAACCTTTTGAAAGTCATGTGTCTAATGCAAGGTATGATTTACCTGATCTCAGTGGTTAGTTGGATATTGTCGAGGTTTCATGAGTTTTCGGTAATAGGTTCTTAGGACAAAACAAAAATGTTTTGGAATTTTAGTGTACATATAGTGTATAAGACTTGAAATGGTTTTATGTGTCTTTTAAGTTGATTCTAATTTCAATATGATTTTTAAAGAAAATGCTTTATGCATAAAAATTGTTTTAAAAGAACTATACGATTACATCATTTATAATGGGAAGTCAAAATACGGCAGTCACTTCATCACTTGTTTTTTTTTCCACTAACGCCTCATCACTTTTTTTCCTCTCTTCTCCTCTCAAATAATCTATCCAACGCCCTTATCGGTAGTCCAAATTTCAAAACCAATAGACAATTGGCCGCGTTAACTACGTGAGTAATAGTCCAATCATATCTCATCTAATATTTTAATCACACAATATTGTCACCCAAAAATGTTTATAAATGATAATTAATAATATTATAAAACTTAAAACAACATTAGTGTAACAATTTATTTTAACTTAACACCTTATCAAAAGGGATTTAGAAAAAAAAAAAAAAAAAAAAAGACACCATGTTGAGACAATTACCAATTTACCCAAAAGGATCAGCTGCTAATCTTCAAAAAAAAAAAATGCAGCTTTGTGCATGTCTATCTGTATCAAAGATTACACAAAAAACCAAGCAGAAAAAACATTTGAATTAAATAAAGGGATCAAATCCTCAAAACTCTCCCATCCCTTTCCTAAATTCAAAGCAATACTATTATTATAAACCACACACACTACTAAACAAAAACCTTATTTTCCTCCACTTACTTGTATTTCCCAAATATAATAAACCTTAAACTGTACTATATAATGCACCAACACGTACGCTGTATCTTTTCAGTTCAGAAGCAGCAGCTGATCACACACAAAAAGACCCAACGTTTCAGAAATCTAAATATGGATGAGGGAATGTCAGGATTTGGTCTCAAACCTAGCCGCAGTAGTTCTACTGGTGCCGGTAGTAAGTGTGGTCGGTGGAACCCTACTAATGAACAAGTCAAAGTGTTGACTGACTTGTTTAGATCCGGTTTAAGAACACCTAGTACTGATCAGATTCAAAAGATATCTTCCCAGTTGAGCTTCTATGGTAAGATTGAGAGCAAGAATGTTTTTTACTGGTTTCAGAACCATAAAGCTAGAGAGAGACAAAAACGTCGTCGTGTTTATGTTGAAAATGATCCGAATGATGTTAGTCATGTTACAAAACAACGTAAGTGATTTTATGTTATGTTATGCTTTGTTATGTTACGTTATGTTTTTAAATAATGTTTGATGTGACAACATGACTTAATTATATATATTTTTTTGTTTTTGTTTGTGTTAATGTGTAGATTTGGTTGAGGTGTCGGAATCTGGAAGGGTGATAGAAACGTTGCAGCTTTTTCCTGTGAACACTCTTGCCTTCTCTGACCAGTCGGAGAAGGCAAAAGTGTACACGAATGATCATGAATGGAAAGAGAATACGTCGCCGTATACAACAGTCTATACGTGTGGGACGGAAATGGAGAATAATTATCAACAACGACATCCGTCGTTGGATCTACGTCTAAGTTTCATGTGAATCAAGAACAAAGTGATTGTTTTATCATGAATATTAGTTCTTGAACAAACATTAACGTTGAATGATAATGTATGTGTTTTTAAGTTGTGATATGTTCATGTCGATCCTTTGTTTACAACGAAGAACAAGCACTAGTAAGTGATCAAGAACATCTATAATCTTTTTTTTTTTTTTTTTTTTGAATCATATTTTTCGATATCATTCCACACGAAAAAGGTAATTACAAAGCAATGGCAGGTAGTCGGGCAACATCTATAATCATATTCGTATGTAAAATGATGCGACTACTAAATGCTAATTTACTTTGTTATGAAAGATTTGACTTTGCAAGATATATTATTTTTCTCTATAAAC
Organism: Helianthus tuberosus; assembly: GCA_030545235.1. Taxonomy (NCBI): domain Eukaryota; kingdom Viridiplantae; phylum Streptophyta; class Magnoliopsida; order Asterales; family Asteraceae; genus Helianthus; species Helianthus tuberosus. The sequence continues at coordinate 181,636,634 of CM060432.1, read as the reverse complement.
CGTATCCACGTTTCATGCTTCTATATTTCTCAAGTTATATTGTTTATTAGATTATAATAATCAAAAGGCTTGCACTCTAATGATATTAAGGTGTATATATAATGGTCTTCATCTTTAAGTGGATGAAGGTTTTAGTCTCATCAGTGGCGGATCTAGGATTCACGCCAAGCAGGAACGTTTTATAAGAAAAGCGGTAACGAAATCGAAAAAACGTCAAAATTTTCCAAAATTTACACTAAAAACGTCAAATTTTTTCCCGCCAAACGGTAGCGGGCGCTCCCCCTTGTGTCCACATAGGTCCGCCCCTGAGTCTCATATTATACAAAAAATAGATTTAGTAGAACTAGAATATGTGTGAGTTAGCCGTTCAAATGGGAAAGGTTCAATTAAAAACCACTAATTAGAGTGAAAACCCGAAAACTAACTAAAATGACCTGAAAAACATACAATTTTTTTTTACAAATTTTCGCTACTTTTTATATATATAAAAACCTCTTTCTCAAAAAAAAAAAAAACTTGTACTGTACATGTGCATTATATGTGTACTACGCATGTGTATTATTACACATGTGCACTACAATTTTTTTTTTTTTTTGAAAACAAAGTTTTTTCTTTATATATTAAAAATAGCGATTTTTAATAAAAAAACTTGTAAAAAAAATAAAAAAAATGGTATGTTTTTTAGATTTTTTTAGTTAATTTTTGAATTTTTACTTTAACTAGTGGTTTTCAATTGAATATATATTATAAGAAATGTAAATTGTTGTCAAGATGATTAGTTTCAATCAAGCCGATTTGGGTCGCACTAGTGGGCTCATACAAATTTTCAAGCCAATGTGAGCTCGTTCATTGGTTCGCACTAGTAACGTAGCCCAAATAAGTAAGCCCATATTTCATTGGATGTGCCCAAAATCCCGTCTAGTGCTTGGGGTCTTGACTTTTGATCCACCATTGGAAAAGGAGTGCATAATCTCACAAATTATTTCTGAATATAAATTATATGTGAAAACTATACCATTTGAAAATATACTAGAAAATGCAGGACCGGCCCTGAGAATTCAGGTGCCCTGTCCAAACTCGAAAAAATGTGCCCCAGTTGTCGCCCAAAGAAACATTGGATGTTTTAATTATTTTTTTAAATCAAACAGGTATTTGGCTAATTAAAACTAATTAGCTAACTTCTAAAACTTAAGAATTGTATTGTAAGTAGGGCTATCAATAACTTGGCCTTTGTATGATATACTATTTAAAAATAATTATAACATATGTATATACATACACAGTGGCGGAAGTCGGAACCAAGACATTTTACGTAGAGTCAAAATATATTTAACCGAATAATAATTAACTTGTGTTAAAACTTTTATATTAAAATAACCTTCTAAAAATCTTGTTATATATAATTTAAAAGCTAATACAAAAATATATTTAAAATAATAAACAATGAATCAAATAAACAAACTAATAAAATACTGTAATAAATAAAAAAAACGTATGAACTTAGGGCGTCCGGTGTGGTGCGGTAAGGGTGAGCGACAAGGGGGTTTGCCGCGAGGGAACACCGCCGCCGACCCCCCTTTGCCGCTCGGTTTCAATCTTGATCGGTGAAGGGATGCCGCTGCGGTGAAGGGAGGAAGGAGAGAGAGAGGGGTGTGTGTGGTGGGCTCCATGCCATCTCTCAACCAATCACACCCTTTTCCTCTTTTTTCTAAAAAAGTTTACCACTTCACCAAGTGTCTAACCATTGCCAACATTTTTCAGCATAGTTTAAACATTTTTCACTGATTGACGTGGCGCACTCTTATTGGTTGATTTTTTAGTTTGCCACTCTCAAATGTCTAACCACTCCTTAGAGCATTCACATCCATGCCATCAAATTATGTGTGTAGAGTTTTTATAATATAAAGAGTATAAAAAGTGGTTGTGAATGGAGGAGAGAGAAAATGTTGTTGTTCATCTGTATATTTGAGGGTACTGTTCATCCCCTATAATTTTTTAATATATTTTTTAAGTGGTTGTGAGTGGAGGAGAGATAAAATGTAATGATAAAGGTATATAAAAATAGTATTTAATTAAAAATAAGAGAGAAAATATAGTGTTTTTTAGTGTAATTTAGGATGAAAATATGATTGAATGGATGTGAATACTCTTATACCCTTAATATTAACTAATAGAAAATAAATGTTATAATATATAAAATAATTAAAGAAAAGCAGTCTTTTCTTGTCCTATCTACTGCATGTACAATTCACTTTTTGATAGTTTTTAGCATATTTTCACATAGACCCCCTACATTTGCTTAGAATACTTTAATATTTTAGCCTATCATCTTTTTTTTTTCTTATCTTCATCTTCTTTCTCCTATGAAGACCAGAGCTGAGTCGCCGGCAAGAAAAAATGCACCATGGTGCTTTGAATCTTCACTATTTCGTTTTTTTTTCACTTCAGTCCTCTGTATATATCGGATTTTATTCCCCTCTCTCTCTCTCTCTATATATATATATATATCCGATCTTTTTTTAAATGTGCCCCTCTGAATCACGGGCCCTGGTCGGTGGTCCTCCCCGCCCACCCCCAGGGCCGGCCCTGAGAAAATGCATTTGATTCTCTCTCTTTTAATCATGGTACTCTTTCTACCACTATATTAATACATAGATGGTTTCAAAATAAAAATTTGACGTTTATAGAACATTATATATAAAATGATTTGAAGGCTTGAGTCTGATAAAAATTATATCGGTGGAGATGAATCAGTGTGTAGGCACATGCATTTTCCATGACTTCCCAGCAGTGAAGGAATTCATTTCAACAAAATAGTACTCAGCGGTTAGCAGATCCTAAAGGCATCTTAGTTACAAAAAAAATCAGAGTAAGCAACCACCACAATAACAGAGAAAAAAAGCAAGTTTTGAGGTTACCAAAAGAATATATCTTGTTTCAACTCTTCAAGAACAAGTTTCGAAGTTACCAAAAGAACATAACTCTTCTACTCCCTGTTGCTCAAGTGTTGTTTGTGCTCATTAAGTTTGACCTGCAGCTGTTGTTTAATTGTTGATAAATGCTTACATCTCTCAAAATCCACTTCCATCTTAAAATGGATCATAGCCATCCTCATATGTAATTCTTCGGTAATTTGTGGCTTTATAACTTGCTGCATAACATCTCCGTTGAACTCAAGAATAGCTAAGACCATCTCAGCTTCATATACACCCATAGCACTGCTTTCCACATCAGATACTAATGCTTTCCAGTTGTTTAGTTCAGTTTCAACAAGTTCGGCCATTTACGAATGCCAAACAGTGGATAATAAACCTTCAAACTCAGCAAGTTCTTCATTGGATACATTCTCATTGTCGATAGCAGATATTATCCCTCCTAGTTCCTCAAACCTCCTCTCTTTGTTCTGAATATTATTTTCTCTAGCGAATATAAAGGAATATAAAGTCTTGATCTTCTGCAAGAGCAATCTCTCCCATAAGTGTTGCCATAACTTCTTTGTGCCTAGACCTCATGGTAGCAAGATTATGTTGTCTCACAGTTGAGTCAAAAAGAGTAGTTCTTATCAACCACACTAGCTCTGTGTTGATGCTCAATAATCTCCTTATCTGGTTCTTCAGCTTAGACTTAAACCTTTCATATTGTGCCTTCATATATTAACGAGAGAGAAAACAAGATATAATTCAAATTATTGAGATAAATTATATCAAATTCTCTTAATTTCGCTATATCCTGTATAGATATGGTGTAGCTTTTTGTTTGATGTGGTGAATAACCTCTTGTTTCGTGAACTTGACCATTTGGTATTCTCTATGTAGGTTACGCATTATTCTCGGCAACCCATTTTGTTCAAAAGTAAGGTTGATATGAGTTGGATTCTCGCATTTAGGATTATACTTGTATCAAGAGACATGATGTGGTGATAAGGTTTCTCTACTTTATCTATGGGTTAGATGGTTCAAATCCTGCAAAATGTAGGTTTATAAGTATATAGATGTGGGTTAGTTTGCTATTTAACAAAAGGATTATACTTGCATCGAGATGTTAGAGGTTTAGGTTTCTTTTTGTTGATTCTCAACACAATCTTTCCCTACTACTTAGTGGTTTATGTGTTTGGTACATTTTAGAGTGGTTTTGTATTAACAAGATACAAAATGACACGAAGTTAAAAAAGTTTGGGTTTGAGTTTAACGGATTTCGTGTCTTAACCAGGCCGAAACATTTAAGACATGGTTAAGTTCGTCTCTAAAGAGGTTAAACATATGACAACATGTTAATGATCGGTTTAAACCTGTTTATATCAATGGCTCACATTAGCCTAACTCATCAACAATTACCATAAATGATCACAAATTCTTTAAAGCCGAACACCCATTGACCCTAATTAATTATGAAGGATCCTAACCGGGCATGCACGTATGACCCTAGCTAATTGAACCTAAAAAAGATCAATGTCCAAAATTGGACATCGTTAGCCCTGATTAGCAATGGATGACCCTTGATGAGCATGAGAAACTAAGGGTGTTCAAAACTATCTGTATCCGAAATATTCGATATCCGAATCCGAAATATCCAAAATTTCAAATTTTTCGGATTTGGATTCTGATGAAACAGTGGTTAACCAAGAGAGGTTAATTCACTGGTCTCGTCAAGTAGGGTTAATCCCTTCTTTCCGAGGATCGGTGGGTGGACCGTCAGCTGGGCTGTCTCCTGCACAAGGAAAAATACACTGTGACTCGTAACAAGGAGGATGGGGGTGGGGGGTGCTCCTTGTTACCACTCTCTGGCATGAGAATCAGTAATTTGATTGAGAAGCAAAGTGTGTGATAGTAGTAGTTATGAGAGAGTTGAGAAACGATACCTCAAACCTGGTTTGGGATGGGTATTTATAGCCGAGGAGTGAAGGAGGCTGGTTGATTGGAAGACTGACGACGCGCCGCCCTTATGCAGGTGTGTTAGGCTTGTCGATTGTGGAGGTGAAGCCACGTCCTACTGTGGTGTCAGTCTGTTGCTTACGAATGGGCTGACAGGCGACTGTCAATGGTGCCACTTGCACTGTGATGTTAGTCCCACTTGCCTCGTGGGCAGGATGCGGTGCTGACCCGCAACGCTACCTGCGGTAACTGCCGTTGTTTCCGCGTTGTCACTTTGGTGAAGACTGCGGGATGCGGTGCCAGGCCGCATCGCCACTTGTGGTGACTGTTGCTGTTGTCCAGATCCCTTGTATTGATGAAAACGTTCACAGGATGCGGTGCGAGGCCGCATCGCTATGCGTACACCCATTATCATACACCAGGTAAGGAGATATTCATAGGATGCGGTGCCAGGCCGCATCGCTTATTCCTATCTTTATTTTCCCATCTTTTGACAGATTGGATTCGACATCTGTGTTCGCGCATGCCCGCATGGACACATATAAGTTCTTGCTGGTAGGGTTTTTGATACGGGTAATGGTCACTCGCGGTCGTGCTGACGCGAGATCTGGGACCATACCCCTTCAAGTCCCCCAGTCTAGTGTTGCTCCCTTATGCAGGTTGCATGTGGGAGGAGTACTGGACTATGGTGTCTAGAAGGTAGTTCGTAGTTTGGAGAAGATTCTAGGCCATGTAGATGGCTCCTGCTTCTAGAAAATCAAGCCGGGGATCCGGTAGAGTCATGTGACGTCTCTTCCGTACCGGTGAGCAAGTTTCGTCTGATGCGAAATTCTCAGCCTAGGGTTTTGATCTGGTAGTATGGTGCCACCTGTTGGTGTGTCGAACCAATCTCTGAGATCATGACTGACGATGTTAGCAGGCTTCGAACCAACCTTTGTGACGGTGACGGAAGACGTCGCGGTCGCAAATCTAGTTGTAACCTCTGCGGTAGCTGATGCAATGCTGTGGGTGCCTTTGCTCAAGCTCTATGTTCAGCAATTGGACATGTAATGATGATCCCTACTTTGTGGGGTGTTCATGTTCTTTCAATTAGCTCTCAAGTAACCGCACGTCCTTTGCGGTTACCTCGTTCCTTTACATTGCTGGCCATGTTTGGCCGAACAATGTGAGGTACTTGCGTCATTGTTGGCCGTGTTTGGTCGAACAATGTGAATCTGGATAATGGTCAAATAAACATGGTCATAGGCATGGCTGTGCCCACCATTGTTTATTCTATCCAGCTCATAAGTGGGCAAACAAAGTCATAAGCAGACTTGTTACCATTGTTCCTTGGCTTGTTGCTCAAGGAGATCACCTTAGATGTTTTGGAATCTGGGTGAAACTCGTCCGCATCCGTTTTGTAGCCACTTTCCTTCATGCTTCGTTGGAAAGCAGTTCAGTTTTCCTGGAAGTAGCTTTGCTCAACCGCATGATGGCTTAGTTGTGGCTCTTCCGTAGCTACCGTTCGCATAGGTGCGTTCCGTCGCAGCTACTTATGAGTGTCTGCGGTTTGCAGCAGAAGACTCGCTTTAAAAGAGGGATTCTCTTTGATGTGGCTCTTGAAGGATCAGGAGTCAGGGTTGCTGATGTGCAGTCGCTCATCATACTTATCCTTTTCCCTAACGAGAAGCTGTTTGCGTACCCTCTGCGGTTGTGAACTGGACACGAGGGATTTGAAGCTTGAAGAACTTCAAGGTAATGCGGTTTTGTTGTTCCTGAGAAGCGGATTTCGCAGTTCAAAGAACAACGCTGGTTCTGAGTATCTAACACACCTGTGCGGGCTCGTGTGTGTCATCACCGCATATTCCACGTGTGCTCGTGGGTATATGCGGATATTGATTTATCCCTTTTACATAGTGTAAATATATTTTTCTATTTTTTGAGGGGGTGTAAAAAACGACACGCGGTATGGGTTATGGTGCGGTATACCAGAGGAACCGCATGCCGCTTATGTTTGGATAATGTTGTCGCTTTCTTGTTGCATACGTGGCTGAACGCACGTGTGAATTGGTGAAAGTTGGTAGGATTTCCTGGCATGTGCTGAAAGGAAAGGACGTTTGCACTGCCCAAGGTCATAAATGCACTGTAGCAGGAGTGTAAAAGTCTCTTTTGTCAGGCGCGTGGGCGGCCACTCGCGCGTGGTAACCGTCAGTGGAACCGTCGCTGAACACGTGTCATTGCATGGTTTGTTCTTTTTGGCCACGACCTTTCGGTTTCTGTTCCGCATTTATTGCGGTGACTATAAAAGGGGAAACCGTTTGTGGTTTCCCCTCACTTGTTCAAAATTTCAAAAAATTTCCGGTGAGAGAAAGAGAGCTTCCTTCGTCTTCTCCGATAAACTTGTTTGATATTCCGGTGAGGTTTCTGAGTTTTCTTTTGAACTCGTTCTATACTTTCTGTTTTCACCATTGCAATGGCTGAACCATCTAATCCCCATGGTGCTGAGGGTGAAAACCCTGATCACTCGTCGCCGGCGGCGGCGGAAGAAGAGGAAGGAGGTGCTCCGGGTGGTGGTTTGCCGGTGTTAAAGTGGCCAAAGTCGTCGTTCGATCGTCTGATGATCGAAGTTCAGATGCCTCAAGAATATGGGGCTATCTACCCACAGGAGGGTGATATCGGTGCTGATGCTCCGGCCGGTTACGTCACTATGTGGGCAGATTTTTTCGGTGACTGTAACCTCCGGTTACCATTGACTGTTTTCGTCGTTGAGGTTTTGGAGTGGTACAAGATCCACATTTCCCAACTGAGTCCATTTGGTATGATCCGGATTCGGAATTTTGAATATACTTTTCGTGCTCTTGGTATGGAGCCCACTGTCAGAGATTTCTGACGGTTCTATCAAATGACGGTGTCATTGGGGTTCTTTTCTTTCCGTCAACTGGACGGTAGTCCCAAGTTGATGACCCCTCCCAAGGGTATTACAAAGTGGAAAACGAAGTTTTTCTATATCAAGGCTGCTGCGGTCACTGCTCCTTCAAACTTTCAGAATGTGACTGAGACGATCATATCGGAGACCCTTGCCGTACCCCGGGCTGACACGGTGGACTGGTTTCCGTAGCTGCAAACCATTGAGTGGAAGAAGCTGAACAACACGCAGCTGTGGGTGTTGCGCATGATGCTGACCAGGATGAATAGGAAATCAAGGCCCGTTGTGCGGGAGAAAAGTGGTGGTAAGTACTTTTGCTCTTGTGCGGTTTTTCTTATTTCCTTATGCATTACTGATTTGTAAGTGTACTATCAGAGGATGTTGCCCTGTGGAGGATATTCGATCCGAACTTTGAGGGCCAGGTTGTGACAGTTGCTTGTGCGGATGATGAGGATGGGTTCAATGTCATCATCCGTGACAACTTCCGGGTGCCTACGGAGGCCGCACTGGCAGTTGAGTTGCCGCAAGGCAAAGGTATAGTGGATATTTTCCCTTTACTTTTCATAAAGAAGATGGCTTTACTGATTTGCTCCTTGGATGGTTTACATGCAAGTGATCTTGGGGCCCTGGGAGATCCTGACGCGAAGGGTGTTCCCAAAAAACAGGTGGTGAAAGGTATGCGCTTTCGCCAGAAGAAAAAGCCTGAGGCTGCTGTTGTTCCTCCTTTGGTGCCGCAGGGGGCAGGTATCTCTTGTTCTCGTTTCCGCAGAAACACCGATTATGTGGTAGTGTCTGACACCCTTGAGGGTTTAGGTGTTCCAGGTGGTGGTGCGGCTGCAGGTGGATCCTCTGCGGGTTCCAAGCCTGCTGATGTGAAGAATAAGAGGAAGGCAGAGGAGAAGGCTACTAGTGCTGGCGAGAAGAAACGTCCGAGGTTGCAAACGAAACGGACAACTGTTGTTTCTCAGGCGAAGCCTGCGGTTGTGTCTGGTAAGTGAATTATAACCTTCCAAGTGTTTGTTATTGTAACTTGTAATTGATAGTTATTTTTGCTTTGTTCGCAGAACCGCAAGATGGAGGCTTCTCCTTTTTATTTGATGCTCCTCTTTCCCCCACGCATGACGCGGCTGCGGATGCGGGGGTTAATAAAGAATTTACAAAAAGCCCTTCCATCGAAGTGGTGACTGAGCCCTCTGTGCAGGCAGAGGATACTGGGAAGAAACCCGCGGCTCAGATCTTTGATACGATGGATTCCCATGATAATCTGATCTTTCCGGGGAATATCGAAAATCTGAGCTTTGCTGATGCTGACACGCAGAAGTCTCCTGCAGCGGAGAAGGCTTCTGGCTCTGCGTCCGGGGATGCGGGTGTTAAAGGGCCCACCATTCATCCTGATGAGTCTGAACTGGAGTTCTACTACCGCACCTACACGGAAGACCGGAGTATGAACTATCACCGACCCCCTTGGAATGTTATGCAAGGGGATGATATTTCCACTGATCCCCCCGCGTGCAGGGATATTTTGAGTGGTTTGGGCACTCCTTTTGAGGTCTTTCGTGCCCGCGGTCTGTCTCGTGAGCAACGGATCAACCAACTCTCGTCCATACTTGTTTGGAGTTCCATAATGGCGAATGTCATTATGGAAGACTATAAGGTGCTGGGACGTAAGGATGAGGAAACTGCTCGCTTGCGGGCTGAGGCTGAAGAGTTGGTGAAAGCTGCTCGTGAGGGTGTGGAGCAACTTAAAAGGGAAAAGGCTGCTTTTGAGCAGTATAAGCAGACTGAGGAGTGGGCTGCAACTGCTGGCCTTAAACAGGTTCATACTCTCGCCAAATTGCTTTCTGATGAGCGCAAGAGTTGGAAAGAATCTTGGGCCAAACAGAATGAAAAGTTGTTTCGTGTTCGTCAGGAGCTGACTAACGTCAAGGCAGCGAATGCTGCTTTGGTTAAGGAGAAGGCCGCAGCTGAGGCGGTTGCCCAAGAGGCAAATGCTGACCGCACCAACTTAAACAAAACTATTGAGGGCCTTTAGGTATGAGTTGCTTTTGCTCTTGACTTTGTGCCTTTGTTTCATAAATATGACTGATTATCTTCGTATACTTGTGTTCTCTTATTTGTTGATAGGGTGAAGTGCAGAACCGGGTGACCATGATTGAGGAGGTCACTGCCCGCGTTGCTGAAGCTAAAGCGCGGGCAAGGGAGGCTGCTGAGGCTAGAGACAGCCTAACTTCTTCCTTTGAGCAGCTGAAGGCTGATCGAGAGTGGATGCGTGGTCACGGTGTCGGGCATGTAAGTACCCGGTGCCTTTGCTATCGTTTAGGTTTGCCTTTGCTAACCTTATTGCTTGCATTTTGCAGATTGTTCGAACCATTCTTGACGCGCCTAAGAACGCAGCTGCTGTAGGTGAGCTTAGAGTGCGTGCGCGAGAGGCTGGTTTCAAGGCTGGTTATAACCAATGCATTAGCCATATGAACCTCTTATCCCAAGGCAAATTTACTGATGAACGGTCTGGGTTTCATGGCGTGGATACTGAAGCGCGGCTTGCTGCAACTATTGAAGCGTACAACAATTTGTCCTTTTCCGGCCTTAATGATATTGATAACTGCTTGGCAGGTGGATGATTATGTGGACCGCTTGCGGTTGTTGTTTGGTGATCCTGAAGAGGAAGAGGAGGAAGAGACCGCTGGTAGTGGCAAGGGTGATGCGGGTACCAGTGGTACTAAGAAGGACTAGGTTGGCCTGTGTGCCCTTTTTTGTTTCCTCGATGTAAGTGTTAGAAAACTTTATGTAAATCTCTTGTGCATCGCGTAGGTGTAGAAATTTTTTGAATACAAAGTTTAATCTATTTGTTCAATTTGTACAAGTGTGTTCTGCTACTTGCATGCGTGAACGTATAGGAGTTAATGTTATTGTGAATAACATTAAGTCTGAATTTGCCTTTTGCATATCTAGTAAATATGCAAGTATGTGCGGCTCAAAGTGTGTTGATAAAAAATATTCACTGTCTTTGTTTGAGCGCACATATGGGGAACTCTGTTGGCTATAAAGCGCAGTTGAGTATACTCTATACCTTTGTCGTATGAGTCTTAGTCAATTCCTGTTGTTATCCCGTTAGGGTTTAGGAATTGTGTCAGTTTTGTAAAAACCGTATGTGCGTATCCAGCCGGATAGACATTTAATGTTTTGCCTTTGCTGGCCTATTGCAATATTTGTGTGTGGTTATCACTTTGTGTGGGTATCGCGAATGAAGATTTTGCCAATTTGTTTTTGCAGATATCGCAAAGTGGAAAACGCATTTGTAATAGAAGGAAACAAACAATATTGCATTGAATCGTTCATTTATTTATTTGCCAATGGCCTGCGGCCCGATAGGTTACATAGAAAATGTAAAACATGGCTCACATGTAACAGCGTCGTAGTTGCTGTGCATTCCATGTGCGTGGTATATGTTCACCTTCTAAAGTTTGTAGTTTGTATGCGCCTTTGCCCAGGACCTCTTGGATGAGGTAGGGTCCTTCCCACTTGGGGGCAAGTTTCCCTGGACGCTCTGCGTTAGACGCTTCATTATCGCGCAGGACGTAGTCTCCCGGGTTGAAGGTACAAATGCGAACACGTGCATTGTAATACTTTTCAAGTTTGGTTTTGTACTTGGCCTCGTTAATTGCTGCGTTTTCACGCCTTTCCTCTAGAAGGTCCAAGTCAACCCTGCGTTCGACGCTGTTGTCTATCTTGTTGATAGCCAACATTCAGGGTGAAGGGAGACCTACTTCAGCGGGGATCACCGCCTCAGAGCCATAGACCAGGCTGAAGGTGTCTCGCCGTTACTCGTCTTTAGGCTGGTCCTGTAAACCCATAAGATACTAGGGAGTTCATCGACCCAGCCGCGTCTGGCTGTTCCCAACCGTGCCTTGATGCCTTCGACTAAACCTTTATTGATGCTCTCTACTTGGCCATTCCCTTGCGGGTGCGCCACTGAGGAGAATATGTGTTCAATGTTTAGTTCCTCTAGCCATTTTTGGAAGTCTTCGGCAGCAAAGTTGGTGCCGTTATCTGTAACGATGCACATCGGTAAACCAAAACGGCAGATGATGTGTTCCCAAACAAATTTTCTTGTTATCATAGCGGTGGTAGAGGCAAGTGGTTTTGCTTCCACCCATTTTGTAAAGTAGTCAACAACCACTATGATAAATTTCACCGCGCCTGGCGCGTCTGGAAATGGCCCCACCACATCGATAGCCCATTTTTGAAATGGCCATGCGGTGGTCGGTGGTGATTGGGATCAGGTTGTTCTTGGGGTGGAAGGTTTTGGGAGCATGGCTCTGACAGTTGAAACACTTGCGTAAGATCTTGACTGCGTCCAGGTGCATACCAGGCCAGTAATATCCGGCGTTCATGATTTTGGCCACCACCATGCATGGGCCTGCGTGTATGCCACATAATCCTTCGTGTATCTCTTTGATTAGATATGTGGCATCTTGAGGATTTACGCATCGTAGGAGTGGCCCCAGGTATGATTTGTGGTATAAAATACCGTCTCCCATTTGATAATCGCACGCTTTGTATTGCAATTTGCGCACCTCTGCTTTGCTTTTGGGAGTAACACCTGATTGCAAGTATGCAATGATTGGTGTCATCCAGGACGTTGTACCGTACTGGATGACGTTAACTTGGCGTAGGGGTACTGAGGGATTCTGCAGAATCTCGATGCGTATCTCCTTTGCCAAGTGTTGGAAGCTGGTGGATGCGAGTTTTGAAAGTGCATCCGCAGGTTTGTTTTCACTCCGGTTGATATGGCGAATATTGAAGGAAGTGAATTTTTCTTTCAGTTGTAGGGCCTGTTCGAGATAGAGGATCATGATATCCCCTTTTGTAGCATAGTCGCCGCGTACTTGCCCTGCAACGAGTAATGAGTCGACGTGTGCTTCCAGATGTTGAACGTCGAGTTTTACTGCTAGACGTAGCCCTGCCAGTAGAGCCTCATATTCTGCCTCGTTATTTGTGCTATTGAAATCGAGGCGGATTGCATAGGTGAGCTATTGGCCATCGGGGCTGACGAGTTGCGGACCCGCACCCGCACCATCTTCGTTGGATGCACCATCAGTAAATAGTGCCCAAGTTTCCATTGTGGATGGTGGTGGTGTCGGGTTTTGTTCTTCTTCGCATTCTTGGATGTGATTTGCCGGTACCTCGCCAACAAAATCAGCTAAGACCCGGCCTTTGATTGCGGGGCGTGGCCTGTAGATTAATGTGTGCGCCCCTAGTTCGATGGCCCATTTTGCTAATCTTCCAGAGATGTCGGGCTTGGATAGGATCGGCCCGATCCTGTAATTGGTTAGTACGGCGATGACGTGATTTGCAAAGTAACGTCGTAACCGTCTTGATGCGTGTACCAGTGCGAGTACCAATTTCTCCATGATGGAGTATCTTGTCTCTGGGCCGTTGAGTATTTTGCTGATGTAGTAGATGGGTGTTTGAACTCCCTCTCGCTCCACGATGAGTACCGCACCTACCGCGTTGTCTGCGGTAGATAGGTATAAGATAAGTGGTTCTTTCTTGCGAGGCGCTGTTAAAGTTGGGAGTTGGATCAGACACTCTTTCATCTCCCGGAAAGCGTTTTCAGCCTCTTCGGTCCACTGGAACTGTTCCTTCTTTAAGCAGTTCCGCAGAGTTTTGATGAAAGGATATGATTTAGCTGCATGATTGGCTAAGAATCTGTTGAGTGCGGCTAGCCTGCCAGCTAGTCGTTGCATTTCTTTCATCGTAGAAAGCGATGGCATGCGCTCGATCGCCTGAACTTTTTCCGGGTTCACCTTGAATCCATCTTTAGTTACGATGAATCCAAGGAATTTGGCTTCTTCCATTCCAAACGAGCATTTCCCTGGGTTGAGCTTCATGTTGACGTTGCGCAGAGTCTGGAATGTTCTTTCAATATCGGTGAGCATGGTATCTTCTTCCATGCTCATGACGACCAGGTCGTCCATGTAGATCTCGACACTTTTGCTGATTTGGTCGCCAAAAGTGTCGTTCATCAATTTTTGGTACGTTGCGCAACCCAAACGACATTTTTGTATAGCAGTAATTCCCGGTAGGTGTGCAGAATGTCGTTTTATCTTCGTCCTCGATTGCCATTTGTACCTGGTGATAGCCTTTGTAACAATCGAGGAAGCACTTCCATCGGAATGGGGCGAGGTTATCGACCTTTTCATCGATTTCGGGAAGTGCATAACAGTCTTTGGGGCAGGCTTTGTTGAGATCTTTATAATCGACGCACATGCGCCAGCCCCCATTTAGCTTTTCTACCATGACTGGGTTGGATAACCAAGTCTGGTATTTGACTTCCCGCAGGATGCCTGCGGAAAGCAGTTCCTTGACCTGCTCATGCATCGCCTCGTTCTTTGCGGACCCAAGGTGGCGTTGGCCTTGGATCACTGGTTTGATACCTGGTAAGGTATTCAAGAAATGTTGCACGATTTCGCGTGGTACCCCTGTCATATCTGCGGGTGTCCATGCGAAAATATCTTGATTCCTGAAGAGAAGCTGCTTCAGGTGCGCTCTGATGTTGTTGGACAAGGCATGTCCCAACATGACCGTTTGTTCTAGGTGTCTTGCGTTAAGAACCCATTTCTCCGGTTGGGTGTTGGGAGTTGGCCTTGCCATCTTGGTCGGACGCAGCTCGTCCATGGTCATTACTTCTCTGCGGGCGTATATAATCGCGACCCCCGTCTCGGTTGGGAAACCGTTGGCAGAGTGGGGGACGGATGTAATCGTGTTGAAACGCCCTGGGATTCTCTCCCGAGAAGTACGTCGTATCTGGAGGTGTGGGGTAAAACCATGAAGTTTACCTCCTCTATTCGCGTGTGCCTTCCGTTGGTGAGGCGCACGGGGAAAGTTATCTGGCTGAGGGGGAATACGGTTTCCCCCGCAAATCCGGCCAGAGGGTAATCTACCGGCTGCAACCGATCCTTGTCTTCTTGATCAAACTGGTTGAAGCACTGCTCGTATATGATTTCAGATGTACTGCCTGGGTCGATGAATAATTGTTTCGTGCAGTAGTGAGCCAGGTAGCCTGTGATAATGACGGCACGCCTGTCGCGCGGTCCGCCTTGGACTTTTGGAAAGACGACTTGTTCGTCTTTCCAGTCATTGTCCGGTCTTCTCGCCGCCTTGCGCGGCTTTTCACGTCCTCCATTTATCATGTGGGTTGAGGCCACGTACATGGTCCTTTTACCCGTGGAGGTGCCCTCGTTGTGGGGGGTGATGCGCCTTGTTTGCTTTTGCGCGGCTGGCAACAAGTGTTGCAGCTTCCCCTCCTTCAGGGCTCGCTCGATCTCTAGCTTGAGACTGATGCAATTGTTTGTTGTGTGGCCCGTGTCCTTGTGATACTCACAGTAAAGCATGAGATCCTGATTCTTCTTGGACTTCATTGGTTGGGCTGGTCGCAAGAATTGCACGTCCGTGAGGAGGACGTCGCTTGGTGACTGGTTAATCTCGGTCCAGTTACGGCCCCGAGATTCCTTCTTTGATGCTACCCTTGCGTCGTGCTGGTGGTTTCGCGGGACGTATGGTTTGGGATCGCTGCCGCGATTCCACGTGTCCCGGTTGCGCTTGTTGTTGCGCTTGGAGTCTTGGCGGGAGGACTGGCCTTCCGCTTGGGGCTGTGCCTTTGTGACGTGCGGCTTGAGAGACCGCTGAGTCTGGGCGTACGTCTTGACTGCGGCCATGTTGTCGTCCCATTCCTTTGGCAGGCCTTCCTTGCCTGAGATGGTCATAACCATTTCTTCGTCCTTGACGGCTCGAATGAAATGGTTGCGTGCCATTTGGTCTGCAATGCCGCCTATCTCCAGGCGCTCTTTGTTGTAACGGATGACAAACGACTCTAGAGATTCATTGTCTCCACGCCAGATGTTCATGACGTCCATAGAATCACGTTCGTGACATCGCTGCTGGCTAAAATGTGTGAGGAACTTTGCTTGCAAGTCCTCAAATGAGGCTAGTGATCCTACTGGCAAAGAATCGAACCAAGCCCTCCTCAGACCAGTGAGGGTCTGGGGGAAAAATGACACCAAGATACGCCCTGCAGGTGTATATGGTGCGGGTGTGGGACCGCCAGGGATTTGCGCATCAGCGCAAGCTTTATTGTATGTTGAGGCCAGCAAAGTTTGTTGTTGTAAATACCAGGCATGAAGGTCCATTCCTGGGGGTATCACAGAAGCATACTGTGATAAATCTGGTGTGAATGCGGGGGGGGGGGGTGCCCCTGCTGCAGATGTGCCTATGTGGCTAACGTTTTGGGCTGGGGGAGCAGTCCCTGCGGGCCCTTGGTTTGTGGGGTTTAGGTTATCCCCAGTAACATTGTTTAGATGATCATACATGATCTCAGGAAAGAAAAGGATCCAAAAAAAGTGCTAAGAGTAGCGGTGGGCGCCAATGATGAAACAATGGTTAACCAAGAAAGGTTAATTCACTGGTCTCGTTAAGTAGGGTTAATCCTTTCTTTCCAAGGATCAGTGGCTGGACCGTCAGCTGGGCTGTCTCCTGCACAAGGAAAAATACACCGTGACTCGTAACAGGGAGGATGGGGGTGGGGGGTGCTCCTTGTTACCACTCTCCGGCGTGAGAATCAGTAATTTGCTTGAGAAACAAAGTGTGTGATAGTAGTAGTTGTGAGAGAGTTGAGAAGCGATACCTCAAACATGGTTTGGGATGGGTATTTATAGCCGAGGAGTGAAGGAGGCTGGTTGATTGGACAGACTGACGACGCGCCGCCCTTATGCAGGTGTGTCAGACTTGTCGGTTGTGGAGGTGAAGCCACGTCCTACTGTGGTGTCAGTCTGTTGCTTACGAATGGGCTGACAGGCGACTGTCAATGGTGCCACTTGCACTGTGATGTCAGTCCCACTTGCCTCGTGGGCAGGATGCGGTGCTGATCCGCATCGCTGCCTGCGGTAACTGCCGTTGTTTCCGCGTTGTCACTTTGGCGAAGACTGCGGGATGCGGTGCCAGGCCGCATCGCCACTTGTGGTGACTGTTGCTGTTGTCCAGATCCCTTGTATTGATGAAAATGTTCACAGGATGCGGTGCGAGGCCGCATCGCTAAGCGTACACCCATTTTCATACACCAGGTAAGGAGATATTCATAGGATGCGGTGCCAGGCCGCATCGCTTATGCCTATCTTTATTTCCCATCTTTTGACAGATTGGATTCGACATCTGTGTTCGCGCATGCCCGCACGGATACAGATAAGTTCTTGCTGGTGGGGGGTTTTTATAAGGGTAATGGTCACTCACGATCGTGCTGACGCGAGATTTGGGACCATACCCCTTCAGATTCTGATAGTGATTTTCAAAATTTTTGGATATTTCGGATATCCGAAATATCCTAAAATTTTATTTTCATTTTTTTCGGATATCCGAATATCCAAAAATATCCGAAAAATACCCGAAAATATCCGAAATATCCGAAAACTTATATTCGGATATCCAAAACTATCCAAAATATATGTTTACGAATATGAAAAAAATAATAAAAAAATAAAAATTAAATAAAAAGTTGGATTATCGGATATCCGATTCACTATCCGAATACGGATTCGGATAGTGAAATCTGGTACCCGAAAATTTCGGATATCCGAAATATCCGAAATTCGGATATCTGAAATTTTGGATATCCGGTTTTGAACAACCCTATGAGAAACCCTAGTTCACCATATGTATGAATTGACCATGAGTAATCAAGTAATTGTGAGTTGATGTTGATTTTGATTGACCGTGAGTAATCAACCAACGGTGACTTTGGGTGACACATTAATAATTGTTTTGTTTAACCTAGTGAGATATAATGATTCAAGAAGTCCGAGAACCAAGTGTGATAAATCAATAGATATGAGGTTTATGGTATCAAAAGTTAAAAATAAAAATACGTATTGGCTTAGAAATTGTCATAAACAAAGATATACCTGAAGCATGAAGGTTTTATGTTATGTCTAAAGTCGTATTTTATTTTTAAATATTGAAATTGATTAATTATAAGTTGAAAATAGGAGAGATAGTATGGGGATTTTTGGAGACCAGATTCTAAAATTAATATTTTGTAACACCCGATTTTCGTTTTATCTCATTAATAAGTAAACTCCATTAAATGTTACTTGTTTGCATAATTACCACTTACCATATCAAATGTCAATCATGTATAAGTTTCATCTTATTTATCATTATGAACACTGATATGTATATATACTCTTCCATTTCCTTATTTTCGTATCGTCAAGATTCTTTAGTCAACAAAGACCTCAGGCCGAAATGGTGTGATATGATATAAGCAATGACGAATAACAGGTGAACGCATTTCATTGGCCAAAAAAGTTAACAAGAATAGTGTAATTGGAAGAATAACATGCACATGAAATAAAAATATTCCACCATCAGCCCTATAAATGCACGTACCTTGGAAACGAGATCACCAATTAGTAAGCATTGCAATAAACCATGCAAACAGGCTTGTAGAGTTGGAGACCTAAATCGAGGCAGCTAGAAATGATTTAGAAGAGCAACGAAGTCTAGTAAGGATGTATACTCTAAGTCGCAGAACTAGGATTCCAAGTGGTAGGGAAGAACACCTTGCCGCAACGAGAGCGCGCTTGCATGAGTTGGAGGAGAGGCTGAGACGTCTGTTATTGAAGCAGGAGCATCTGATCATACATGCGGTATTATTGGCCCAACATAAATGTCGGGTATTATTGGCCCAACGTGTATCAAAGTGCGGTGGTCGAACTGTAGAGCTGCGATGATTGCCAAAGCCACACCAAGGTTTGTCTCCGAGCGAAGAACAATATTGTAACGTTCCGTACTTTTGTATTTTCTAATTTTAGAAACTTGTAGTCGTATTCCATTTCAATCATTTAATCCGAGATTTCGATCATAACTGGAATTCAGATTCTGTAAATTTAATGCTAAATCCATACTCACTTGTTATATAATTAAACATAAAATACACGTTTCTCTGTAAAACCGAGACATACTATACATCCGCGATATCATTTATACATACATCATACTAAGGGTGAGCATTTTCTAGGAACCGACTCGACCCGAATGAAACCCGACCCGAACGAAACCCGACCCGACCCGATACCCGAACACACCTAAAAATACTACCCAAAAGTAATACTCGGTTTCGGTTCTTATTTAGTTCGGGTAACATGGTCCATAGGCAATGAACCGACTCGACCCGATCGCTTCAGTTTATATGTTTTAGAATTCAGATTACATATCCATTTCAGTGCAGTTGATGTGGTGGTAACCAAATAACAACTACCAAGAGCTTTTCAATCTTCAAATTACATAACCTTGTGTACTGAATTATACCTCCATTTCAGATCAATCTAAGTGTAAACAACAATAAAACGACACCAAAAAAATATTGTTAAAAACATGATAAATTCTGAATAATTGGAAAATTTATGATGCTATCGTTTTGTTTTCTTTGTATATATCGATTAATGTTTGTTGTCTATTAGTTGATTTAGTATAAGAGTATGTAGTTATGTACCTCGACAACGCAACCATAATTTTGATGAATTAAGAATGATTCAAGTAGCTGGTGATTGTGATTCGAATGAAGTTGGGGTAATTGAAATTCTGTCATGATATACTTTGATAGAAATTAGGTTAGTTGTTATTAAGATAAGAAGTTTGCAAATGGGCCATAGCCCAGCGACACATGATACACTAACTCCGGTCCAAAGTTTTAACTCGGTTTTTTTTGTAGTTATTGGACCGACCCGACCCGACCCGAACCCGAATTATGGTTAAACATAAGAACCGATTTCAATACCTAGCATATACGGTTCAGGTCGGTGTGGGTATTTATTCGGGTCGTCTTCGAGTTTTTTCGGTCCGGACCAGAATATGCTCACCCCTACATCATACTCATAGACACCTTGCATACTTAAAAACAAGTTTCATTGTGAGTTTATAACTTAAAATAGCAACAAAACCAAGTTTAGGGTGCAGCCTTAGATCCCGGTCTAAGTAAGCCTTGCTAACTTTAGGGTCGTTAGGTTTTGGTTGTGAAAGTTGCTAAAGGGAACGTTGGATCGCAAGAGTGTTGCTTGTGATACTTGAACACAAGTATACAAGTGAAAAGCTTTGTATAACAAAGAAAGTGTACAAGGGAGTTATGAGTTTACAAGTTGTTAGGGATGTTTACAAGTATTTTGGGATGTCCCAAACGAGCCCCCATGATACCTATTTATAGTAGTTGCACGACTATCTAGAGTGTTCTTGTTCTAGAACACTCCTTACAAAATATTTTAGTTATAATATCTAGATATTTCTTACATAAATATCTCGATAGTTGCGGAATTCTAGAATGTTCTTTGGCGGATTTTTATGGTTGTTTTGTCCAGCCATTTCTAGCAGGTTCTAGTGTCTTCTTTGCTAAAATTTTATGTATTTGTATCCCTTATGTTGCTGGAAAAGTACAAGCTGTCCCGGAATCTTTCGGTCAGCTCTAAATGCGACTAGATGGCCCCGTAAAGCTCTAGATTACTGAAATTTATTGCTGAATTTTAGCAATGAATGATAGTAACAAATCCATAAACCAAAATAAGCGTAACTTGATGAAGTAATAAATATAAGTTCGAAACAAAATGTTAAAATCCCAAAATAACAACCATCAAATTTTAAATCAATTTCATATTTGTCTTAGATATGTCAATTCCGAGCTCTTTTTTAGTAAAGTGCTTAACAGTGTCCATCAAATCTCCATTTCTCTTTTCATACATAGTTCAAAATCCATCCAAAGTGTAAACAAATCTAGGAACAACTGTGAAAATAGAAGTAGAACCATCAACAGATCCCGAGTCTACAGGTGTGTTTGGGGGCTTTGAAAAAAGGTTTTAAAGCTATTGGAAGGGATATGTTAGGACTTGATGGGGCTTTCAAAAAAGGTCCCTATCTAGGTCTGATTCTTAGTGCAATTGGGGATAATCCCAACAATGGTATTTACCCTGTCTCATATGTTATAGCAGAGGCTAAAACATTGGACTCTTGGACTTGGTTTATAGAATGCTTAGGTAATGATCTAGATTTGGAATTCAATTCAAACTTTACCTTCTTAAGTGACACGATAAAAGGCTAGTCTTTATCCTTTCTTTATTTGTTACATTGTTCTTATATACATCTTGTTCTTAACACTACATCCTTTATAAACTTCCTGAAACGACTATTGGAGGATACGAAAATGTATCATGATAAAAGCTTATATAAAAACCCTAAATTAGGGAAAACACTTGTAAAAATATATAAGCTTTCCGAAAAATACGCAAATAAATTTATTGTCCAAATTCGAACCGTAAGCTAATAAAATTCAGCATTGTATGAATTTTAAAAGCATCATAATTGATGTTAAACATCATGAATAATCCCAAAGATGTTGGGAATATTATGAGGGTTTATAAACACAAAGTGTCATACAACTTACATAAGCTACCGAATCTTATTTTGTAAGCAAAACTAGTGTAAGGACCTTCAAAATTGTCCCAAAACAAGCCCGGAAGTAAAAACCCAGACCCCTGAAACCCTAATCCATATCAAAAATCAAGAAAACTAGATTTCTGGTCTTCAGGCGGGCCGCGTAAAGGTAAGCATAGCCTTACGCGGGCCGCGTCAAAGTGCAGTTTGACCGGATAAGCGTCCAGATCCACGTGTCACACACGTGGCATGCCTACCGATGACACGCTAGCCCTAATCTACGACTAGACCTCCACGCGGGCTGCGTAAGGGTCGAGCAAGGGTTCACGCGGGCCGTGTGAGACCCAAATTTCACCTATAAATAGATTTGGATACGAGCAGTTCACTGGTGTCGAAATCTCAATCAAAATCACGAAGAAAACTGCTCAAAAGTCGAAAATTATATTTACAGTAGTGAGGCGCTGCTACGATACCGGGTATTAACTCGATCGCTGCTACGATTCAATGTCCGATTGATTGAAAACTATCCGATGGATGTTTAAGTGATGCCCACATTATGGCCATACTTTGTCATTAGTCGTGAATTCGACGGATGTTTAAGTATAGCACTTTGTCATTCGTTGTGAAGGTTTTAGTCTCGTGAGTTATCGTAAATGCTGTATTAGTTACTGACCTAGTTCGTGTGCATTGTTATTTAAATTAGGTTACAAGGCTAATCAGTAGGCTAAACTCTGCCCGTATAAAACTGCAATGTGAGTCATTCTCTTTTATCAAAAGTATATTACAATACTCCATTTTTAAATGTTATAATTACAGGGATTAAGTCATGGTTATCTTGAATCACTGGCTAGTGGGGTATTGTGCACATTACTAATTTCTCACAGTTAAGCTAACAAATCCTAACCGTGATAATCATCACTACTTGGGGAAGGACCCAATAGTGGTATGACTATCGTCACCAGGTGACACGGCGCCAGATAAAAATAAGATAAAAGCCATTGTAATCGCTCTTATGCTGTAATTTATAACTATGTGTCATTTTATCAAATTGAGTGACTCGTCAGTATTTCCCCGCTGATAAAATATTTTTAAAACATGTTTCAGGCGACCTGCTGTAAATCAAGGAAAACGTGCTACGGAGCACTAGCAAGCTTGAAGAGGTGGCTCAGTTAAAATAAATAAACATGTTTTATAAATCAGGGAATTTCCTAATAAAATTCCTCTATTGTAAATTACGGGGTTTATCCCGAATTATGAAATAAAATAATAGGGCATTTTCAAGTTTTAAAAGATCCTGTAAATCTTCCGCTGTCGCATCAATTAATACATACCACGGGTTCCTGTCCCGCGGCTCCAGACCGGGTCAAACCGGGGCTGGGGCCGTGACAGGAAAAGGTGGTATCAGAGCCACTGATTTAAGCCTATTAAGTATTTAAAATACTTAATTTTCCTGATTATAATCTTGTAATTATGTGTTTTTAACTGACTACTTATTAGTTACAGTATGGGTAAGCAAAGAATGTCGGATATCTATCTTAAATTAGATAGTTCACCGAAAGATAAGGGAACTTCATCCCAATCAAATTCCTCAAGATACTCAGCAGATACTGAGGAGGGAATATTTGTTCGTAAGGCACAGTATGAGAAACCACTTACCCCTAATAAAAGAAGTTTGATTATTAGAAAAAGTCAAGAGAAAATCAAGAAGTCACAACCAAAAGAAGAAATAATTAATAAGGAAGCCCAGGAAATAGGCAGTAACCCACCATGGGAAGATGAATTAGACAAACAATGGGAAAATCTCTATATGTTAGCCACTATAGCAGTAAATGCTAACTTATAGTTTAAATCGCCAAACCAGTACCATCATCTATGTCAACTACAAGCCAGAAACTTTAATATTTTAGTTGTACTAAAAATAAATATTTTGTTTCAATAAAATGGTTTATTAGATATTTGTAATTAATATTAAATTTTCTGATTTCCATTCTGTGATTCTGTGAAAATTTAATTTACAAAATTTTAACCTAAAATTTTGCGTGTTTCTTCATAAATGCTAAACAGCATGAATGAATTGTCTGAAGCTCTTGAGAATCTCAATCTCAATCTCTATCCTGTTAATGTGGAAGTTTCCAGAGACTTTATCGGGTATTGTGCTGACATAGAGGAACCTATGGAAATTCAGAACCAACCTCCAGAGAAACCCAAACCAAAGAAGAGAAGAAGAACTGTGGGCTGGAGGCGTGTGCGCAGGAGAAAACCAACGACACGGAAAGTTGTAAAGAATGAGGATCCTAAAGGTAAAGGCAAGGAAATAGAGATTGGAGAAAGTTCAAGACAAGACCAGGAAATGCCACCCTGGGAAGAGTTGGATCATAAATTAGCACTTAATGACCTCATTGGACCTATCGGTGAAAACCTCTTTAATTACCCAGCGGAAGCGCAACTTCCAATTGACCTGAGCCTGAAATCCCAGATCCTATTATCCACACCCAACCTCTACCTGCAGAATTAGAAGAATGGTGGACAACCGATTGGCAGTTCCAGAATCTCCTAAACAACCCTAATACCTTTTTCCCTCAATTCGACCCAGAACCTCCACTACACCCACCAATGAGCATGGAAAATCTGGCTGAACTCCGCCATTATGGCGAGGAGTTGATTGATGCAGGGAATCGAATTAGGGAAGTAGGGGAAAGGATATCTTGGAAGTACGACGAAAGGGAACGTCATTTCTAAGATGCCAGCAGATGAGAATGGTGTAACAGTGGTTGTGTGGTGGTAGGAATGTGTGTTTAAAAATAATATAATTATAAAAATATAATTATGTGTAATAACTTAAGAATAAAACTTTGTAAGATAACCAGTTTGTACGGATGCCTATTATATATAAAATATCGAAAGTCGAAAGATCGACAATTTTGGCAATATTTTACGTGATTATGTGCAATTATATTGTTATGTTTGGTTATTAATTATTTTATACTAATTACTTATATAAATTAATTACCAGATGGCACACACTGGTAATGAACCCGATAATGAAGTTAATCAATCTGAGCATAACAATGAAGATCAATTTCTGAATAGGCAAGATATCGAGATTATCGTTGCTCAGGGAATAGCCAATGCTATTCCAGCAATACTTGCTGCTGCTCAAAATCCAGTTGAACCTCAACAAATTATTCCTAGCAAACGCACACACGGTGACAATTTCAGTAATAGTGTAAACGGAGGCGGCAACCATACTAATAACAACAATGATGAACTGCAAGCCCCAATTCTCAAAAGAATGAAAGCTGCAACGCCTGGTTGCACTTACAAAGAATTTCTGGCCTGTAAACCAGTTGAATTTGCAGGCAATAAAGGGGCGACTGCGGCACTACGTTGGTTGGAGAAAACCGAAGCAGTAATTATGATAAGTAAATGTGTCGAGGAAGACAAGGTCATGTACGCGTCGCATCTGTTTAAAGAAGGGGCACTAGAATGGTGGAATACAGTACTTCAAGCCAAAGGAAGAAATATGGCCTACGCCATGAGTTGGGAAGAATTTAAGCAGCTGGTGGAAAGAAAATTCTGTCCCGAATATGAAAAAGAACAAATGACAAATAAGTTCTTGAACCACCGGATGGTGGATGTAGACTGTCGAGGGTATACTTCGACATTCTTCGAGTATGCGAGAGTAGTACCAACCCTGGCTTCTCCAGAACCGGTACTTATTTCCCGTTATATATAGGGATTGATTGGCGAAATTCGAGATATCGTTAAAGCTGCGAGACCTCACACAATTGACGATGCTGTGGAATTAGCTAACACCCTAACTGACGGACTGGTACGCACAAGAGAAGAAACCCGGAAAAAGGAAGTGGCTCAAAAGATTACCCAAGGATTCCGTGTGGGTAATCGTAGCAATTTCAAGAGAAAGGGAACCGGACAATCTTCCACTGTTCCATTTTGCAATGCATGTAAATGAAAGCATTTTGGAAGATGCAAAGGGTATTGCAATTTATGCAAAATCCTGGGGCATCAAGAAGAAGATTGCAGGAAGAAGAAAGCAACAGTCTGCTACAACTGTGGAGAAGCTGGACACTTTAGGCCAGATTGCCCAAACTGGTCAAACCAGCTGATTACAAAGCTAAACCTGCAGAAGGAGCTACCAAGAGAAACGCAAGAGCCTTCCAGTTGACTACTCAGGAAGCAGAGCTAATTCCTGACGTGATAGCTGGTACGTTCCTAGTTCACCACGTTTATGCAAAAGTATTATTTGACTCTGGTGCAAACCAAAGTTTTATAAATACTTCATTCTGTCAAGATCTTAATTTACCCTTAACCAACCTTAAGCAGATTTTTACAGTCGAAACGGCAGATGGAAATTCTGTTAACATAGATAAGGTTTTGCGAGAAGAAAAGATAGAACTTGTAGGTCATAAATTTTCTGCAAACTTGTTACCTATGAAGTTAGCTGAATTCGATGTAGTATTAGGAATGGATTGGTTAGTAGCCAACCATGCTCGGATTCTTTGTGATAAGAATTCCGTAGAAATTTATACACTCTCAGGAGAATTAGTGGTGGTTACAGGAGATAAGCCACGAAAGCCACTGAAATTCATTTCGGTAATGAAGTTGGCCAGTTATTCAAGAAAACAAGAAGTAGTGTATATGATTTCAGTAATCATTAATACTAAGGGTAACGAACTCAAAGAAATTCCAGTAGTATCAGAATACCCAGAGGTATTCCCAGAAGAACTACTTGGATTACCACCTGATAGGGAAGTAGAATTTAGAATTCATCTAATTCCTGGAACTACACCGATAGCCAAGGCACCTTATCGGTTAGCACCCACCGAAATGCTAGAATTGAAAAAGCAATTAGATGAATTGTTAAGCAAAGGATTCATACAACCTAGTTCATCCCCGTGGGGAGCGCCAGTGTTGTTTGTAAAAAAGAAAGATGGGTCAATGCGAATGTGTATCGATTATAGGGAATTGAATAAGGTTACAATTAAGAATCGATATCCATTATGTAACACCCTAAAAATGGGTTTGGTAATTAAACCACGTTACTACTGACGACGGGTAAAATACCATTAGTGGTAAAAATTAACCCGGTTAATATTAGGATTTAAATAAATAAATTTGATGTTAATTAAAAGAGGATAAATACTTTGAGGAAAACAAAGTATATAGAAAGCCCGAGCTAACGGGACTTAAAATAAAACGGGTTATGACAACCCCGAACTCACTAAGTTAAACTAGCAAAGTTTAACCTAGTTAACAAAACAAAGTATTGTTGAAAATAAGTAGGTTGTAGCCTACTTACTAGTTAACAAAACTTGAGGGACCAAAATCGTCAAAAAGGGAACAAGTTCTATTAATAAAAAAAAACACACACCACACACACTTTGTGTGTGTGGATTGATCATCAGGAGCGACCAAGAGAGCTCAAACCCTAAAATCAACAAATTCACCAAATTGGAGCTCGAATCAAGCCCCAAATCAATGCATGAACGCGTATAAATTATCACCAAGTCAAAGGGATCGTAAGGTATGTTAAATTTTGTAATTTGGTGATGTCTTGAAGTTATGATGAACACTCAAAATCACAATTTGGGAATGGATGATGAATCCATGAGTGTAGTTGTGAAGAAGTCTATGTGTAGGAACAACCCTAGTTAACAATTTGATGAACTAGTGTTGAAAACTAGGGAATTGATGATTTCCCTTGTATGTGCTAAGTGGGTTATGGCTAGATAATGAAGATAATGATATAATTGTGCTAGAAATCATCATAGTTGATAGTAGAAACAAAGTACTTGAACAAATTTACATGATTGAGTACTTGTTCATACATGATAGAGATGGGTTTTTATGATATGATGATGTTAGTGTCTAAATTGTGATTAGAATCCTCATATTAGATAATAAAAGTATGCTACTTGAACCATTTAGGTGTTTGAGTACATGAATCATAATTACCATGAATTGGGTTTGGTGTAAAAAGAATGGAAATGATGATAAATTCATGTTAAAAATGAAGCTTGATATCATCATGTGTTAAGAAAGATTAATGTAGTGTTAATTCGATGAATTATGGTTATAAAACTTGGTAAACGAAGTGAATAAACGGTAGCCTAAGTATGATGCTACCGTGTATTTGACCAAGTAGTTAAATGAATAGTAAAGCTACATCATGTAATCACTTATGATTAATAGGCCGTTAACTTTAAACAGTCAAACCGACCTATAATACGATGAATGATAATTCTTGAATATTAAATGCGTAGGGTGGAATGATCGTATTAAGTTATGACTAAACTAACCACCTTGTGAAATGATGAATAATAGTTGGCGCTTAAACAAGCTAGGTGAAGCTTGGAGTGAAAGCGGGTCAAACGAATCAAGAATGAAGGAAAAAGCATAATTCGGATGCAAGGTAAGTATAACTTACACTAGTCTTATATTTTAGATTATTCTCTTATCGTATTAGTTACGAATAAGATAAATACATAATTGAGGTATGATGTTCCGGCGTGTAAACGTACGGAACAAGATAGTCGAGTATGACAAGAAACCATGTTGATGGTTTAAAAGGAGTTAAATCGGTAATTTGATCATTTTATGACAAATGGAAAATGAACTTTTGAATGGTTACCTTATAGGGTAAACCAAAACAAACAATAAGGGTAAAACAGTAAATTGGTCATGCATCGACCATAACTATTGGCTTTAAAAGACACTTATGAAGTAAGCCTTAATAGGCCGAAAAGTGTTAAGAAATGAATTATAAGTAAAGCGACCGCACAATGTAAATCGGAGCGAGTCATATAGTCGAGATGAAAATGCATGTCATCTCGCCAATGTAATCGGTCATTTAGACCAAACGGGTCAAAGGGTGAAGATACCACCTTTTGATAATAGCAACTAATGATTCTTGTCGAGTTATATGATTTCAGGAATAAATGTAGAAATGATATTTGCATCGCTACTATTTAGCGAATATTATAGCAAGGCATTAAATCAGGTCAATACATTGACCCGAGCCAGGTATGTGTAATAGAGTAATGATTCATTGAGAACGTAAGGTTCAATGAGTATTTAATGAAGTCTTAGATAGACAATGGGTTACTTAAATGGGTAAACCGAATGTTTTAAAAAGAGGGTAGTGGCGTTTTGAAAAGCATATTGACTTTTCGAGCAAGATCATAATTCAAAAGAAGAATCATGGGTCAAACATGCTCTCAAAAGACCTTGTCGTAATTGAAAGACTAAAAAGGACCAAAACGCCCTTGTTAGCTAATTTGGACAAACAACCTTTAAAGGTTGTTTGGAAACGAGTTTTATGATTAGATAAATACTTAGAATAAGTATAGAAGCTGAAAGAGGTATTATATTAGTCAAATGGCACTATTTGAGTTTTTGCCGTAAAATAATGATCCGAGAGGTAAAAATTGGTTTTGATAGATCACCACATTAATCCCACCGTAAATTCAGTTGTGGTGGGAGATTATATAATAAGAAATGTGGTGATGGATTGCTAGAAGTAATAAAAAAAGAAATTAGGCTCGAAAGTGCTTAAATACCCTTAACGGGTCAAAATAAGCGTACAAGTGAAAATGGGTTTAAATTGTGTAATAAACCTGTGATTAGAACCTAATATGGTAAATAACCTTAAGTTGAAGTAGTGTGTGTGATATAAAGGTCAAACAAATATGTTTGTGTGATAAATGCGTAAACGGGTCAAAATCTTGTAAAAAGATAATAAGCCGAAGGCATAAAAGTCTCAGAATTTATTAAGCCGGATGTCGGATTTTAACTCCATGTGATGGAGAACCAAATCACAATCACGTAGGAAGAAACGGTAGGTTAAACGGACAAGCGGTTTGAAAGATACGAAAGATTTCGTGTCAATTACGGCAAAAAGGAAACTGGGCTGTTACAGAGTCCACCGTAACTTACGGTGCCACCGTAAGTTACGGTGGAGATGAAAATGCTACGGTGGTTGCCTACTGTTGTACGGTAGGAAAATAACATTACAGGGGCCACCGTAACTTACGGTGCCACCGTAAGTTACGGTGGAGGTCATTTCCAAATTTTTGTTTTTAGAATCAACTGTTTCCCGGACTCGTTTTAGTCCCAGTATGACTAAAGCATTTCATGTTTATGAAATGTAGGTACATTTTGGATGCCGAGAGACTATCAAGCTCAACGAAGAACCGAACACGATATAGTTACATGCTTCCGCACCTTGCCACGTTGTATATTTTAAACAACGAATTCGATCACGTTATGTAGAATAACGTATAATTTGTAAAAGTTTTAATAAACCCGTATTTTTTTATAGTATGTGTAGTCTTAGCTACATATCTAATTGTTGGTATTTGCATATAAAACCGTTAAATAGAAAATAGGGTGTTACAAGTTGGTATCAGAGCCCTGGTTTAAGAGATTCAAGTATGGTGGGGAAAACCATGCTTGGACTTAAACCTTACACTCTTGATAAAGAATAGTGTTCGGTTCGAGGCTTGATCGCAGATCCGGTAAGTACATGTATGTTAATAGTTTAGCATGCTAAAGTGTTGTAAACAACACATAGGGCTATCGTGTGATACACGTTACCCCAATTGAAATGATTGATATAGTTGACGAAAATACGCGCGTTGACGCGTATAGTAGAAAAAGCCTTGTATTATAATACGGGCGATTATTGAAGTAGATGTTACTAACTTTTGTGAATGTTTTAATTGAAGGACACTCGCGTTTGAAGACGACGAGAGCCAAACGAATTGTGGATATGATGATGGAACGGTTCGAGATATGACAAGAAGAGCATGCTCATCAAGGACCTAAATCGCGTAATGGTCGCGAACAAGACTAATGGCAAGAAAAGCCCGTTAGGGCAAGCATTTACCAGGTGCACGTTTAAATTATTGCATGAATATAAACATGCAACCAATACGTAGAAACTGATAGTTGCTGATTTAGATTGAAAACTTGGACAAACCTGAATAGAATACCTATCCAGGATATTGTTTCCAAGAGAAATAAACAGGGGTATTACTTACATAGGGCGTGATGTGAAAACTATAAAAAGGTCATGCGTGTCATGTGTTAATCGCTTACTCTGGCCAAGTAAGTAGTGGCATATGATACCATGAACTTTTTGTAGCCGACACATTTACATCTGATGTAGTAAGGACGGGGTAAATGGAACAAATTAAAAGTACCCAAATGAATCAAATGAGTAAAATATTTGATAATAATGTAAACGCACAGCCGAGTGACGGAAGCGTATTACATTAGGATAATGAGCCCGAAAGAAGGGACAGAGAAACATGTAAAATAGTTAAGGTACGCTTTGGGAGGGAGTGTACTTACACTCGAACCCGGAAAATGCGAATATGTCCCTAAACGAGTCGTTTTTGTAAAACGTCAAACTCGAGGACAAAGTTGGAATATAGAAATGAAGCGAGGTCTTAATGCATACCGGGAGGGTCGCAATAATAACGACTTCGGTAAAACACCCGGTTGATGGGTAAGAATTGAACGCATGCACAGACCGAGAAACGGAAACTTGGATGGAAAGTTAAAGGACTCGGGTTTTGGGTCATAACTAAAAGATGACAAAATAATGTAAATAAAAATTGTGAATCAAGTATGTTCAACTATTTTAAAGTTGAACGGGTCGATTACAATATCACGCCGGACGGCATGAGTAAATACAAACGGGATAGTGGTACCGTTAAAAGCAAAAGAATAATGAGCCCGGTAATGGGACATAATCGAGTACGGATATATGAAAACTGGAGAATGGTGAGCATAAGATGAACCGACGCATAAATGATATGAGAAGCCATAAAGTCGGAAAATTTCGTCCGAAAATAAACAAATGAAGCCTTAGACTACGGTCAAGGTCAACTAAAGTTCAAAAGCGGAAATATACGATTCCAAACATAACAAGACATGCTTTGAAGCTATATATGCATATATACATATATGCATTTGAATGTAGATACAAATAAAAGATGAATCTGTGGGATCATCGTAACCTACGGGAATGCGATTAGTGTTAAGGTCTACGGGACCAGAATGACCCTCGGGTCACGAAAAGAAAAGGGAATAAACCTTAGGGTTCCCATTAAAAGGGGGTGAAGACCTAAGGAAATAGCCTATGAGGCCACGTGAGAGAACCTACGAGTTACTTAAACAAAGTGAGAGAACCAGTGAGATTCCTCGCGTAAAACAAAGACTGTAAAAGAGTAAATGCCAAGTCGTCAAAATTGCTTGACATAAATTAAAGATAAAACATTAAACTAAAATTCCGTTTTAGTCAAAAACAACGTTTTATCAAACATATATAGTATGAGATGATTGGGAAATAAACCTAAAACACAACGTGACGCAATCAAGATCAGGAAAGTTATATGAAATAAAATCACATAGTAGCCCGAGAGATGGGTATAAAGTAACTGGACTAATAAGACTAGTCAGTGAGGCCGGTTAAGGTCAATATTTAAATTAAGAAAGTGTTCAACACGCTATCTATATTAAGATTAGCGTGAAATAATCATAGTTGATAAGCGTGTATGACCAAGTGGCCAAATGGCTACTCAGTCAAGCCAAATAATAAAGGTAAGTGAGTACAAAACGGCAGTGATGGTCCATGAGGTCATAATAACGAAAAGTATTGATCGCCTATACTGAGCGATCACAAGGCAACACAAGCAAAGTGTTGGGAAGTCAGATCGAGTAAAGGCACGATAAAAAGGATAAAGCCGGAAGGTATGTGGTAATATGCCTTGTAGAATTCCGTTAATAGCACATCTAGATAGTGCTAAATAAATAAGATAAAATCAGGAAATTCATTTTAGTGGCGAATGCTGTACGAATGAACCAAATGAATAAGTTCGTAAAGAAAAGGGGTCTGTTTGTAAACAGTGAAAGATCTCACTAGAAACATCCAAATGGGTGAAAATAACGGATTCACAAAGAATCCAAAAGTATAAAGGCGATGGATTTCGCTAAGTTAATCAAACAAGTCGAAATGACAAGATGGCGTTATTCTGAGTTGCGTAAATTCGCATAAAAGATACATATGTTGTGTAATTAAAAGATGTTACCATATTTGTCTAATGACACTAACAAATGGTCAAAGTGTGAGTAATGCTTAGAAGGTTACTCAGTTTATGTACATTGGGTTGAAACTCAATAAATTATGTAAGAAAAGGTTTCGAGGACGAAACCTCTTTAAGGGGGGTAGACTTGTAACACCCAAAAAATGGGTTTGGTAATTAAACCATGTTACTAGTGACGACGGGTAAAATACCATTAGTGGTAAAAATTAACCCGGTTAATATTAGGATTTAAATAAATAAATTTGATGTTAATTAAAAAAGGATAAATGCTTTGAGGAAAACAAAGTATATAGAAATCCCGAGCTAACGGGACTTAAAATAAAACGGGTTATGACTACCCCGAACTCACTAAGTTAAACTAGCAAAGTTTAACCTAGTTAACAAAACAAAGTATTGTTGAAAATAAGTAGGTTGTAGCCTACTTACTAGTTAACAAAACTTGAGGGACCAAAATCGTCAAAAAGGGAACAAGTTCTATTAATAAAAAAAAACACACACACCACACACACTTTGTGTGTGTGGATCGATCATCAGGAGCGACCAAGAGAGCTCAAACCCTAAAATCAACAAATTCACCAAATTGGAGCTCGAATCAAGCCCCAAATCAATGCATGAACGCGTATAAATGATCACCAAGTCAAAGGGATCGTAAGGTATGTTAAATTTTGTAATTTGGTGATGTCTTGAAGTTATGATGAACACTCAAAATCACAATTTGGGAATGGATGATGAATCCATGAGTGTAGTTGTGAAGAAGTCTATGTGTAGGAACAACCCTAGTTAACAATTTGATGAACTAGTGTTGAAAACTAGGGAATTGATGATTTCCCTTGTATGTGCTAAGTGGGTTATGGCTAGATAATGAAGATGATGATATAATTGTGCTAGAAATCATCATAGTTGATAGTAGAAACAAAGTACTTGAACAAATTTACATGATTGAGTACTTGTTCATACATGATAGAGATGGGTTTTTATGATATGATGATGTTAGTGTCTAAATTGTGATTAGAATCCTCATATTAGATAATAAAAGTATGCTACTTGAACCATTTAGGTGTTTGAGTACATGAATCATAATTACCATGAATTGGGTTTGGTGTAAAAAGAATGGAAATGATGATAAATTCATGTTAAAAATGAAGCTTGATATCATCATGTGTTAAGAAAGATTAATGTAGTGTTAATTCGATGAATTATGGTTATAAAACTTGGTAAACGAAGTGAATAAACGGTAGCCTAAGTATGATGCTACCGTGTATTTGACCAAGTAGTTAAATGAGTAGTAAAGCTACATCATGTAATCACTTATGATTAATAGGCCGTTGACTTTAAACATTCAAACCGACCTATAATACGATGAATGATAATTCTTGAATATTAACTGCGTAGGGTGGAATGATCGTATTAAGTTATGACTAAACTAACCACCTTGTGAAATGATGAATAATAGTTGGCGCTTAAACAAGCTAGGTGAAGCTTGGAGTGAAAGCGGGTCAAACGAATCAAGAATGAAGGAAAAAGCATAATTCGGATGCAAGGTAAGTATAACTTACACTAGTCTTATATTTTAGATTATTCTCTTATCGTATTAGTTACGAATAAGATAAATACATAATTGAGGTATGATGTTCCGGCGTGTAAACGTACGGAACAAGATAGTCGAGTATGACAAGAAACCATGTTGATGGTTTAAAAGGAGTTAAATCGGTAATTTGATCATTTTATGACAAATGGAAAATGAACTTTTGAATGGTTACCTTATAGGGTAAACCAAAACAAACAATAAGGGTAAAATAGTAAATTGGTCATGCATCGACCATAACTATTGGCTTTAAAAGACACTTATGAAGTAAGCCTTAATAGGCCGAAAAGTGTTAAGAAATGAATTATAAGTAAAGCGACCGCACAATGTAAATCGGAGCGAGTCATATAGTCGAGATGAAAATGCATGTCATCTCGCCAATGTAATCGGTCATTTAGACCAAACGGGTCAAAGGGTGAAGATACCACATTTTGATAATAGCGACTAATGATTCTTGTCGAGTTATATGATTTCAGGAATAAATGTAGAAATGATATTTGCATCGCTACTATTTAGCGAATATTATAGCAAGGCATTAAATCAGGTCAATACATTGACCCGAGCCAGGTATGTGTAATAGAGTAATGATTCATTGAGAACGTAAGGTTCAATGAGTATTTAATGAAGTCTTAGATAGACAATGGGTTACTTAAATGGGTAAACCGAATGTTTTAAAAAGAGGGTAGTGGCGTTTTGAAAAGCATATTGACTTTTCGAGCAAGATCATAATTCAAAAGAAGAATCATGGGTCAAACATGCTCTCAAAAGACCTTGTCGTAATTGAAAGACTAAAAAGGACCAAAACGCCCTTGTTAGCTAATTTGGACAAACAACCTTTAAAGGTTGTTTGGAAACGAGTTTTATGATTAGATAAATACTTAGAATAAGTATAGAAGCTGAAAGAGGTATTATATTAGTCAAATGGCACTATTTGAGTTTTTGCCGTAAAATAATGATCCGAGAGGTAAAAATTGGTTTTGATAGATCACCACATTAATCCCACCGTAAATTCAGTTGTGGTGGGAGATTATATAATAAGAAATGTGGTGATGGATTGCTAGAAGTAATAAAAAACGAAATTAGGCTCGAAAGTGCTTAAATACCCTTAACGGGTCAAAATAAGCGTACAAGTGAAAATGGGTTTAAATTGTGTAATAAACCTGTGATTAGAACCTAATATGGTAAATAACCTTAAGTTGAAGTAGTGTGTGTGATATAAAGGTCAAACAAATATGTTTGTGTGATAAATGCGTAAACGGGTCAAAATCTTGTAAAAAGATAATAAGCCGAAGGCATAAAAGTCTCAGAATTTATTAAGCCGGATGTCGGATTTTAACTCCATGTGATGGAGAACCAAATCACAATCACGTAGGAAGAAACGGTAGGTTAAACGGACAAGCGGTTTGAAAGATACGAAAGATTTCGTGTCAATTACGGCAAAAAGGAAACTGGGCTGTTACAGAGTCCACCGTAACTTACGGTGCCACCGTAAGTTACGGTGGAGATGAAAATGCTACGGTGGTTGCCTACTGTTGTACGGTAGGAAAATAACATTACAGGGGCCACCGTAACTTACGGTGCCACCGTAAGTTACGGTGGAGGTCATTTCCAAATTTTTGTTTTTAGAATCAACTGTTTCCCGGACTCGTTTTAGTCCCAGTATGACTAAAGCATTTCATGTTTATGAAATGTAGGTACATTTTGGATGCCGAGAGACGATCAAGCTCAACGAAGAACCGAACACGATATAGTTACATGCTTCCGCACCTTGCCACGTTGTATATTTTAAACAACGAATTCGATCACGTTATGTAGAATAACGTATAATTTGTAAAAGTTTTAATAAACCCGTATTTTTTTATAGTATGTGTAGTCTTAGCTACATATCTAATTGTTGGTATTTGCATATAAAACGTTAAATAGAAAATAGGGTGTTACACATTACCTAGGATTGATGATCTCTTTGATCAATTACAAGGAGCTAGATACTTTTCTAAGATAGGTTTACGCTCCGGATATCAACAATTGAAGGTACAAGAAGAAGACATACCTAAAACTTCTTTCAGAACTAGGTATGGTCATTACGAGTTTACAGTCATGCCCTTTGGGTTAACGAATGCTCCAGCAGCATTTATGGACATGATGAATAGGATCTGTAAACCGTACTTGGATAAATTTGTAATTGTCTTTATCGATGAAATACTTATTTATTCCAAAAGTCAGGAGGAACATTATGAGCACCTGCATGCACTCTTAACTTTGTTAAGAAAGGAGAAGCTTTACGCCAAATTCTCGAAGTGTGAATTCTGGCTGCAAGAAGTGCAATTTTTAGGACACATGGTGAATCACGAAGGTATTCACGTAGATCCCTCCAAAATAGAAGCGATCACCAAATGGAAGGATCCGCAATCAGCTATGGAAATTAGAAGTTTTATAGGGTTAACCGGATATTATAGACGGTTTATTAAGGATTTTTCCAAGATAGCTGTACCATTAACTAAGCTAACCTGTAAAGCAGTTAAGTCTGAATGGGGACCCAGGCAAGAAGAGGCCTTTAGAATCTTAAAACAGAAGTTAACAAATGCTCCAATTTTAGCTTTACCAAAAGGAACAAAAGATTTTGAAGTATATTGTGATGCTTCAAAGCTAGGATTAGGAGGCGTGCTAATGCAACGCAAGAAGGTAATTGCGTATGCGTCAAGGAAATTGAAAAAGCACGAAGAAAACTATACAATTCATGATTTAGAATTAGGAGCCATAATTTTTGCCCTTAAGATTTGGAGACACTATTTGTATGGAAGTAAGTTTACTGTCTATACAGACCATAAGATCTTAAGATACATATTTGGGCAAAAAGAATTAAACATGAGGCAAAGGAGATGGATGGAAATCCTAAGTGATTACGACTGTGATATTCAATATCACGAAGGAAAAGAAAACGTAGTTGCTGATGCCTTAAGTCGTAAGTATCATGAGAAGCAACGACGAGTTCGTGCTCTTAGATTAAGTTTACAATTAGACTTAATGAAACAACTGAAAAGCATTCAAGAAACAACAATCAAGGATGATGCTGAAGGAATGAAAGGACGAATAAAGGAATTAGAGCAAAGAAGTGATGGAGTTTGGAGATTCCAGGAAAGAAGGATTTGGGTACCTAAGCAAGGAGAGTTAAGAAATAAGATTTTAGAAGAAGCCCATAAATCTAGGTATACCATGCATCCTGGTAACAATAAAATGTACCAAGATTTAAGAAATAATTTTTGGTGGATAGGAATGAAAAAGGACATAGCTAGATATGTTTCTAAATGTCTTACTTGTTCACAAGTTAAGGCAGAACACCAGAAACCTTCAGGTCTACTACAACAATTAGAAATGCCTGTATGGAAATGGGAACTTATAACCATGGATTTTGTTACGAAGTTACCCAAAACAAGAAAAGGTAATGATGCGATTTGGGTAATTGTGGATCGATTAACCAAATCAGCTCATTTTCTACCTATGAAAGAAACTTTTAGCATGGAAATGTTAGCCAAGTTGTATGTAGATGAAGTAGCATCCTTACATAGAGTTCTGCTCTCCATTGTATCGGATATGGATAGTCGTTTCACTTCCCACTTCTGGACAAGTTTCCAGGAAGCAATGGAAACTCGACTAAATCTAAGTATTGCATATCATCCTCAGACAGATGGACAAAGTAGAAGGACAATCCAAACCCTGGAAGACATGCTTAGGGCATGTGTAATAGATTTTGGTGGAAACTGGGATGACCATCTACCTTTAATCGAATTCTCCTATAACAATAGTTATCATTCAAGCATCGAAGCTGCCCCGTTCGAAGCACTATACGGACGTAAATGCAGAACTCCAGTCTGCTGGGCAAAAATAGGAGAAAGTCAATTATCAGATCCTGAAATAGTACAAGAAACTACCGACAAGATCACTCAAATCAAGGAAAGACTTAAGACGGCTCGAGATCGCCATAAGAGTTATGCCGATAATCGACGTAAGCCGTTAGAGTTTCAAGTTGGAGACAAGGTACTTTTGAAAGTTTCTCCTTGGAAAGGAGTAGTTCGGTTTGGTAAGAAAGGAAAGCTAAGTCCAAGATACGTAGGACCATTCCCAGTAATCCAACGTATAGGACCAGTCGCATATCGCTTACAACTACCAGAGGAGCTAGCTGGAGTACATGACGTATTTCATGTACCCAATCTCAAGAAATGTCTATCTGACGAATCCTTGGTAGTACCTTTTCAAGATGTAGAGGTAAATGAAAAATTAAAATTTGCTGAGAAGCCATTGCAAGTAGAAGACAGAAAGATTAAGTTTCTCAAGCACAAGCGACTAGTGCTAGTCAAAGTCAAATGGGATTCAAAAAGAGGACCCGAATACACTTGGGAACTTGAATCGGAGATGAAGCAAAAGTATCCGCACTTATTTCAATAAATCTCGAGGACGAGATTTTAAATAAGGTGGGGAGGATGTAAGGACCTTCAAAATTGTCCCAAAACAAGCCCGGAAGTAAAAACCCGGACCCCTGAAACCCTAATCCATATCAAAAATCAAGAAAACTAGATTTCTGGTCTTCAGGCGGTCCGCGTAAAGGTAAGCATAGCCTTACGCGGGCCGCGTCAAAGTGCAATTTGACTGGATAAGCGTCCAGATCCACGTGTCACACACGTGGCATGCCTACCGATGACACGCTAGCCCTAATCTACGACTAGACCTCCACGCGGGCCGCGTAAGGGTCGAGCAAGGGTTCACGCGGGCCGCGTGAGACCCAAATTTCACCTATAAATAGATTTGGATACGAGCAGTTCACTGGTGTCGAAATCTTAATCAAAATCACGAAGAAAACTGCTCAAAAGTCGAAAATTATATTTACAGTAGTGAGGCGCTGCTACGATACCGGGTATTAACTTGATCGCTGCTACGATTCAATGTCCGATCGATTGAAAACTATCCGATGGATGTTTAAGTGCTGCCCACATTAGGGCCATACTTTGTCATTAGTCGTGAATTCGACGGATGTTTAAGTATATCACTTTGTCATTCGTTGTGAAGGTTTTAGTCTCGTGAGTTATCGTAAATGCTGTATTAGTTACTGACCTAGTTCGTGTGCATTGTTATTTAAATTAGGTTACAAGGCTAATCAGTAGGCTAAACTCTGCCCGTATAAATCTGCAATGTGAGTCATTCTCTTTTATCAAAAGTATATTACAATACTCAATTTTTAAATGTTATAATTACAGGGATTAAGTCATGGTTATCTTGAATCACTGTTTAGTGGGGTATTGTGCACATTACTAATTTCTCACAGTTAGGCTAATAAATCCTAACCGTGATAATCATCACTACTTGGGGAAGGACCCAATAGTGGTATGACCATCGTCACTAGGTGACACGCCACCAGATAAAAATAAGATAAAAGCCATTGTAATCACTCTTATGCTGTAATTTATAACTATGTGTCATTTTATCAAATTGAGTGACTCGCCAGTATTTCCCCGCTGATAAAATATTTTTAAAACATGTTTCAGGCGACCTGCTGTAAATCAAGGAAAACGTGCTACAGAGCACTAGCAAGCTTGAAGAGGTGGCTCAGTTAAAATAAATAAACATGTTTTATAAATCAGGGAATTTCCTAATAAAATTCCTCTATTGTAAATTACTGGGTTTATCCCGAATTATGAAATAAAATAATCGGCCATTTTCAAGTTTTAAAAGATCATGTTAAATCTTCCGTTGTCGCATCAATTAATACATACCACAGGTTCCTGTCCCGCGGCTCCTGACCGGGTCAAACCGGGGCTAGGGCCGTGACAACTAGCAACCGGTAAAGCAACCGAACATTAACTAGACATAAAATAGAAGCTAGTTAATATTAATTTTGGACAAAATAAAGCTAGTTAAGGGCACTAAACACTTTAATACACTTGTTAATATAAAAACCCAACTAAACCCTAACATGTTGCAATCTTTCACACATGCTACAAACTTAATAAAAATTCACCAAGCCAAGACCCCCCCCCCCTCATTGAACCGTCCCCATGAAGGTGAGACCCATCTCCTTTTGCACTTGGTCAAACTTAAATGAACTGAAGTATTATTTGGAGTCCACCAATGGTAACACCGTTGCCTAAACATGCCATGCATAAAGATAACCTTTCATTCTTCATTCAACTTCATGCCTTGATTATACACCTAGTGAAACACACATAAAACTCCCTCCCAAGCACTCCTATTTTCGGATCAACCATCACCATCTTCATCTTCATCTTCACCTTTAAGTAATATAAGTGTACTTCCATGAGGTTAAGGTATTCTAAGGTGTATCCAACTTGGAGGAAGGTTATACAATCACTTTGGAGCTTCCATCTTCTTATTTTCTTACTATTATCATAATCTTCATCCTCACTATCCTTGTGCTAGTTTGTAAGTCTTCTACTCCATGTTTAAACTTCATACTACATAACATATGGATTAGTACATCTTGTTCATCTAGAAGCTCATAAACTAAACACATGAAAACCCTAAAAAAAATAATATAATCTTACATAATATTGTGTTTTCATTTTAATCTTGTCTAGTAGTAGGATGTAGTCTTGATGACCTTGCATGAAGATGCTTAAAAATATGAACTAAACATAAATATGTTTAGTTATGGCAAGGTCACCATCTTTATTAAAAATGATTTTTGAAAAGTAAAAGTAAACAAGAAACTAAAAATATATTTTTTGAAGTGTTGGTCTTGAAATATCGTTTAACCAGATTTATGTAAAGTGTTTACAACAAAAGATGAACACAAAAATGTTAATATTTTTAGAAGTCTTGAAATATATATTATGACAAGTTCAAGAAAGTTAAAGATATAGTTAGTATATTTGTTATGATAATTGTGTTGGAAACTTCTTTGTGATAAGAATGATTTTGGAGAAATAAAGTGGTTAAAAATAAGTTTTAAAAACATGGAAAACGTCCATGGTACAAAGGAGACCATGGCAAAATTTTCTAAAATCCTAATCATGATTAAAGAATGGATTTACACGTGTTTATCTTAATTAAAAGTGATTAGCAACTTTAATCATAATAAGGCAGACTTTGGTAAAAAGTTTAACTTAAACACTTATGATTATTTTCCTAAACTAAATGGAAATATATAAATATATATTTAGGATGAAATATATATTTTGATAACCTTTTCATAAGTGTGTATTTGGTGTATGTATTAGAAGGTAGGATCCTTACAAAAAATAATACACAAATACAAACACTTGAAAACCACAAAAATACTTGAAAAGACCAAGTACAAAAATATATATCATTTGACACACTAAAATAATTTGGACAAAGGACAAGAAAAATATATATATATTTTAAGAAATAATATATATCTTAAAATGACACCAAGAATAATAAATAGTCGGTAAGAAAAATTCAAATATATCGTTACTGACAACGATCGTTCATATCGTTCTGATGAGGAGCATGTACACGTCACCGACTACACTTGGGCGTTTTCGTCAACGAAAATATATATGACCGGCTACACTGACGAACTCCTAAAAATAATATATTTTTAGACGCATGGAAATATATATTTTCACTACACATAAAAATTCCGGATAAGCATTATATATTTACCTAGCTAAGTAAAATTTCATAAGTATATAAATACATATTTTTGTATAAAATACTTACAATTAAATATTTGGTGAAAGTTGCAAGAATACAAGTAAATATATATTGGGCTAAGTCCACTAATAAGTTACTTAGGCTAGGCCCACATATATAACTTGTTTGGACACTAATGTAAGTTACTAGGGCAAGGCCCACATATACAACTTACTTGGACTAAGTCCATTAACATAACTTACTTGAGCTAGGCCCACCTATATAACTTACTTGGACTAAGTCCCTTAATATAATTTATTTGGGCTAGGACCATTTACACAAAACACAAGGATAGGCCAACTTACATAATTCACTTGGGCCAGGCCCATTTATACAAATCATTGGGCTAGGCCACTTACATAATTCATTTGGGCTAGGCCCACTTACATAACTCATTGGGCTAGGCCCACTTACTCTTTCAGTTGGGCTAGGCCCACTCTCACTTATCATATGGACTAGGCCCACTCATACTTGATCAAGGCACAAAGACTCATATGACCTAGGCCCACTTACACTCATGAAGGGAAACGGCCGTTCACATACGAAAAGGAAACAAGGAAATATATATTTAAAGAAAATATGTATTAAACATACAACATCAAATGCCAACGTATTAAAACAAACAAGGTGTAACAATACTCACCAAAACTATTATTTCTTATTTTATTTTGTCCAATAGGAATCCCTAATTAAGACCCCAAGTGATCCTGCATGAACCCTAAAATTTTCAGAACAATCGGAATCAGGATCAGGGCCCTTAAAACTCAGGGGGGGGGGGGTAAACTGTCACACCCCAACCGATGGCGGAATCATCGGGGCGCGGCACTAGGCGAATCAGATTGCTCAAGAGAATCCATAACAACTATATTGCGATAATATTTAATACATTCGTTATCCCATACTAACAAATAATACAATCACATAAGTTATCACAGATTTCTTGTCCTCTCGAACAATACAAATCCGACAACCTAGATTTTTTTGTTGAGTTTCTAGACTTCCTAGCTTGATTGATAAAGTCTGCGATCTAACCTGCAACATACGTTAAAATATTTGTCAATACAAAAGTATTGGCGAGTATACAGGTTTGATAAGTATAGCATAATAGATTAAAAGTGCTGCGAATTTCCACATGCATAAACGTAATACACGACATATATACCCACAAAACTGATACTACCAACTAAGTCCTCGATGCTCGAATGTACGATGGCATAACTAGACCCCGTCGGGCGCAATAGTACTATACTAGTCTTGGTGGGACGTCGCGAGTATAAGTCC
Source organism: Helianthus tuberosus (assembly GCA_030545235.1). Classification (NCBI taxonomy): domain Eukaryota; kingdom Viridiplantae; phylum Streptophyta; class Magnoliopsida; order Asterales; family Asteraceae; genus Helianthus; species Helianthus tuberosus. The sequence goes on along the minus strand of CM060432.1, from coordinate 181,593,716 downwards.
TAGCACATATGCAACTAGCATCACGTATATCTATGCACAACAGTTATTCGCAAGTGATAGCTCGATTGATTGAATGTTTCGTTTGATAAGCTTGATTTGTTAGAAACGTATGTTACACCCAAAATTCGATTAAAAAGGGGGGTCAAGTATACTCACAGTGCGTATTTAGCGAGATTACAACTTGATTGAGTCGGTCACGAGTTGTCTGTAATGATCCTTGAAGGAATAGAGTAAACGAAGTACGGTTAAGCGAGATTAGCTTGAAAAGTTACACGTTTAGGTCAATTGGTCCCCATCCGTACGGATTGACTTGTTGTCCGTCCGGATGGCAAGTCATCCGTGCGGATGATATGTCATACGTGTGGACAGTGGTGTTGTGCGTGCGGACGGGCCTTGCTTGTGCGTGCGGATGGGCCTAGCTTGTGCGCGCGGACGAGTATACGCACGGTTGACTTGTGCGCACGGGTGACATGTCATCCGTGCGGATGACATGTGCGTGCGGTGTCATGATCCGTGCGGATAACAGTACGCGCGGGTGGGGTGTGCGTGCGGACATCATGATCCGTGCGGTTGGCAGTGGTCCGTGCGGACTGACATGTCATCCGTGCGGACTGACATGTCATCCGTGCGGACTAGGGCCATCCGTGCGGACTGACTTGTCTGGTTCGCACTCTGACCACCGTTTCTGGATGTTTAACGGAAGGAATACGCTCGTTTTTACTAGGGTTGTGTAGTTTCGCACTAACACCTGAAGTTCCGTCAATTCCGACTCATTCTAACGGCCGGGAATCACCCCGTTCCATCAGATCTGGCCGTTCATGGTGGTTCTTCATGGTTAACTCGAAATCGCACAGATTTAGGTGAGATTTGTCATTAAAACATGTGGAAATCACCCGGATCTGAGTTGTTTATAGTGAAATGAGTCCCCAACTTGAAGTTCATAAGAACCCTTGGTGACATCACCTCAAAACGCCTCAAATCCGCAGATTTCATGGTTAGAATTTGAGTTTTGAAAGATAGAATGATGTAGATTCGAGTGTAGATTGTAGAAGTACAAGTTTTAGGTTGAAATCTTACCGGAATCGCGAGTAAATCGAGAGAAAAGGGTCTTGGTGCGCGTGTAGTTGAACAGGAGCTGTCACATCACTTGAATAGTGGTGTGGCAGGCTATTTATAGGCGAAAGAGGAGAGGAAGAGGGATCAGGCCCGGATAGCCCATCCGTGCGGATGGCCCATGCGTGCGGATGGCCATCCGTGCGCATGTCCATCCGTCCGGATGGTCCATCCGTCCGGATAGACATCCTGACGCTTGGAATTTCCCGTTTTTGATCGTTTTGATAGTTTTCGAAGCGTGTACGTCCATAATTAGTTTATATTATCAATATATTGTTATTATTATATTATTATACATATATATATTACTAGGGGTCGTATTTACGTATCCATAATCCAAAGTTTCGATAATTAACAGTCGGTTTCCGATTCGAGTATGCGATTATTATCGACGTTGCACGGCCATCAATGAGGGTAGTATAGGTCCTTTCTTGATGTCATCGTGAACGTTATTTCGTGTAGTGCCACAAAGACTGACGGGGTACTGTTAACTCGTATTGTCATCATCGTCATGACGATTGGAGTTACAGCACTCACCCGAGGGTCCTTGTTCGCGTTAATTGTTTACGTTCGACACATCACGGCCACTGAGGAGGGTAGAATAGGTCCTCACTCAATACCTCCGTGAGTGTTAGTGTGATAATAGTGTAGTATAGTGATATTGTATTTCGAAAATATGCGATTTTCCTTCGAATAGCGATGTATACGACATAGTTACATTATGATCCGAATCTCTGGTGCTAGGCGTAACGAGTATAACGAGTAGTAACAATCGCACAAAAGTGCGGGTTGTTACATAAACCCTAGTTAGTATTATCCAAACAGTTTAACGTGTAAATCGAAATTGAACGGCGACCAACTCAGCTGAGCTAGTAAGACACGGGGCTACCCTATAATAGGGTGGTACCCCTCGCGCCACGCGAAGGCCCCTCGCGCCACGCGAGGGAGCCCTTTTTCAAGTATAAATAGTAGACTGTGGGACTTGAGTTCCTGCGTTGATTCGACGTTCAAAGTCATTTCGTACACTGAGATATAGTAGAAACAGTCCAAAATCACACACGATCACGAAACGTTGCCGCTAAAACAGGGTAATAACTCGATCGCTACTACGATTCAATGTCCGATCGATTGAAACTATCCAATGGATGTTTAAGTACTGCCCACATTAGGGTTATGCTTTGTCATTCGTCGTGAATTCGATGGATGTTTAAGTATCGCACTTTGTCATTCGTTGTGAGGGTTTAATCTCGTGAGTTATCGTAAATGTTGTATTAGTTACTGACCTAGTTTGTGTGCATGTTGTTTAAATTTAGGTTAAAAGGCTAATCAGTAGGCTAAGCTCTGCCCATATAAATCTGCAATGTGAGTCATTCTCTTTTTATCAACTGTTTTACAATACCTCAAATTATTTTCAAATATTATAATTATAGGGAGTAAGTCGTGGTAATCTTAATCACTGGCTAGTGGGGTATTGTGCACATTACTAATTTCTCACGGGTTAGGCTAATAAGCCCTAACACAGGTTAGGCTAATAAGCCCTAACAGTGATAATCATCACTACTTGGGTGACAGGACCCAATAGTGGTATGACCATCGTCACCAGGAGGTGACACAGCGCCAGATAACAATAAGATAGAAGCCATTGTAATCGCTCTTATGCTGTAATTTATAACTGTGCCATTTTCTCAAATTGAGTGACTCGCCAGCATTTCCCCGCTGATAAAATATTTTTAAAACATGTTTCAGGCGACCTGCTGTAAATCAACGAAAACGTGCTACGGAGCACTATCAAGCTTGAAGAGGTGGCTTAGTTAAAAATGAATAAACATGTTTTAATAAATCAGGGAATTTCTTAGTTAAATTCCTCTATTGTAAATTACGGGGTTTATCTCCAATTTATGGAATAAAATAATTGGGCATTTGAGTTTTAAAAGATCCTGTTGAAAATCTTCCGCTGTCGCATCATTGATACCACGGGTTCCTGTCACGCGGCTCCTGACCGGGTCAAACCGGGGCTGGGGCCGTGACACAAGGGTTACGAATAAATAATAAATACAACCTAATGAACTTCAAGATGAGCAACACGTACACCGTCCAGTAAGGACCCAAGTGTCTAATGAGTTAGAACACTTGTAGGTTGCAATACGTTTACGGACACCCGGTTTGCTAGCGCACTTTACCTGGACACAATTTATGAGTTCATGTCCCCCCTTTTTCTTTTAAACGCTTTTCGGTTTTATAACTGTCGGTGGGAGATACATGTTACGATGGTATGATATGGTTAAGCTAAGGAATGGAACAAATTGATCATGTGCGAATAGGGTCATTCTTAAGCACCATTAATCTTGTATAGACCAAGGAACAAAAGGGGTAGATCTATTGGGCTTTGGCGATGCCCCACTCATGGGTCATGGAGACCTCATGTAGTGCTTTTGTGTCCAGTCGAGGGTAATCGGCACTAAATCGTCATGGTTTGGATTGCTTCCTAGGCCGGCACACATATTAATGTCCTTGAAAAACATTAATGATCAACGATTTCATAGACGCTTACTACCTACCACACTTTACATATGGTTTTCGATACAAAACTTTCAAATGTTTTGAAGATTCATTTGATGCAAACTCAACACATGAATTCACCAACATTATGTTGACTTTTAAACTGACATGTATTTCAGGAGACTAAAGCGTGGACCCTCGCATGGAAACAAGGATCGTAACAAGAGTCTTATATCGATGTCATCCGTTTTGAAGGGTTTGATCTAGATGTTTTGCCCTCGAGCAAGACATGGGATGCAAAGCCTTGTTACATTTTAAAATTATCTTTTGTTGAAAATTTGCATTTCAAACTTGAAGTAATTGGATTTATGGTTTGTAAACAATGATAGATTGTAAACCTTAACTTTAACTTGTGCTATGGATGAACATCGATGCATTTTATTCATTTAGTTTGTCTACTTACAATTTATGCAATGAAAACAGATTAAGTCACGCCTCGCGCTTTTGCCTACGAGCGGATGTGACACCCGCAAGGTCGGATTATTGAAAGATAATTAAATATGTTATTAATGCGAAAAGTGCCATGCCTCTCTTTTGAAGGTTACGCTACCCTCGGTCATATTGGTCTGAGTCAGCAGGGATATAGTCTCATAAGGCCGATTTAAAGTTTTAGTAGTAATTTATTTATAAGGGGTTCAAGCCGTTCTTACTTTCCCCGATTTGATGTTGTCTGCCTCAAAGGAGGTCCTAATAAGCTTGAACCAAATCCTCGCAGGACCTATACACTGAACGAGGCAAGAACCTTGCCAACCACCCTTCTAACCCCCTTCCAGGCAGTTAACACGCTTTATATAGACCGCAAAGACACGAATGAGTGAATCAACAAAACATGAAGAGACGATTGGTTAAAGTTCACTTTCAATATAAAAAGAAACTAGTTATTAAAGTCATTAATACATACCCAAAAAGAAAGTTTGCCAAAGATTGGAAATCAAAAGTAATACATAAAAGACTTGTATTTACCATGTGATGTAAGAGATTAGTCAAGCATGGCCTTTGTTTGATAAGAACTCTTACTCTCAATCTTGGATCCCGAGACTACTACACACTATAAGGTGGATGGTGGATGATAGTGGTGGGTGATGGTGTTGTAGTAGTGGTGGTGGAATGGTGGCAAATGTGAGAGAAGTGGTTTGCCAAATGATGCCTTTCAAGTGAACCAAGCACCTCTATTTATAGTCAGAAACAAAGAGTTGGTACGACCCCGTGTCTCCTTCTTCTCTTCCTTCATTAACTGCAGGTGTCAGTTCGTACACCCACACGCCCCCGTGTTAACATGGCACGACCCCATGGTCAATGTACTTGTTGTACTATTGTAGATTCTGTGTATTTGAGAGTTGACCGCAACCCATGTCTATGTGACATGACATCGTGCTGGTTTGTCTGTTATTGTTGTCTTTATTTTGTAGGAATCTTCAGTGGGCACGACCCCCTGTCAGTCTTCTGTTTTTGTTATTTTTGTTCTTTAGATGCGGTTAAGGGGATAGGCATGTTACTTCAATCCTTCTTCTTTGTATTTGTGTTGGTTTTTGTTGCTAATTTGTTTATTTTATGCATTTAAGCTCTTTTGGTCCTATTAATTAAAATTAAATAAAGAAGCGTGTTTTTTTTCCAACATTAGTACTGAAAAAGGGTTGGTTTTATGCCTTGTTTGATGTAATTTATATGTTATTTTTAGCGCACATCAGTTCCATCTTAGTTTGTTATGGCAAACTTGTGTAAACCTTCCTAGAGCTTATCCAAGTAGATAGGAAGAAGATTGAAGTAGAATGATAGATAGAGTGAGTGAAAACTCACTTAGAATGTTGCAAACTTTCTGCCCAAAAATCATAATTCTTAAGAGAATTTGGGAGCTTTAAGAGTGATTTAGATATTTGGAAAGTGTTTAGGAGTGTTAGAAAGTGTTTATTTAAAATGGGGTTGGTTAAGGTTAGAGTTAAATGAGTTCAAATGTGATTGGAGGTGAAAGAAGTGCGGAAAAGAGACCAACCCGAGAGCTGGCGGCGATTTTTTGTGGATTGACATCTCCCACGTGTCACGGGCGGCACGGGTGTGCCTTCCGCGTGTCGTCTAAGGTACAATTTCTGAAATTTACAATTTTACCCCTAGACTTGATTTAAGGGTTATTTTAGACCAAAAATGCATTTTTTAACATGTTTTAAGGTGTATACAAGAATAATAAGAGTATAATGTATGTATGTATGTATAATATTATGAATGCATTGTATGTCTTAGTTTTGTATGTAAACGCGTAACTTAATGATCGGTTGCGTATTTACCAATTGATTGCACATAGTGATTGAATATAGCATATAAATATAAAATACGTATTTCCATTATGATCAAAGCCTCGGATTACAAGATTAGAAAAGAAATACGAATACAAATTTACAAATATAGAAATATGAATACAACTTTCTAAATATGGAAATTACAGAAATGTGAAGCGTTAGAATAAAACGATTGGAGCACCATAGTATTGTCACACGAATTTCATGATATACTTCATCGGCGGTTTCTGGTCAACCCGACAGTATTCCGACATATTTTAAGGTAGAAATCCATGCCACTTCACACCTCAGGGATGGTTATCGAATTGGAGAAATGGAGAGTTTGGATACATGAAACGGATTGAAAACAGATTGAAAAGTGGATGGAGATTCAGGTCATTAACATGTGCATGGGTTAGGTGGGGATAATGTTAAATGTTTTTTGAGTGAATTTCAAGTTTTATCCTTTATCTTTATATCAAGTTTCAAACGGTGTCCTTTGCCTTTACAATTGATGTGTTTTGTACTCTATGTTTCAAAATTCTGTATGGTTTGTCCTTTAAGCGTAACCTAGTTAGTTTTTTTGTTAAATCTGGTCACACAAGGGTATTTTAGTCTTTTTAGTCCTTTATTTTAAAAAATAAACAAAAAGTAATTAAAAACTTGTGTTTATATAAATAGGTAGAGGATCCTGTAAAAAGTGCTTAAAGTGTGAGAAGTGTAAGAAGTGTATTATAACACTATATATAATACTATATAACACCATATAAACACCGTATAACAATATGTAACACCATATAATACCATATAACACTATGTAACACTATATATCATTATATAACAAATATAACACTATAGGTTGTCTGATAGCATGTCTATGATAGATGTATAGTGTTATATTTGTTATATAACGTTATATAGTGTTACATAGTGTTATATGGTATTATATGGTGTTACATATTGTTATACAGTGTTTATATGGTGTTATATAGTATAATATATAGTGTTATAATACACTTCTCACACTTTAGGCCCTTTTTACGGTATCCTTACCCTATATAAATATTCTATTAAAAAATTCAGTATCTTTTTTTCTCCTTTCTCTATCTCTCCCACTTACCCCACCATCACCCCCTACACCACCTGTCACCACCCACATATACATACACAATTACTGTAAAATAAAAACTATTAAAAATAATTCAATATCTTTTTTCTCCTTTCTCTATCTCTCCCACTTACCCCACCATCACCCCTACACCACCTGCCACCACCCACATATACATACACAATTACTGTAAAATAAAAATAAAAATGTAGAGATGTAACAAAGAAAAATAATAATAGTATCGAGTATAAATTCTTGGACACCACGGTTCTCCTTCCTAAAAAAAATTGCCCCTCTTTTATCTTTCCAATCGTTCAACTCTAACGGTTGCAGGTTGAAAACAAAAGCCCTAATTATCTATCTTCATGTTTCTCACATATTCATACACAATTAATGTAACAATCTCATCACACACCAATCTATTTACATACATATATTCCTTACATTCGTATATCTTCTTCTATTGTTATTCTGCTTCGTCATCATCTTCCTGCTTCTAGTTCCTCTTCATTCGTACAACGACACCATGCTCAACACTTTTTTTTTCAGACTTTAAGGTTACATATTATACTTGACCCGAAACGTAACTGCAGCCGGATGAGTAACCATCAGCAGCGATGGATTATCAGGTGATCTCGACGGCGGTGGAGGCAGAGAAGTTTCAGGCGGTGGAGGCGATGACAAAGAGGTTTCTGGTGGTGCCGACAGTGTTTGATAGGTTTTTGGCGGTGTCCGACGGTGTCAGGGAGGTTTCTGGCGGTGGAGGAGTTAACACAGAGGTTTCCAATGCGAACGACATCTGCACCGGTGGCGGATGAAAGTCACCGGAAATTTAGCCACCTTTACCAGATCAGTTACGAGATTTAGATCGATTATTATTTCTTCCAATTACACTAATTCCGATAACGAGGCTAGTGATATAACAATAACGACGATGATGAAGACAAAGATCTTCATTGCTTTACCGACGTGTTAGAGAGACAAGGTGAGAGGCAGATAGAATGATAGAGAATTTAAAGAGAAAGAAATAGTGAGGTAGTTAATTTATTTATATAGTACTCCCTTGAATTGTGAAATGACAAAATGTCCTCATGTGCAAGTCACATGACTAGAGTTAACAAAATAAATAAATAAATAAATAAATAAATAAATGTGTTAGGCTTAAGGACAAACTCTACAGGATTTTAAAACATAAAGTACAAAAATATCAATTTTAAAGACAAAGGACAATGTTTAAAACTTGGTATAAAGATAAATGACAAACTTGCAATTCACTTTTTTTTTTTACTTTGATTACCATGTGAGAGAACAAAATGATATGATTTTATATATATTTTTTTTGAACGGTTAATGAATCCTCCAAATGGGCTACCGGCGAAATTCATTACATCAGGATACACTTGCCTCTGAACCGGGGAAAACCCTCATCTAGGGCCAAAGCCCTTTGAACACTCGCCCGAGGCACGCCAGTGGTGCGGTGAGGTAAAACACGTTCAGTTCAAGGATCGAACTAGCGATCGCCGCCTATCCGCCTAGTCTCTCATCATCACCAAGTGTTGCTGAAAACTAATGGTGGGAAGCAGGAATTGAACCTGAGTCTCTTAGAAACTCAAGTCTCTTCCTTACCACTCCACCATATATGTTTTCTACTTTTTTTTAAAGTTATTTATAATATATATATATATATATATATATATATATATATATATATATATATATTAAATAAAGGATATAATAAAATAACCAAAAGACCCTTATAATTATAATATATATATGTACTTTTAAATAGAGGATATAATAAAATAACCAAAAGACCCTTATAATTATAACTAGGAATTTGAACCGTCGCGCGTTGCGGCGGCATTGAAAGTTAAAATAACTCGAATTTATACCGTATATTTGATCCAACTTGAAAAATATTACGTCACCGTTGAATGAAAAACTATAATATTTGACCCGACTCGCTTGCATAGACAAAATAAGGATAAAAACGTATTATATTTGACTATACTCGTTTTAGGAAAAAGTTTATGTTAAACGTTAGTCGTTTCCATTGAAACGCGAATTTAAACCGACAGGTACGCTAAAACTGCCATACGTTGCGTGTTACGACTGCGACACCTTAGTTGTTTATAGTTGGTGGTATGTTATGTGGTGTGTTAATCATAGAAAAACACGTGTTTCGGCGTATCCGATCTACCTTAGTGTAACCTATATAAGTATTGCGGTTACAATGTACGATGACATTAACGTGTAATGTCCGCACGTGAAATTACACGTTTTTATATTGGTACACAAAGTATGTTTGTGATATTAACGTCATTTGACATAGATAAAAAAGAGAATGTCTCCGTCGTTGCGGTGTAAAGTTGTAATGGTAACTTAGACAACCATGCAAAATTGTAAAAGTTATTTAGACATTAACATAGTTAGGCATAGATAAAAAAAATATATTGATGTGTGACACGCTACGGTGTAAAGTCGTAAAAGCAATTTAAATAAAATGAGACGTCAAGTTATTAGAAAGAAAGGTTGACGGGTCAAAGTTATCAATTACCAAAAATTAGAACTGAATGTGTAACTTATTTAAAGAATAGAAGGTGTAGGTGTCAAATTAAAATGTGTAAATAATTATATAAAATGAGACCAACTTTTATTTTTAAGATAAGTAAACAAATATTAAATTATATATGTAAATAATTAATTTTAGTAAGTTTTGTCTCAAGAGTAAATAATGATCACATAAAATTTAAACTCCAATTAAGAAAAAGGAAATTTAAACTGCATTTAAAAAAATTTAAACTCCAATTAAGAAAAAGGAAATTTAAAAAGATTTGAAAAGAGAAAAAAAAACCAACTAGGAAAAAAGATATTTTACTTTTAACTCCATTTAAAAAGAAGAGGAGGAGGAACAGTCAAACTTGGGAGTCCTCCTTCAACATGAGAAGTAACAACCACCAAACCACACTTCAATTTCATTTATTTTTAGCTCAAACACTCTATATATAACAAAAGTAAAGGCGGTGGCTGTGATGTGACAGCCACCGACTTTTAGTTTTAAGATATAAGTAATATATATACTTTTAATAGAGGATATAATAAAATAATAAAAAGACCCTTATAATTATAATATATACTTTTAAATAGAGGATATATAAAATAACTTTGCAGATGCTTGGGCTTAACTGATAATTTAACCTAACTAGAACTGAGACCCGCCGTAATGCGGCGGGGATTCTTTAGTTATAAATAAGTCGATCTAGGACCCGTATGTTATGTTAAACATGTCAAACGGGAAAAAATAGACGATGTTCACCCACACACGCATGTTGCGTCGTGTTAACTCGTAAAATTTAGAACAAAACGTAAAAAACGTTAAATCAAAGACGCACGTTGCAATGTGTTAAGTCACAAAATTTAGAACCAAGCATAAAGCGAAAATTTTTTGAAAAATGAAATACTTTTGGGTGAAAAGTAAAAAAAAAAAAAATCCTTTTTTTTTGGAAAACCCCCAAAGCCAAGCGTACGACATCCATATGCATAACCATTTTTTCTTTGGAAAACCCCCAAAGCACACCCCACGTTGCGGCGGGGCGTAAAACGGTGCCAAATAGTACTAATGTCATACAACCGTTATCGACCACCAACACTGACTCGACCTAGGATTTGCATGGTGCGGCGAACCTGTCAAACATGAAAAAATAGAGGTAAAAACGTTGAACCACACATGTACGTTGCGCCGTGTTAACTTGCAAAATTTGAAACAAAACATAAAAAAAGTTGAACAATACTCGTATGTTGCGTCGTATTAACTCGGAAAATTTAGAACTATACGTAAAACGAAAATTTGGCAAAGATGAAAAGTATAAGTGAGAAAAGTTGCGAAGTTAAATTGCAAATAATAAAAAATTTTGGGTTAAAGTTAAAAAAACAAATTATGTAGGGTTAAAATTGAGAAAAGTAGAAACCTTTGGGTTAAATTTAAAAATATCAAGTTTTTTTTTTTTAAAACACCCAAAGGCAAAAGTACAAGTCACCCAAGCTAAAAGTAGTTGCCAATTTATATAGGTTTTAATTTTAATTAGTGGCAAAGGTGGCATCCATTGCAATAATTCTCGATTAGGTTTTTGCTCTGATAGCATTTAAATAAGATGCGAATAGGAATGTCTAGCACGAATCCGGAAGTTACGCTTTCAGAGGAGGAACTTGAGAGGAAGAAGAAGAAAGAAGAGAAGGTCAATTGTTTTATTTATTTATGTGATTTTAAATTCAAGAGAATGTTGTGTGTTATTGTTGGCTTATGGTTTAATCAATGTGTTGTGCAGGCGAAAGAGAAAGAGTTGAAAAAACAAAAGGCTACACTAAAAGCGGCTAGACTGAAGGTGTTGTTTATAGTTGATGTTATATTTTAGTGAGTGAGTTTATTATGTTTATGAAGTTTTAGTTAATATGATTTTGATGTTGATTGATTTGCACTCAAGGCTCAACAAGCGCCTACTGCTTCCTCAAAAGCAGCTAGTAAGAAGAAGAAGAAGGAGGCTGATGCAGGAGATGAAAATCCTGAAGAAGATTTTATTGATCCGGAAACACCTTCTGGTGATAAGAAAAAACTTTCTAAACAAATGGCTAAGCAGTTCTCTCCTGAGGCAGTGGAGAAATCGTATGTTTTGCTTTGCTGTGAATTTTTCTTTTTACAGCATATCTTCTCATTGAAAAATTGTGAACTTTTTTTTTTTTTTTTTTGTAGATGGTATGCATGGTGGGAGCAGTCAGGTTTCTTTGTGGCAGATTCCAACAGCTCCAAACCTCCGTTTACAATCGTGAGGGCTCTTCTGATTTTTTCTTTTTTTTTCTAATGTATGTAGAGTCTTAATAAAACACCTTTTACTTATCATCCATAAGAAGATAAAATACAATGCAGGTTCTTCCACCTCCTAATGTGACTGGAGCTTTACATATTGGTCATGCCTTAACTGCTGCTATCCAGGTTTAACCGACCTACCTACACTCCTCGTAGGAATTGAAGTTATGTAAATTCTTTTATTTATAAGTGTCTCTTGATTTTCATTATTTCAGGATACAATTATTCGTTGGAGGAGGATGTCAGGATACAATACGCTGTGGGTGCCTGGGATGGACCATGCGGGGATAGCAACTCAGGTTGACTTTCTGTCAAGATTTTCACATTATTAGTAAATAATTAGTGTCTCAAATACAATTACAGAAAAAAATCTACTTTAGCAACTTTTGACATTTGACTCCGTTTCCCTTCGTGCTAATTTCTTTGACTTCATCCTTTTTACGCTGTTAACAGAGCTAAACTGACACATGCATATAAAGTGGGTCAAATAGGCAATCTGTACTTCCAATATATGATATGAGGCTAACTTATATTATATTTATGTGCCATTGCCGCACTGATAGGTTGTGGTGGAGAAAAAAATCATGAGAGAAAGAAAATTGACCCGTCATGATGTGGGCCGAGAAAATTTCGTATACGAAGTGAGTTTGACTTTCTTTATGCTACATCATTCTATAATGAGTGATACTTTATATATCTAGCATCAAATGGGACATTATAATGGTTAGATTTAGTTCTGAAAAGTTTCCATCATTTTGGTATTGATAAAAGGTATGGAAGTGGAAAGATGAGTATGGAGGCACGATACTAAAACAACTTCGACGATTGGGTGCGTCTCTAGATTGGTCACGTGAGGTAAAAATCAATTATGTTTTACTATAAAGTCTTGTTTTTTTATATATTTGATTGGAAAGTGGCCTCATTATGAGTTCAAAACTTTATGTTTTGTTTTATTTCAGTGTTTTACCATGGATGACAAAAGGTCAAATGCTGTAATAGAAGCTTTTGTCAGGCTTTATAATGAGGGTCTTATATATAGGTAATGATATAGTTTCGTAGTTGTTTTTTTTTTACACACTAATTGTTTCTTGAAAAGAATTTAAGGATGAGATAAGAAGTGTTTATGGGGGTCTCGGCTTAGGAGACATTAGAAGCTCCAATTTGGCCATGTTGGCCAAGTGGTGGTGGAAAGTTAAAGAAAATCCGGATGCGCTCTGGGCAAGGGTGGTTAAAGCGATTCATGTAAATAAAAAGAAAGTGGACGCTTTTCCTTTTAAAAAGACAATTGCGGGTATATGGAAGGATATAGGTTCGATTGAGAAAGAGTTCGCGGAACGAAACCTATCTATCTCGGCAAATCTTGTCGGTGTAGTTGGAACGGGTGAAAAGGTTCGGTTTTGGTTGGATCATTGGCTGGAAGGCGGGCCCATCAAAGGCATGTTTCCTAGTATTTATGCTTTAGCTAAAGATAAACATACTTGTGTCAGTGATTGCGTTTCTAGAACTGGGGATACAAACCTTTGGTCTTGGAGGTGGATTAGAGATCCAAGAAGCAATCTGGAATGGGAGGAAATTGGTAAACTAATGCAGAAGCTGAACGATTTCGACTTTGCTAAAGGCAAGGATAAATGGGTCTGGAAGAACGAGGAAGGTAACGGCTTTATGGTCTCATACATCAGATCTCTTCTGGTGAAAACTCATGGTGAGACGACTAATTTTTTGAGGCCTGTTTGGAATAAGTGGGTGCCGATGAAGGTAGTTTTGTTTGGGTGGAAAGCTCTTAACAGGAGAATTCCGGTCAAGGCTGAATTAGAGCGGCGCGGTATACAGACGGACGACCTCATATGCAGTAGGTGTGGTTTGGAGCTCGAAACGGCAGACCATCTTTTGATACGATGTATTGCGGCTCGTGCTATATGGCGGGAAGTTCTATCGTGGCTTAAACTTCCACTCTCCTTTGCGGATCAATCTTTTCAAGATGTGTTCAGATTAACTTCCAACATGGAAGGCTCCAAGGTTTGGAAAAGTGTGGTGGAGGCTATTATTCTTACAACTGTTTGGGAAATCTGGAAAGCCAGGAACGACAAGGAATATAATAACAATTACATCTCCTCCTCGCGTACTGTGGATATTATTAAGGAAAATTCGTTTTTGTGGATCAGTTGTCGATCAAAATACGGGTCGTTGAATTGGGATAGATGGAGGGATTTCAATATCCGCGATGTAATAATGTAATTTGTTTCGTTGTACCCGGGTTTTTCAGCGTCTAGCTGGCCCGTCTCTATATTTTTATATAGAAGTTTGTCGTTCCAAAAAAAAAAAAAAAAAAAAAAAAAAAAAAAGTTAACTCAGCCCGATCTAACCCGTCTACAATTGTACAAAATACCAGTTTGAACTATAACGAAATCAAGTGTTTATTTCTAAGTTTTCTGTTATTTTGCTTGTGTTTTTCTTTAACAACGACACTAGTTTTCCTCAAGTTATCGTTTGACTAAAAATGGATTATCTTTTGCCTTCACCTCAGAGATTTACGGTTAGTCAACTGGGATTGTGTGTTGCGAACAGCGATATCTGATATCGAGGTATACCATCAGCTTTTCTTTCTTCACATTTAGAGCAACAGTTAGTTTTACTTTACATTTACTGTTTGTTTGTTTGTTTGTAGGTTGATTATATTGTTATTAAAGAGAAGACACCTCTAAAGGTTCCTGGGTATAAAAACATGGTGGAATTTGGTGTTTTAACATCATTTGCGTACCCTTTAGAGGAAAATCTTGGAGAAATTATTGTGGCTACTACTAGAATTGAAACAATGCTTGGAGATACTGCTATTGCTGTTCATCCTGATGACCCAAGATACAAACATCTTCATGGAAAGTTTGCTAGCCATCCATTTAACGGAAGAAGACTTCCTATAGTTTGCGATTCTATACTCGTTGACCCAAATTTTGGAACTGGTGCCGTGAAGGTAAAATATTTTCTAAAGACCGAAGTGGTAATATTGACTCAATGGGTCGGGCATGTAGCTTAAAAAGAGACTGGTCAAACAGGTCGAATGGATGAAAGTCACAAAGCGTATGTTTCGACAAAATACGTTACCCATTTGACTGAATCTGTTTTGACCCGTTACTCATCCGCTCTGACTTGACCCAAAAGAAAATGGTTTGTGAAAAGTTTATTACTGTCTTGTTTTATTGTCATGCAGATCCCACGACCCAAATGATTTTGAGGTTGGAAAGCGTCATAAATTGGAATTTATCAACATTTTTACCGATGATGGGAAGATTAACAGTAATGGAGGCTCAGATTTTGTAGGGATGCCACGCTTTGAAGCTCGTGTGGCTATAACCAAGGCTTTAAAGTCTAAGGTATTCTTACAGCTTCCATCAATATTTTTTGTAATTGTATATCTAGGCAACATGTATACCAGTTTTTTTTTGCTTAAATATATTCTTCATGCATACAGGGGCTGTATAAAGGGGAAGAGAAAAATGAAATGAGGCTAGGGCTATGTTCTAGAAGCAATGATGTGGTTGAACCTATGATTAAACCACAGTGGTATGTTAACTGTCATGGTATTGCTAAGGAAGCGCTTGATGCTGTCATGAATGATACAAATAAGAAAATTGAGATAATGCCAAAACAATATGCTGCTGAATGGAAAAGGTACTTTTGAGATATTTTTCAATTTGTGTTGATAAAAAATCAATGTGAATAAACCTTGTTGATTTTTTTCTTGTACCTGCAAACTAATGGTGGCAAAATGGGTGGGTTTGGCAACGGATCAGGTTAAAACGGGCTATATTGGTACAGGGCAAGTTGGTTTGACATGAAAAGTTATGTCGATTACTTCAAGTTATGATTACATAATTATAATTTTTAAATATGATTACAGATCTTATATTATTTTAACAATAAATTAGTTTTATGAATAAAATGATTCAGTAGGTTCTATACATTAAGTTACACTTTGGGGTGTAAAACGGGCCGTGTTCGCGGGTTGACCTGAACAAGACTCGTTCAACCTGATTTTTTTCCGCAAATTAATATGTTAAAATCAAAATTTTACTGCAAAAAAGCACAAAGGTATATAATATTATAATGCAATGACATTTTAATTATAAAATCTTATGTCAATTTCTCTTTTTAAGTTATAATTATGGCATAAAATACACACCCACTTTAATTTATGACATAATACATAATAATATATTGTAAAAAATAAAATAAAATATAATATAATGGGTTAAACGGGTCAACTTGCAAACCTGACCCGTTTTGCTAAACGTGTCCGCGGGTTCAACCTGAAACTGACCCGAACTTGTTTAGACAAAACTCAAAACCACGAGTTTCGTGTTTGGTTCGTGTCGTGTCAGAAAGTTTCAACCCATTCGACCCATTTGGTATATTTTGAGTTAATTTTTGGATTTTACCTGCTTGACCTATTGAATATTAAAATGTATCTCGAATCTACTTCATGCTTGCACATTGTAGTTACATTGTTTTTCTTATCCCTTGCACATAAAAAATTCATTTTCACAGATGGCTTGAGAACATTCGTGATTGGTGTATATCAAGGCAACTTTGGTGGGGTCATCGGGTTCCTGCATGGTATGTTACATTGGAGGATGAGTAACTTAAAGAACTCGGGGCCTACACGAACCATTGGGTGGTGGTCCGTAATGAGCAAGATGCTGGAGTGGAGGCTAACAGAATCTTCCCAGGAAAAAAGTTCCAGCTGGCTCAAGATCCTGATGTTTTAGACACTTGGTTTTCTTCCGGGCTTTTTCCATTATCTGTATTGGGCTGGCCCGAAGACGCTCAAGATTTGAAGACGTTTTACCCGACTTCTGTTCTTGAAACCGGGCATGACATTTTGTTCTTTTGGGTTGCACGTATGGTGATGCTTGGCATGAAATTGGGAGGTGATGTACCTTTTAAAAAGGTTCGTAGGTTTTTATATTACCATGAAGATATCTACCATTTACATATACATACCATTTACATATTTACATACTATTAAATTGCAACTATTTCATGCATGATGATGTTATACATCATGCTCTGGGGGGGTTTTCAACAGAGTTTTGATTTTTTTACTTTTAACCGAAAGTTTTCATCTTTAGCAATTTTAACCTCATAAAATTTGTTTTTTTACTTTTAACCCAAATGTTTTCATTATTTGCAATTTAACATCACAACTTTTTTACTTTTAACTTTGGTCCCTTATACTTTTCATCTTTCGCAAATTTTTGTTTTACGTTTCGTTTTTAAATTTTGCGGCTTAACACGGTGCAACGTGCGTGTGTGGTTCAACGTTTTTACGTTTCGCTTTACGTTTCGTTTAAATATGTTATGTCTGTATGGGTTTCTATTAATTTTCACTCTTTATACATCTCTGGCAGATGTGGTAAAATGGGCTGGTTGGCCTGAACACTTTTTGACCTATATTTTAACCTTGTTATATACAATCAATTTGTTAAAAATGCAAACAACAAAAAATAAATGCATTTAAACTGCACTTTGGGTGAATATCAATCTGTTTGACTCTTTTCCTTTTTGTCTATTTTTTAAATCAATTTTACTTGTTTGACCTGTTGGAGATACAATATAACCCGAATCAACCCATTTGTAACTTAACGGGTTGAAAGTGTCACGCTTAGATGATATTCTTTATGAGCTTTGCTTTCTCGTCAGCATCAGTATATTTTGTAGAATAAAAATTGAATTATTTTGTAGGTTTATTTACATCCCATGATTCGTGATGCACATGGGCGCAATATGTCGAAATCTTTGGGCAATGTGGTGGACCCCATTGATGTCATATGCGGTATAAAGTTGGAAGATCTTATCAAGAGACTTGAACAGGGTAATCTGGACCCCTCTGAGTTGAAGGTTGCTAAAGAGGGTCAAACAAAGGATTTTCCTCATGGCATTGACCAATGTGGTGCAGATGCCCTTCGTTTTGCCCTCGTTTCTTACACAGCTCAGGTACCATCTATATCATATGCAAATTCTGATTAATGAACGAACTAATAGATAAACCACAAAAATTAACATTCTTGTATATTTCTGTGAACTATAAAATTCTTTTTAGAGTAAAATGTCATTTTCATTCTTGAGGCATGACCAGTATTGCGACTTTCGTCCAAAGGTTTGTTTTTCCGCATCTGGACCCAAAAGATTTGAAATCTTGCCATTTTCATCCAACTCGTTAACTCCATCCAATTTTCTCCATTAAGTCGGGTATTTTTGTCTTTTTTTCTCCATTAAGGGTACTTTGAATACTTGTATATTATGCGAAATACTTGTCATAAAGTGAAAAGGACCGAATTGCACTTCAAAATAACGAAAAAGACGGAAGTACCCTTGAATTAAGGGAAAAAAATGGATGGATTTAACGAACCTGATGAAAATGGCAAGATTTCAATTCAAACCTTTTGGATCCAGATGCGGAAAAACAAACTCTTGGACGTAAGCCGCAAAACATTTTACTCTTCTTTTTATATATAATTTCTAGTTGAGAAACATTCATTGTTGTAATTGATTTCTGTAGGTATATATTTTCTTGCAACAGTAAATGAGAATATGAGTAATAAAGACGTCTAAATAAGTAATCTTAATATTTTCAAATAATTAGTTTTTTGCTACCTTAGGGGTATGAAACTGATTACACAAAATCTGTTTATTTGAACACTAAATAATTAGACACTCAAAATCATTTTATTCAAACACGGAACACCCCTAGAAAAATATCCAATAAGTTTCCATCCCTTTTGTAAGATGCTAGCTAACACTGTGCCTTTGCTTGATTCTAGTCGGATAAAATAAATCTGGACATATTACGTGTGGTTGGATACCGACAATGGTGTAATAAACTATGGAATGCTGTGCGGTTTGCCATGAGTAAACTCGGTGACGATTATACCCCACCAACAAAGATAGAACCACAGAAGATGCCATTTAGTTGCCAATGGATACTTTCAGTGCTAAACAAAGCTATATCGAAAACAATATCATCTTTGGATTCTTACGAGTTTTCAGATGCATCAAGTGCTGTATATTCATGGTGGCAGTCTCAGCTTTGTGATATATTCATTGAAGTAATTAAACCTTACTTCTTTGGTGATAATGATGAATCTGCAAAGGGTTATGCACAAGATACATTGTGGGTGTGTTTGGATACAGGATTAAGATTACTCCATCCATTTATGCCGTTTGTTACTGAAGAATTATGGCAGCGACTTCCTTCACCGAAGAATCGTACGCGCGAGAAGTCCATTATGATATGTGAATATCCATCCGTTGTTGAGGTTAAGTTTTGACTAATTTTGACCAGCACTTTTTAGATCAGATGAGGGCGAGATGTTAACTATTTTGTTACGTTTTTTTTCCTTTTTACAGTCATGGACAAATGATCATATAGAATATGAGATGGAAGTGGTTGAGTCTGCAGTGAAATCATTCAGATCAATTAGGGGAGAGACAAAAGAAAGGTAACCCAAATTGGCACGTTTTTAGAAAAATGTTTTAGTGTGTCAGTTGTTATTTGGGCAGTAATCGAGCCGAGCCAGGTTGAGCTCGAACTCGAACTTAAACGAACCAGCTCGGCTCGTTTATTTAATCGAGCTGAAGAGTCAGAGCTCGAGGTCGGCTCGTAAAATTTTCAAGCAAACTCGTTAACTTATTTATTAATTTTTTTTTATTTTTTTACAAATATTGATAACATAAAAAACTAAAACTAAATTAAAATTACACATATCTATAGGTATTATTTTTATGACAAAATGACAGTGCACGTCCTTTAGGTTTAACTAAAAGTACAGTGCACGTCCTTAACGTTTAAAAGTTGCACTGCAAATCCTTTAACTTTATTTTCATTGCATTGCAAGTCCTTTATGGAAAACGGTGTTGACTTTAACCGTTAAATCCCCCATGTGCCTCCCACATGAGGGGTAGATCTGTCATTTCCCTTCATTTTCCCCCTTTAAAACCCCTGTTACCAAAAACATTCAACATTTCCCTTCACCCAACGCAACAAGCATACGATTTGTTACCTGTGATGGTTTCTTCAGGAGTAAATTGGTCCGAATCTTCAGTAACAGGCGACACATCAGATCTCTTCTCTCATTTCACACTTTTCTCTCCAATACACACAATCCCTAATCAAGTGACAAACAACATCACATATCTCTTCTTTTACGGCAAAACTGTAGCTTCCGACGGCAGGGTTTGATATTGTAGCGGCTCAAGTTGGAACCTTACACCGTCGTGCTTTGTAGCGGCAATATTGTAGCTTCGTTGGTTGTGATAGATCTTGTGGGTTTAGGTGTTTCAGGTGCGTTTTCAGGGGGTGTGGGTTTAGGTGTTACAGGTGGCCTGTAGTTATGGGGGCCGGAAGTGTTTCAAGGAGTGCAAATGTTACAAATCTTGTTCTTTGATTTTGTGGTCGTAGGCGGTTAATATGGTCAAAGGTGTGGTGGATGGTTGTGGTGCGGCTATGGTGGTGGTGCCGCCATGCCGGAGTTGTGGTGGTGGTGGTGGTGGTGGTGGGTGGCTGGTGGCTGGGAGGGAGAGGTATGAGATAGAGATGATGGGATTTGATGTTTTGAAGAGAGAGAGAGAGAGAGAGCTCTTAGATAGAGATAGAGAGAGTTGTGAAAGAGGGGTTTCACAAGGGGGAAGAAAGAAGGTGTGAAAGGACATAGATGCCCTCATGTGGGGTTCACATAACTTCACTTAACGTTTAAATTTAACCTGGTTAGTGGTAAAGGACGTAGGGTGTAATGAGTTTCTCAAATAAAGGACTGTGACTGTAATTATTGAAGTTAAAGGTCATCCATTGCAACCAGCTACAAACATAAAGGAGGAAAAGTGTAATTTACCCTATTTTCTTAATTTTAGCCGAGCCAGCTCGTTTGCAACCGAGCTTTTTCCGAGTGAGCCGCGAGCTTTTGAAAATCTAATGATTGGGTACTTCTTAATTGGTTTATGTGAGTTTTCAATGATTTTTTTAATATTAGGCGAGCTGGATTTGCTATGTCACGAACTGATCAAATTGCAGACCTTTTAAGGAGCCATGAAATGGAGGTTTCAACCCTAGCTAACTTGTCATCTTTAAAGGTATGTACATTTTATATCATATTATTGGAGTTTAATATAATACTATACGTTAGAAATGTTATTTAATATTTTTCGGATTTGACAACTGCCAGGTACTCACTGAAAGTGATCCCGCTCCTGTTGGATGTACAGTGGCGGTTGTAAACGAAGCACTATCAGTTTATCTGAAGAATCAAGGAGCTATTGATGTTAAAAAGGAACGGGAAAAGCTCATTGCTAAGTTTGCAGAATTACAGAAGTAAGCTTACCTCTACTTATAGATTACAAGCTTCCTTTATGTAAATGTAGTAGTAATGGGACGGCAATGGGTCGGGTTTTTGGATGGGTTTAGGTACTCCCAACCCCAAACCAGGTTAGATAAACTTGTCCCAAACCCGTCGGGTTTCTATCTGTAATTATTAGTCGATATGTTTAGTTAGTATAGGCCCCGGCCCTATATCTATTATAGCCGGCCCTAGTGCTTATGTAATATCTCTATATATAGGACCATATTATAATCATATTATATTATATTATATATATAACAATTCACAAAATGAATTTCACTGTAGCAAACTTTTTATCATATTTTAATTTTTTCATTTATGTTTTTCTTTTATGTTTTTCCCTTTTCTTTTATGTTTTTTTTCTTTTTTTTCCTTAACTTTCAGCATATTATCAGTTTTATAAAATGTAATTTTGACCCCCTCAAGTTTTATAAGCTTAATTTCGTGGGTCACATATAAAATGTTTTCCTACTTATTTTTATGTATGTTTTCGGTTTGTCTACGTTTTGGCAATATGTTTTCATGCTTATTTTTATCTATAAATTCGAGTTATTTTACGTTTTGTCATATATAATACGTTATCACTAGATTGTATAAATTCTAGTTATTTTACGTTTCAACGTTGCCCCCAACGAGCGATACCTTATTTTAACTTAAAAAATACTATTTTCTTACATGCTTTATGTAAGTACATTTCGGTATAAATCCAAGTTGGTTACATTTTTACGTAAATTTTTCTCGGTAATGAGCGAGGTGAAATATAATACGTTTTTGTGCTTATTTTATGTATATTTTCAGTTGGTCTACGTTTTGACGTAAGTTTTCCTTGGAAACGAGTCGGGTGAGATATTTGACGGTACAAATTCAAGTTATTTTAGGTTTCGACGCCGCCGCAACGCGCGGCAGGTCAAAATTCTAATTATTCACAATCAAATACACAATCAGAATACAATATTTACCAAAGTTATTTGTAATTAGTTACATTTAGTATTATCACTAAAAAAATATACCAAATAACTACAATGTATACGAAATAAAATAACCATATGTATAAAAAATGGATGTATCATATATATACATATTAAAAAAATATAAATTTAAATTATATCTAGTAAACGAAATAAAATAACTACAATGTATACGAAATAAAATAACCATATGTATAAAAAATGGATGTATCATATATATACATATTAAAAAAATATAAAATAAATTATATCTAGTAAACGGGTACACTTTATCGGGAAATCGGGCCCGGTAAACGGGTACATCACCAAATCTCTAATACGTCCCAAACCCACGAAAAAAAAAAGAAAAATTAATCCCAAACCCGATTAACCGACCCCAAACTAGTCCCAAATATATCGGGTTTGGGTTCGATTGCCATCCCTAGACGGGCTTTCAATCTTGTGGATCCATTTTTTATTAAGCTAAAAAGGTTAATTACTTTCAACGAAAAATGTTTGAAGCACTTGTCCAAGATTTTTAGCATCTTTAGTCAATAATTAGTGTGTCAAATACGGTACAAAGTTACATTATTTCAATAATAATAAAATTTTAAATAAATCTTTTGAAAGTTTTATACTTTAAAAAGCATTCCAGACGAGGGGCGACTTTTGACCTGTTTAACTTGTTCTTTTCTCATCTTGATTTGACCCGTTCATAAGTAAACGGGTCGATTGTTCCACCTCATTGATTGACGTCTCCATATTTGAGCAGGCAAAAAGAAAGTTTTTACAAGGTGATGAGCGCCAAAGGGTACGGGGAGAAGGTGCCAGCTCATATCAAAGAAGAAAATGCTGCAAAACTCGCCTCATTAATGCAACAACTACTATCTATTGATGAAGCCGCTCAACATATTGAACGTCAAGTAGCTGCAAATTGATGATCACTACAAAACTTATATAAAGTTAACTAGGTTAGAACCCCGTGTATTACACGGGTTGAATAAATGTAATTTTATATATTAAATAATAAAAAAAATTATATCTTTATGAACCCTGTATATTGTATGGGTAAATAAATGTAATTTTATATATCAAATAATAAAAAAAGTTATATCTTTAAAAACCACGTGTATTACACAGATTACATAAATGTAAGTTACCTTTTGCTTTTATTTATATGTACACATTAGTTTTTATTTTTATAAATTGACCACAAATTTTCTATTGACACATGTTTTATTTATATGTACACATTAGTTTTTAAAAATTTGATACAATATCTCTTTGACCCCCCTCGAATTTCTAATACGTGTCGTTAAAAGTTCGAGTTCATCTACATTTTACGTCACGTGACCCACTTGATGTTATAAAATTTGTTTCTTTACGCTTTTTCCTACTTTTGGTCCACCGCTGCAACGCAACGGGATTTATTATTCAGTGAGATCAACTTGACGTATACTGTGACAACCCGCACTAAACCAGGTATCCGTACGACTTAATTAATGATTAATTACTGCTTAATTACTGTGCTTGTTTGAACTAGCTGTTGAACTGCTACTTGATATCTGATACATGTACTTACTTGCATCATACTTTACTTATCGTCACTACATTATTTACATACGGCACCTTAGTGACAAACATGATGCACAAAGAGCACAGTAGCACAATACACGGATAACCTATTGAACATGCTGATAAAGCCAGCATCAGGCAAACACTGCCTCCAAGGCCTATAAGAGCCTGAGATATTTTGCTACACTAGCAGTGAGTGTAGGGATACAAGGGTTGTGGAACTGCGTCTCTAGGGATAAGTCACAGTGACTGGATGTGCCTAAAGCGTACTTAAAGTACAAAACTCAGCACTTTAATAAACAATTCAGCTTCTAGCTAACTAATAAAGTGTCAATACATGAGAAAAATATTCCTGACACTTTGGAGGAATAAGTTGTGTCACTAAAAGTAACAATAACGACACTTTAAAGCTTTAGTAACGCTTTAACGGATTACTATCCAACCAAACAACCGGATTATACCCGGAACATGAAAATATTGTTATTTTCACTATTTATATTTTTCTGAGCCAGTTAGGGTCCCTGAATACCCTAACACCCGCCATAACGCATAACATACAAGTAACCGAGTTAAATACTTAACTTACCATAACTATTTACCTAATGGCTAGTTGATTTCGAACTAGACCCCCCCCCCCCCATTCCTAACCGGCCCCAACCATGGGGGAACACAATTGGTACTTGCAAGATTTGCATAATCTCCTATGTTAAATATCTACAAGACATAATTTCCAATGGTTAATACACATATGTTTAGTCTATAAGTTCATGAGCTTACACTAGAGATCATTATCACCACAAAACAACTTCACAACTCTCTCTCTTTCTCTCTTGCTCATTCTCGGCCGAACACCCCCCCTCCCCTACATCCATTTTCGAGTTTGGTTCTTGCCATTTCAAGGTGATACAAGCTTCAAGGATCACGTATTAGGAGGCTTGGTGCACTCGGAGTTTGAAGGACCTCTCTACTTAGCTTTTATCCACCCATTTTTTCGTCAAGGTTCTTCCCTAGCCTCGAGCTAGAGGTATAATGCTTAAAACTCGTATATGAACTATTCTAAAGCGGTTAATAAGATGTATGATGGTTGAAACTCTAAATCTTGCATTTTGGAACACAAAAGTCTACTAAAAACACTTAAAATGGTGGTTAATAGCATATATGTTGTGTAAATGTTGTAGTATTTGAAATATGTGGTTATTTAGACCCGATCTATGTTGTGGTAGCTCGGATCACCGTTTAACCCGGTTTGGTAAGATCATGGATCTTAACATAAGCTTGTTTCGGATAATACAAGGGTTAAAAGGTGAAACTCTACCACACATGAAACATGAACTTGTGTAAAAATGTTTTACTTGTGTAAAAGTGTTTTAACTTGTACAACGGTGTTTAAAACTAGCGGATCTACGTATCTGCAAGTGGTATTTTCAAAGAACCACATATCAAAGAAATCATGTATCATAAAAGAAGGATTTTATACTAACAAGCATGATTTATAAACCACAAGTGTGTAAACACTTGTGAAATGAAAAGATCCGACAAAGAACTAGTTTTGTCTAATGTTACTAGAAGTTGTAAAGATGGATTTTCTCTAAATATAAGGTTTTTACGAAATCGGATTATTTACACAAAAGATCCAGTAAAAGTAAAGAGATTTACTACATATTTTTAGACAAACCACAAGTTCGTATATTTTTGCGATTATGTCTATCTTTGACGAGTTAAAATGTTGAAAAGTTGTTTGATAATGTTGAGAACATTGGTTGATTTGATTTGTTAAAAGAAAATGATACGCTTGAAAGCGTGGCCACCTCCAGTTACAGAGGAAACTCTGGCGAAATTTTTCTAAAAACCTAACACTTAGAAATATTTACACTACAAGTGTTAGAATTATTTTTTTTTGACATGTTTTCGAAACATAAATTTCGCCCTGACTTTATTTACTAAATATTCGGAGGTGGGATTTTCACAAAATTTAACGTGATAAATGTATATATTTTTCACACACTGTTTATGATTATTTTGTGAAAATACATAAATATTATTTTTAGGAGTAAAAATAATATTTACGAACGTTAACGAATCCAAAATAATACGAACGCTTTCACCATGAATATATAAGTTACATCGGTAATTATATTACCACTCGATTGTTAAAACGTAACTTACGCACTTACGGAAATATTTATGAACGCACATGTATTGAATCCCCCATCCTTGGGAAGGAGAATAACTACCAAGTATACACAAAATGTAAACACGAAATAGTTGTCTAACTATTTCCCAAAAACTTAAACTATAAAGCTAAGGCACGGCCGTCCGTCTAATAGAATTAGCACTTGTAGGTCGTCGCACAGCTTTCTGATTTGGAGTACTTGGTAGAGACGCACCGACAGTGAGTTCATGTCCCCCTTTTCTCTAACTGTTTTCAGTTTTCTTAACTGCGGGGGTGAAATACATGTTACTATGATTACGAGTACTTTATACACGGTATGGTTAGCGTAAGGAGGTTTATTACTCAGATCATGTGAGTGGGTAGGAGCAATATGAGGCCATTAGTCCTCATGTCGGGACCGAGGGACAGGAGCGGTAGATCTATCTGGGTGTAGCGAGCCCAGCCCCAGGCCAAACTAGAAACGGACCTCGGGGTGACTTTGTCCACATACTAATGCCGTGGCGAAATCTGCTAGGTTTGAGTCTCCCTATTTGCACTTCACATATATCAGTGGCCTTGCAAACCATTGGTGATCACAAGTCCCCTTATTGGCTACATACCACGACTATTTTTATACTCACAAAGGTTTACTTACTCACTTACACATGAACTCGCTCAACATTATTGTTGATTTTTCAACTTACATGTATTTCAGGAAATTAACGAGATCTGGCACGGTATGGCATGTTTTCCGCTGCACTAGTTTCCGAGGTCATCCGGGGTTTAGGGGATGTGTCTCTTTCCTGGACAAGACACAATCCTTAAACCATGTTTATGTTATGTTTAAGTTTGTAATGTCTGTTGAACAAGGTTATGGTTGTTAGGGTATGTTCCCGTTAAAACAATGGTACTGTATTTGGTTTTCAAAACTTAATGGATGATCTTGCATGTTTTTAATTCATATAGCTTGGTTATGATGAAGCTATGGTATTAAGAAGTCACACCAAATTAACCACGCTTCCGCAAAGCCAGGGTGTGACATATACCGAATAAACGAAGCTAAAGAGTGGGAACCAAACCTGATATATTTCTGTTTCGAATACTTTATGTGGAAAATTGAGAAAATCCCTTGAGCTTTGAAGTAGCATGATGATCCAATAACTACACCAGTTTCCCTACAATTGGCTCAATCATCCTAGCTGGCATCACCGGCCATTCGGGTCCTACATTATCTATAGCGAGTTGGACAGCTTCCGCTTCCCCACTACCTGTCGCAACGACTCCCGCATTGGCAGCAAAATAAACGACATGCATATAGTAGGTTCTATCCACTCATGATTATAATAAGAACTCAATATAATAAATTGTTCATCAAGAATTCCAAACATTTATTAAACTCGCTGACATCAAAACCCAACCATTTATTAAACTACCTGATTAAGGGTCAGATTGGTATCAAATCGAGACCCGTTGAGTAGAAAGTCAACGTTTCTAATACCGACATTTACTTGCTCGTAATACGCCATTAAAACCTTCTTTACGGGTTTATCTCTGTTAACCTTGAAATAACACCTATAGTTATGCTAAAGAGCAAAAACAAAAAGTTAAACTATGCATATTAGTAAAGTTTATGAAAAAAAATAGCTCATATATTTTATGCTTATTAATAACGTAAATGTCAATTTTATGCTTATTAGATTTTATTAAATATTATTAATAATAAGAATATGTATTAGATTAATTATTATTATTATTATTACTATTATTATTATTATTATTATTATTATTATTATTATTATTATTATTATTATTATTATTATTATTATTATTAATTTTAATGAATTGAATGAGAGAATGACAAGTGTCCCTAAAGTAATTTCTTTTATTATATAGTATAGATTACAAGTGCTAATGTGATGTATTTATCTAAGAATATCTAGGAATTATTGTTCAACAAATAATCTAATGACCCAATAAGTTATATAAGTTTTTTTAGAACCAAGAATTTCGTATGAATAATAAGAGTCGTCCTTCCTTGCGACAAAAAGAACATTCTCTGACGGCTTAAAACAAGGCCATCCAGCAATCAACAAATGGCAACGTAGATCCAAAAGGGCCAACACTATTTGCTTAGGCTAATGGGTACGGTGATGGGCCATCTTTAAAGGATGGGCCACCACGTAGCTGTCCACTAAGCGAGTGTGAGAGATAAGCCTAAGGGGATGGGCCTAGGGTGTGGTGACGAGCCTCAATATATATATATATAGGATTAGGTTCAAGAGTGAACACCAGTGTATTTGCGAACTGAGCGAACTAATCTTGGCCTAACACGTGTGTAAATCAATGGCCATGATTTTAGTGTATTTTATGATTTGATTATGAAATCATGGCCTTACATGTGTGTAAATCAATGGCCAGGGTTAGTTCCTTCAGTTTACAAATACACTAGTGTTCACTCTAAACCCCACCATATATATATATAGGTAAAGAGTACTGTACAAATGCCCTTATCGTACATTACGTACGCACCAATCTCAGCCGTCGGATCTTTTATCGCGCATTGAATTCGCATGTTGGTTTTTTTGTAACAATTTCGCATGTGATAATTTTTGATGAAATCGCATGTTGTTTTTTGTAACAATTTCGCATGTGATAATTTTGATGAAATAGCATGTTGTTTTTTTTGTAACAATTTCGCATGTGGTAATTTTGATGAAATCGCATGTTAAAAAAACAACATGCGAAATTGTTATAAAAAAACAACATGCGATTTCAATGCCGGAAGATGATCTGACGGCTGAGATTGTACCGTACGTAATGTACGATAAGCGCATTTGTATGATAACCGGCCTCTCTCTCTCTCTATATATATATATGGGATGGCCCGTCGCACGCGGCACCCTTGGGACGAACTCGACGGGGACGTCTCGGAGGGGGGAGGTGTGGACGGAGCTCGCCGGACCTCATACCCACCGGCGTTAGTATATGTGCTTTAATATCTCATTGAAAATTATTTTTTTCAAAACCCAATTTACACATGTTTCAGAATTGTCATAAAACATGTCAAACACAATGAATATATATATATAGGGAAAAGATCAAATAGGAAGATTAATTTCGCTAGGAAGGATAGGAAGCAATAAGAGGATGACATGTGGCAAAGATGAAAAACATAAGAAGGGGCATTTTGGTCAAAACTCACCATCTTCAAAAAAAACCCAGCATCTGCAATTCATTTCTCTTACCCGTATACTCAAATCCACCATTTTCAAAACTATAAACTACCACATCACAACCACCACCACCACCACCACTACGACCTACGATCGCCACCATCTTGCCGGAAACTAGATCTGAAACCACCACCTTCAACCACCTGTTGGGTTTTTCAGATCTGACACCATCATTCCACCATCCACCGCCACCAGTTTCCCCACGGTGTATCAGAGTTCTTTTTCCATCCACCGTCGTTAATCAGAGTTCTTTTGTAAGTTATGTTATATTTTATTTTCATTGCGTTTTAGTTATCAAACCTCAATTGCGTTTTTCACATCATTATGTTTTAGTTAGAGTTCTTTTCATTTTGTTCTTCTGGATGTTAAAATAGAGACATGACCATGCTAAAATAGAAGCATGATCATGTTGGAACAAAGGTATGACCACGTTAAAACTCATTGCGTTTTACAACCTGCAGTGCAAAGAACATGATGATGCTTAGACAGAGGCATGATCATGTTGGAACTAAGGCATACCCATGTTAAAACTACATTGCTTTTTAGAACATATGTTAAAACTCATTGCTTTTTAGAACCTGTAGTACAAAATATTAATTTTGGTTTCATTGCGTCTTACAACTTGAAGTGTAAAGAACATGTAGAAACATGGTCATGTTGGAACAAAAGCATGGCCATGTTAAAACATAAACATGGCCATGTTAAAACTTCATTGATATTGATTTTTAGTTTTATTGCGTTTTACAAGCAAATAACATGATCATGCTAAAATAGAAGCATGGTCATGTTGGAACAAAAGCATGGCCATGTTAAAGCATAAACATGGCCATGTTAAAACTCCATTGCTTTTTAGAACATACAGTGCAAAATATTGATTTTTGTTTTCATTGCGTTTTACAACCCGAGGTGCAAAGAACATGATCATGCCAAAACAGAAGCATGGTCATGTTGGAACAAAAGCATGACCATGTTAAAACATAAACATGGCCATGTTAAAACTTCATTGCTTTTTAGAACTACAGTGCAAAATATTGATTTTTGGTTTCATTGCGTTTTACAATCTGGGGTGCAAAGAACATGATCATGCCAAAATAAAAGCATGGTCATGTTGGAACAAAAAAGCATGACCATGTTAAAACATGAACATGACCATGTTAAAACTTCATTGCTTTTCAGAATATGTAGTGCAAAATATTGATTTTGGGTTTCATTGCGTTTTAGAACTGGAGTGTAAAATAACATCAAAGAACATGATCATGTTAAAAGGGAAGCATGATCATGTTGGAACAAAGACATGACCATGTTAAAACATAAACATGACCATATTAAAACCTATTGCGTTTTAGAACCTGGGTTATAGTGTGTTGTTCTATCCATTGCGTTTTACGCATCTGGGTTTTTGAATTTTTTTTTTCAAAAGTATAGCAATAGTGTGCTCGTTTTAAAGATAAAAAAACGCTCGTTTTTATGGTGTAATTTTTATAAAAAAATATTGTCGTATGAAAAAGTTATTAACGATTTAAAAACGATGGGGAATTGGAGGAGAGAGAAACTATTGACTTGAATGGACTAGAATACCCTCAAACTAACTCACGCGCCTCTTTTTTCTTGTTCAATTTCACCCGTTTAATCTCAGCCATTGATTAATCAAATTGATGGTCAAGATTACTTCCTAGCCTTCCTAGCAAAATAAACTTCCTATTGTATCTCCACCCTATATATATATATACTAGGTTAAAACCCAGTGTATTATACGGGTTAAATAAATGAAATTTTATATACTAAGTAAGAAAAAAGTTACATCTTTAAAACCCGTACGTTGCACTGATTTAATAAAAACGTGTATTACACAACTTGAATACACATAATGTAATCGGTTAATACACACAATCATCCATATATGTTTTTGAAAAGAAATGAACTATGATGTATTATATACTTTTTATTACATTTTAGTCTTTTTTTTTTTTGCTTATTATAATTTTAGAATGTTGTGTATTACATAATAATCTAATCGAAAAAATAATATGCATAAATAAAGAGATATAATGAATCTGTTTAATTATAAAAAAATAAGCTTTTATAATTAAGCAGAAGACATAGACAGGCAAACTAAAAAATAAATAGCTCTAATAAATGCATATGTCTTGATAAGTTTTTTTTTATTATCTAACACTAATAAAAGAATGAAGTTAATGCCACATGGCATTATGACATTAAGATAAATTATTTTAATACCATGTGTCATTCTCTCTTTTAATAATGATAATATTATTTTTATATAATATTAAATATATAATTCATTACTATATACACTAAATAAATATTGTTATTATATGATATAAATATATCTAATTTATTAATCTATTCATAATTATAGATAAATATACAATACATAAAAATATTTATCTTATATTATTGTAGTATTTTATTTATTTATTTTTATTTTTATATTTGACATAAATTTTTTTATTTTTTAATCAATACGTATCAAACCAAATTAGTTTATATAATTATAGACCTAGATTGTCTAATGATAATCTAACCTGATAATTTGTTTACGAATAACTACACATAGGTTTCTCTTAATTTAGCAATATTATTATTTTATTAATTATATATTAGAGTAATATCTAATTTTTATTATTAAATATATAACACATGTGGTGTCCAAAACGAAAAAATACGTTATTGCAAATATAAATTTGTAGTCAACGAATTTTATACAGTCACGTTGATAAACCTATAAAAATGAATATGTTATATAGTTTAAAATTTAGATTATTTTTTAATTTAGTTTTGTAATTTAATATCAACAATGACTAAGTAAAATATCATTATTGTAGAAAATATTTACATAACTCCTTAAGTTCACATTTGCCCAGTGATATAAATTAATAGGGTGGGTTTTATTAGGATTTTGAAAAAAATTAATAAATTAAGTAAGTAAAAAGATAAAAATGCCTCTCATTTAACTAAATTTTTTGATGAAGTTAATAGGATGGATTAAAATGAAAAAAAAAAAAAAAAAAGATAAAAATGCCTCTCATTTAACTAACTTTTTTGATGAAGTTAATGGGATGGATTGAAATGACAAAAAAATGAAAACCTCATGGAGAAATGAGAAAAATTGTTATTGCTATTGTTATTGTTATCATTATTTATTTGTAATTATTATATTATAATAGTTATTATATTGTTATAATTATGACTTATTATTATCTAAATCACTAGGTTATAGTCTCGTGTGTTACACGGGTTTACGTAAGTTGTCTTTATTCAACCTGTGTAATACGCGGGTCTATAAACTAGTTATATAGTATATAGATAGATTCTTAATTTTATTAATAGAGAGTATTAATGTAAATTTAAATATCTTAATTATCACATGTTTTTATGTATACGGTTTCTATCCATTTCATAGTTTGTTTGTTGAGTTAATTGCTATTTTTTTATATGAGTTTTTCCTATCGTTTTTTGAATGAACTCCGTATTTAAAGGATTGCATTGAAGATCATGAGAATAAGTTTATATGTCTTTTTGTTCTAGTTTTTATTTAAATGAAATTCATAGTTAAAGGTAATATTGAATTTCTTGTTAGTTGATTGTATGAACTCATGTGCAATTAAATATGATATTACGATGGCTCTTTTATTCATACATCTTGAATTAATATGGATTGTATGATTTCATTTGATCTTGTTAAATACTATTATATGAAGCTAAAATTTCACATACGTATGTTTAATGGATCCGTTTTGAAAGATGAATGATTAGTATTTAATCTAATTAATACCCATAAATAAAGAGATAAATAGATATAATGAATATCTTTAATATAACATATTATACTATGGAAACTTCCAATCACAAATGTAACCATTTGAGTGATTGAAACGGAATCGCTAAATAAAAGGAGTTGATAGGGTGATTGAAACGAATTGCTAAATAAAAGGAGTTGATAAGGAATGAGATCAGATACAAACAATTATCTTTGTAAGAACCGTAAGAACCAACACATAATTGACAAGTGTCCCTCAATAAAAAATTAGTTTAGGGGTAATTTAGACCTTTTTCACCATATTTATTTATAACTAATTAAAAATAATTATTAAAACATCCCTAAATCCATGCAAGTTTAATTCAAATCAAAGTTTGAATTTTTTAACATATCCATCATCTAGTAACTCTCCATGATCGAACCAACCTGTAGGAACCACCACAAAAAATATAATCAGCACAACACTATATAATTAGCATAACATCCTTAATCGTTCTCTATTATCAGCACATCATCCTCAATCGTTCTCCATTATCAACATAAACGACATTAGCACAACATCCTCAATCGTTCTCCATTATCAGCACATCTTATATCTACTTTTGGTGTTTGTTTGTATTATATTGTAATTAACACATAATCAGCACATTATCAGCACAATTATAAAACAACTTTTGGTAACTTTTTTGAAAAGTTACTTTTATAAATAAAAAAAATGTATAGCAATATGGTACTCATATTAAAGATAAAAAATACTTGATTTTTTGGTATATATATTTTTTTAAAAATAATGAAGTATATAAAAGTTATTTTAGTTTAAAAAACTTGGTGGAATTTGTATTTAATTGAAAATGATCAAATGACTAGCAATTTTACGAAATTACCCCTAACTTGTTAGTAGTATTAAATTTTAATTGTAAGGTTTTTATTTATAATCAACCTCAACCCTTGATTTAAACTATCAATGGTTCAGATCTGTTCTTACGGTTCTTACAGTTAGCACTGTTTGTACAGGATCTCAACCCGAGTTGATAAATGAAAATCTAATTTGTAAGAATTTTAGTTTAGCCGGAAGTGTCAAGATATAATAGAAAGTTTTCATGGGTAGAAAGGATAGAAAGTAATCTTAATCATTCGTTTAGTAGTCAAGGGCTAAGATTAAATGAGTGAAATTGAACAAAAAAAAAAAAGAGGCGCGTGACTTTCAGTAAGGGTATTCTAGTCTCTCAAAGCCAATAGTTTCTCTCTCCTTCAATTCCCCCCCAATTTTAAAACGTTAATAACTTTTTCATACGATATTATTTTTTTATAAAAATTGCACCATAAAAACAAGCGTTTTTTTATCTTTAAAACGAGTACCTTATTGCAATACTTTTGGGAAAAAAAAATTTTTCGGTAACCCAGTTACGCAATGAAAAAAACACAAAAAAATTGTTTTTATAAAACGCAATGGACTAAAAATACAAAACTAAATGTTCTTTCTAAAACGCAATGGACAAAAACACATGAAAATGTGTTTTTCTAAAACGCAATGGACCAAAAACAAAAAAATATGTTTTTCCTAAAACGCAATGGACCAAAAAACACAAAAAATGTGTTTTTCCTAAAACGCAATGGAACAAAAAACACAAAAAATGTGTTTTTCCTAAACGCAATGGACCAAAAACAACTTCTAAAACGCAATGGGCAAAAAACACAAAAAAAAATATGTAAAAACACAAAAAAGGTGTTTTTCTTAAAACGCAAGGGGCAAAAAGCACAAAAAAATGAGTTTTTCGTAAAACGCAATGGACCAAAAACACAAAAAAATGTGTTTTACCTAAAACGTAATAGACCAAAAACACAAAAAATGTGTTTTTCCTAAAACGCAATGGAACAAAAACACAAAAAATGTGTTTTTTCATTCTTTTGTAAAAAGCAATGGACTAAAAACACATTAAAATATGTTTTACCTAAAACGCAATGGACCAAAAAACACATAAAAATGTGTTTTTTCATTCTTTTGTAAAACGCAATAGATAAAAAATTGTGTTTTTTCATTTTTTTTTTGTAAAACGCAATGGATAAAAAACACATAAAAATGTGGTTTTTCATTTTTTTGTAAAATGCAATAGACAAAAAACACACAAAAATTGTGTTTTTTCATTCTTTTGTAAAACGCAATGGATAAAAAACTGTGTTTTTTCATTTTTTTGTAAAACGCAATGGACAAAAAATACCAAAAAACTTATGTTACGTGTCATTTGTTAGGATATTAGAACCAAAAAAATATTAAATCATCTACACTATGAGTTATGTTTCATCAAACTCAACATAAATGAAAAAACTACATCAAACACAATCAAAGTGAAAACTTTAAAAATCACAAAAACATCAATAAAAAATGTGTAGTGTCATTTGGTGGAGGTATGAGAAACAAAAAGAATACTCTCAAACCAAATCCATTTCTAATTCATCAAACCCAAAAACATAAACAGACAAAAAATATGTAAAACGCAATATAAGTCAAAATCTTAAAATCATTACACAACATCAATTAAATAGCTTACCTGTCATTTCCAATACCAATGATAAAAGAACTACTGCAAAAGTCCATACAAAATCATTTTTTCGTGTAAAACCATTTCACTTAACAAACAATTTTTTAAGGGTGTACCTATTGGCACACCCATTTCACTATATACACACCTAAAAGGGTGTTTTTTTGTCTTTATATGCACACCCTGCAGTATCGAGCTGTGGCCAAAACGCGGCGTTTTGGTCCGGTTAATCAGAAAAAGACTGACGGGTGTCTGACGGGTCTGTTGACTGGACTAAAACGCCGAGCCTTGGCCGCGTTTTGGTCCTATCAACCAGACAAAAGACTGACACCCGGTCTGGTTGACAGGACCAAAACGCTGCCAAAGCTCGGCGTTTTGGTCCGGTCAACAGACCCGTCAGTCTTTGTCTGGTTAACCGGACCAAAACGCCGCGTTTTGGCCACAGTTTGACACTGCAGGGTGTGCATATAAGGACAAAAACCACCTTTTTGGGTGACTATCTCAGAAAAAGACTGACGGGTGTCTGACGGGTCTGTTGACCGGACCAAAACGCCGAGCTTTGGCCGCGTTTTGGTCCTGTTAACCAGACAAAAGACTGACACCCGGTCTGGTTGACAGGACCAAAATGCTGCCAAAGCTCGGCATTTTGGTCCGGTCAACAGACCCGTCAGACACCAGTCAGTCTTTGTCTGGTTAACCGAACCAAAACGCCGTGTTTTGGCCACAGTTCGACACTGCAGGTTGTGCATATAAGGACAAAAACCACCTTTTTGCCCTTTCCAAAATTTGGGCTCTTTTTTTAGTGCATGTTCACAAAACTCCAAATTCTCTCCCAAGCATTTTCAATTCGAATATTGTTGGCAGGTTTTTAAAATGATTACTTAAGCTACTGGGTATGGTGACGGGATGAAAACCGGGGGGGGGGGGGGGGCGTGGGAGGACGGGCGTCGCCGAGGAGGGCCCCACCTGTTTGCTCCGTCGCAAACGGCGAAGAAAGGACGAAGAGGACGGGACGGAGGGGGGTGGCGTGGAGGGACGATGACACCGTGGCGGCGTCAGGGTGGAGGACGGGACCATACCCACCAGCCTTATGTCAACTCTCAAAAGGTAAAGTCAACATGTATTATCATATATCTTAAAGCATAAAGTCGGTGCTTTTTTTCATTTTGGTCCCTCTTTTACTTACACTTTCACCCTTCTCCTTCTATGTGTTTGTTTGCCTTAGTCCTTCCTGCTGCTGCAATCCTTCGTGATTTATATGCCCTTTTTAGGGTCTCTTCTTCTACGGTGTTTCTGTATCTCGGTGCCTTCCCTTTGCTTCAGCAACCTTCTCTATACTTCTGCAATCTTCTCAATGCTTTCTTTGTTCAGCAACCTTTTTCAAAACTAAGTAGAGCGTTGGTGGTGGTTCGATCACTAACAATTTACGAGATTATCGGCGAGGCGGTAATCAGTTATGGCGGACAAGGGGGTGGTGAGACGATTCACAACGCCAACAGGTATGTGTTATTAATTTGACATGAATAAGTTTGTAGGCATCGATTAGGGTCTTGGGTCCTAAGTATCATTGCAAAAAAATTGGGGTTTTTTGTCGGAAGGCGGCGATTAGGGCTGCTGCGAGTAGAATATGGTTGCTGACAAGTCAAATGGAGTAGTTAACCTCCGCCGATGTACAAGGTTGCTCGGATGAGTAGTAGAATCAGAGGTTAATCAGTGTCGGAAAAATCAGGCTCAGAAGTCAGAGAAGGATGTGTATTTGAAATCGGTGATTTACATATTGAACCTGATAGTAATCTTATTTTATATATCAGCTGCTACTTTACTTTAAAACACATCCTATTTTAACTGTTTTATTAAGTTTTCTTAAAAATTAGCATTTTTTTGGAACAACAATGTTAACTTTTTACAGTGAACTATTACTTGACGATGATGGTCAACAGGCAGCATCGGTGTGAACAGTGGCGGCAGCGGTGCTTACTGGTTTGGCTGTTGCTGTTCTGAATTCGCAGAAGACACACACAAAGAAAATTGAAAATTACGAGTAGAAAATAGAGACAAAAGCATCTAACGTTGTTTTGTCGGTCTGCCCTACGTTCAGTTCACGGGCTGCAACTAGGATTTCTAACACTTTTATTAACCTTAGATTCCTGTAAGATACATCCTTTGTGAACATTATTGATTATAATGGTTGTAGGTCTTACGATGAACCCACCTTCTTTGTTACTAATGATATCGTGAACTTAATATTTTAAATTATTATTGTATCAACTAATGAAAGTGGTTATTTGGCATGTTTTCATCACTTCTTCAAAAGCAGAGGTGACGCATATGAGTCACTTAGTTAACAACATGTATTATAACTTAACATTGTTTACTTTCAAGTTTCAACTTTTAAGTTTGTTATTTCAATTTGATAACTCCATTATTGTAAAATGCCTTTTCGCGGTTCATACATCACTCCATGGTTTAGCGACTATTAGAACTTCTGACCATATTTTTAGTTTGTAAAGTTTTTTTCATTCGCTCTGCTACTTGGGGCTTCATAAGATGATATTGTTTAACTTTTAAAAGTATTATACCAACTTTTCCACATTTCATGTCTCAACATGTTATCAGTACCTAATCTATTTAGTTATTTTTTTTCAGCTAGAGTGCAGGCATACTTCAAATTGGAAAAGCCCGTTTCGTTTCTTATTTCTCAAATTACAAGACTAGAGTATGATATCAGCGGTGAAATAGGCGTCCCTGGTACACAGGTTTGTTACAAAATAGAAGTTAGGTTTGTTCATTTACTGCATTAGTTAAGAGGTGTCAAAATGGCAGTGTAACGTGCACAGGTTGACTCAAAACACGTTTTGCTTTAATTTTTTTTTCTTTTTATAAATAATTAGTTTGTGAAATATGATTGCAGAAGTTAGTTTTTTTTTGTCTGCAATACCTAAGTTTTTTAATAAAAATGATTCACATGGTTTTAAAATTTAGAGTATAGTACACAAATGGTCCATGTGGTTTACCAGTAATTCTGGATTTGGTTCCTAGCTTTCCAAAGGTACACAGATGGTCCCCGTGGTTTGCACTTTGTAACGCATTTAGTCCCCACCTTTTCCAAAAATACATGAATGGTCCCCGTGGTTTGCACTTTGTAATGCATTTAGTCCCTAACTTGGGCATGCGAAAACCTTTAGATTTCAAACATATCATATTTTTTGGGACAGGAACAAACCAGTGAAAGGATTCCACGATACCACCCCCTTAAAGATATGTGAGGTAATTGTTAAACTAAATTACATCATCTATAATGCGACTTAGTTTGCAAATCTTGAATAGAAGCAAAACTCACATGTAACGTCACTAAAAGAATGGATGCAACAAGCTGAGGGGAATAGGAGACTTAATACAAACATCTTTATACGTGTTCGAAAACCTTCTTGCATACGTAATATCCTTATAGATGCTAGAAGGTATGTAAAAAATCTTATTATCCAATGATTGTCCATACTTTTATGCTTTGATACAAATGTGAAGAAATTCCATGTTTGCGCATAGCATTTGCATTTGTTAGTTTAATCTCTTTAGTTTTTAATCACATTAACTATTGTCACCGGCTATAGGCGGCAAAATGCAAGTGCTATAACACCCGCTACTCTTAAATGTTCCCTAACACACTTTACAATACTTCATATAGCTAAATTGAATGCCTTTGTATAGGTTTGGGCAAAGTTGAGGTTTTTTTGTTTGTTGGCGGGTACTTTGCTTTCGCTTGGCAGTCGTTGAGCATGCAGCTAAATTTATTCTCATTGTTAGAAGGTGGGATATTCCGTATCTTGGCTTAGCATCCGAGACTATCAGAGCAGTTGTGGTAGGTTTAATATCTTTCTTTGTATGCATTGTTAGCTATATTTCATTCATTCTACTCATGTACAACAGCTAACTTTTTAATGTGATCTTGATATGATTAGGGGTGGTGTATCACCTGGTATGGTCATGTGATTCATTTTCCTTTCACAATATAATACGTTATCATTATACATCGAAACGTACATTTTCATATGGTTAACGCATCACGTAATGCTTGAACTAATCTATTTGGCGATTGCGATGTACCCGCGCCGCAACGCGCGCGGGTCTTTTTGCTAGTTGAATTCTAAAGACCTATATAACCTTTATTTTGTATTTTTCGTTTTATAAAACACAATCTCTTTTAAGCTCTCATAAGTTTCATAAAAACCCCCCAAAGTTTTAGACAATGATCACTTTAGATTCGTTTATACTTTGTTAGACGAAAAAAAAAATGGTTCTTAAACATGCTCGGGTACTACCTGTCCCGTAACCTCATAAGATTTGTTGTCGGTTTGCAAAGAGTTAATAAATTAATGATATTTATATAATTTATGGGTTTGACCTAATATAGTGGACTCAAACCTACGGTTTGAATGTTACTTTATGCTACCATAAACTATTTATATATATTTTGGATTTTATACCCTATCCGTAATACATAAATAACACATGCTTGTTCCTCATTAATTACCATCTTTTTTCTAGCGTGTTTTATATCATCATTCGATTCGATATCACTACAAGAAATATCTTTTGATACGACGACCTTTTCCTGATGACATTTGTCGTCAGTATAGGTCACCTTTCTTGACGAAACGTCGCTGTAAAAGCCCCGACGTAAATTTATTTTTTATTGTTGTTCCAGACTACATCGTCTATAAACGTAGGCTGGAATGAATAACAATTTGGTGCTCTCTAAAAACCATCCTAACGACATGTCATTGGCAGAGACGTAATTTTTTCCTTTTCATTTATTCCAGAATAAAGAAATAAATTCTATATAAACTTTTGTTACGAACCGATCAGATTTGTGATAGGTAACCCGTTAAGTGGGACAAACTCCAAAGAAAAGAGATGGAAACGAGAAGAATATTAGAAAGAATTGAGACATAATATTTTTCATTCATCCCCATTAACAAATTTAGAGCTCCTACAAAAAGGAGAGTTACAAATTAACGGAAGCAACAAATAAGGAAAGGAAGATGAACTCTTACGTGATATCATGGCAACCATTTTTTCTAGCCACTTCTGAGATATGAAAATGGAAAACAACTTAATAAAATACTTAATACTAATAAAATGTGAGAACTCAATTGTCTACTCCCACGTATGCATGAATTCCTTGTTGACCAAGTTGGCTAGTTGTTGACCCGCTACTGGTACACATCAACTTTTTCCTGGTGACGAGGTGAAGAGTCACTGTCTAAGGCTCGTGGACTGGTCACCGAAGGCGAAGGGCGAGGTGAAGAGAAGAAGTTGTAACCGGATAGGGATTACGACTTTAATTAGGTCCATTTGCTAAGTAAAGGCTAATTAAGGGTGTAAGGTACTTAAGGCACATATTTTATTATTATTATTAGAACATTATAAGGTATAAATATGATTAAGCCGGTCATTAACATGCGTTTAACTTGTTAAGACATCGAATCTAATCATGTTTTAAACGTGTCAATATGTTTAAGACACGAAATTCGTTAAGCTCAAAACCAAACTTATTTAGCTTCGTGTCGTTTCGTATCTTGTTAACAAGTTTGTATCAGAAAACATCAACCCTGAGGTTGAGTGATATATGCGTGTAAACATCATGGCACTCGAGCTGTTTTGGAAAGAAAAACAATTAAATGTCATGATCACAAGATATTCTACTTACTTTTATATAATATTAAACCACTCTAAAATGTATTAAATACATAGACCACTAAGTAGTAGCGAAAAGTTGTATTGAGAATCAGCAAAAAGAAACTAAAACCTCTAAAATCTTGATACAAAAGAGCGGATCCAGGGGTTTTTAGGGGGTTCTCGAGAACCCATTCGGTTCGGAAAAAAATGAATAAAAACTTGTGGAAATCTACAAAGAGGAACCCTCTGAAAAAAATTCATGGATCCGTGTATAATCCTTTTGTTGAATAGCAAACTAACCTACACCTATATACTCATAACTATCAACTTCATGGATCGAAGGGAGACGCCTTACCACCATATTATGTCTAGCCTATAGGGTTGGCATATCGTGTTGATACGACACATAAGACATGATGACCTGAACTGTTAGAAACGAACATGACATGATAACTTATCCTATCCTTTTTTTAACAAGAAAACAACCTGATTATTAACTGGTCGACACGAAATGACCTCTTTTGGATCATGAATTAAAAGGAATTATAACAAGAATTTCTCAGTTATCACATAAGGGGCTAGGGTTTTGATTGAGTTGGAGCTATGGCAGGTGAATGATTGTGGAAGGGCGACCGTGGAGAAAGGGTTTGGGTGGTGGTGACAGTGGAGGTCTGAGGTGGTGGATGGTGATTGCAAAGGTGGTGATGTGGACTATGGAAGGAGGATGGCGATGGAATGGTGGATGCGGTTGTGAGTCAGAGAGAATGAGAGATGATGCAGTGAGTGAATGTGATTTCAAAATTAACGGGTTCTAACAGGTTAACAAGTCCTTCCTCTATTTAGACACGAAAATAAATAGGTGTGTTGATCGGTTTAAGACACTGTCACACCCCTTTCTGCGGCGGAAGCACGAGGTGTGATCATGAAAGGTTCTCATTGCATACGAAGAGTAAACATACTACATGCTCATGAAAATAACTTCAAATACCATAATTTGAAACATAAGATAGCGTTTACATCGCTAGACAGCATAAAACATTGTCTTAAAAGTTTACAACTTTATTTAAAGATAAACATAGCGACATCCACGAGCATGAGTAAGACCACGCGCACATCCATCCTAGTTACCTGAAATACATGTGAGTTTTGGAAAAACGTCAACATAATGTTGGTGTGAATTCATGCAGTTTTGTATTTCACGTTTGTATACTTTGTATGAAAACATAGTTTGTGTATAAATCAAGTTTTCATATATAAATCAAGTTTCATGTGTACACCACGTACTCATGTATAATTCAAATTCTTCTTGAGTACCCCACGTACTCAAGTATAATTCCCATTCTCTTGAGTACCCCACGTACTTCAAGTATAATTCAGGCTTTTCTTGAGTACCCCACGTACTCAAGTATTAATCAAATTTTAGTATGGTATGAATTTTATGTAAATAAAGTATTCCTGTAAATATCAGGATTGTTAATGGGTTGCAAAGCCATTAACATGTGACACGACATAGGAAGTCACCAAACCTTAGGCATTTAATTGGTATATTCTGAGACACAAAAGCACTACTCGATTCTTGCCCTCACCGAGTGTGTGGCTGCCCGGCACCCGTTAGATCTAACCTTTTGTTCTGCGGTCTAGGTATATTGTTGATTAATGGTGCTTATGTTACCCTATTCGTGACACGATTTCTCGTATCATTTCTCATAACGCCTCCTACTTGGTTCTCGTTCTCACCAAGTGCGCTTTTTATATTTCGTTACACTTGGTTCTCGTTCTCACCAAGTGTACTTCTTGTACTCTTATATTTCGTCACACTTGGTTCTCGTTCTCACCAAGTGTACTTCTTGTATTTATATCATACCAATTATAAATACTGTACATTTGTACATGTATTTCACCCCCGAAGTTATAAAAACTGAAAACAGTTAAAGAGAAAAGGGGGAGCATGAACTCACAACTTTGCGTTCCTAGCGTCGTAAACTTCACCGGATTTGCTTAATTAACGTCGTAACCTATACACGTTTTCTTAACGTTAGTCACTAGACTTGCGTCGCACAAGTACAGTCACTCTCTTTTGTGTATATTTTCTTGTGTTAAAAATATTTTATATTTTTAACTAAGTATCTTACTTATATTATTTTCTCTAGAATTAATATAAGTATCTCGTGTTTTGCACTTTGCACCCGAATTATGTATCTTGTATGTTGTATGTGTATTTTTATGTTTATACTCCTCATGAGTATTTAGTGTATTTTTAAGTCTTAATACACTAGCACGTATAACACATACTATACACACTTAGCACAAAAGTTGGTGATAAAATAATATATATTTTTCTCTCAAAAATATACATACTTATATCCATTTTTATTCTTGAAGAAATCCTCATTTCTTATCACCAAAAAAATTAGGGAAACCTTG
This sequence comes from Helianthus tuberosus, assembly GCA_030545235.1. Classification (NCBI taxonomy): domain Eukaryota; kingdom Viridiplantae; phylum Streptophyta; class Magnoliopsida; order Asterales; family Asteraceae; genus Helianthus; species Helianthus tuberosus. Next base: position 181,550,085 of record CM060432.1, on the reverse strand, counting down.
GTAATACTTTTAAATACATTTTTAGGGAATAAGTTTCTCAAAACTCATATTTTTCTAAGTGTCAAAATTTATAAAAATTTTGACAGAGTTTCCCCTAAAAATGGAGGTTTCCCATGTTTTCAAACATGTGTTTAATTTCTTTTAAATCGTCAACAATCATCAACAACAATTATCAACAATAATCATCAACATTAATCACTAATTTCTCCATTTCATGAACTTGAATATTTACAAAAATGTGTAGTAACTTACTAGCACATTTAGTAAGTCTTTCCATCTCTAAAAATAAAATCATTATCTCGAAAACTTTATTTTTAAAGAATATGAAGTTTTACAACTTCTAGTCGGTATTTACGAAAATATTTCTTGGTTAAATCCTTTCGTTACACAAGTGTCTACACACTTTTTGGTTCTCAAAAATGTCTTTATTTTGAGAAAGATCCGGCTTTTTAAACATGATTTCATCATACACTTGGTTCTTCAAAAATACCACTTGTAGATCCGTAGATCTACTAGTTTAGAACTCCATTTCATAAGAAAAACTATTTTTACACAAGTTCATGTTTGTGAGTGAAAGGGTTCGTCATCTAGTTATTTTTACACTAAACATAGTGCTAGTTCATGTTCCATGAACATGACCTAGCGTGGTTAGATGACGATCCGTTCCCCTCTTAGCATCCAACAATAATAAATAACCATAACAAAACAAGTTCCATAAGTTTTACACTAATATTTACTCATTAACCACCATGTTTATTATTTTTAGTAGACTTTTAGTTTTGGTCTCTAGTGTTCATGATTTTTGCCCGTTAAATTTCTTATTAACCACTTTAGATATGAACAATAGAGTGTTTAGAGTCACTTACTACTAGCTCGAGGCTAGGGAAGAAACTAGACGAAAAGTAGGCGGTTAATAGCGTTGTGGTGAGGTCCTTGCGATTCCGTATGCACCGGGTCTCCTCGTATGAGTTCTAACACTCTAGTATGTATGTAATATTGCAATATCCAAATTGAAAGTGATGTGGGTGTGGGTGGGAGTTCTCGGCCGATCCAAGCCAAGAGGGAAAAAGAAAGCTTTTTTTTTTTTTTTTTGAAGTATGGAAGTGAATGAGAATTGTGATGTTTATCCATTAGCCAACTTATAAACTATCATCTAATAAAACCCCTTGGACAATATGTCCCTTAGATATTGAGCACTAAGATTTAAAATACTCAAACAATTCAAAGGTGTTTCACCCTTGGGGAACCAAACGGTCAAGGGGGTTGCAAAATGGTTGACTTCTAACCATTTAGTTAGTGGTAATTTATGTTTAGTTGGGATTTAAATTAGTTATTTGTGTGTTATAATATATAGCGGGTGTTAGGGTATTCGGGGACCCCAACTGGCTTAGAAAAAAGAGAAATAGTGTCATTGACAATATTTTTAGGTTCCGGGTAAAGTCCGGTTGTTCGATCGGATATCAATCCGTTAAAGTGCTAAATTACACTTTTTAGTACCCCTTTAAGTACCTTTTTGTATCCCTTTTAATTCCCAACACTTAGGGAAATATTCTGACTGAAAATTTATATTTTCTGCATAATATTCATATGTCTAAATGCTGAAATATTGCTGAATTATATAAAATTATGCACTTAAAGTGCGTTTCGGGTGCTTTTTAGTGCTTATTTTTGCTTTCGCAATGTCTATAAATTAAACCATTACGTGTACTCTTGGGTTTTAATGTACATTTGTCGTCGGACCTACACCTAGGCCTCAATTCTAATGTCTGACAGCTTTCTGCAGTTCTGTTGACACAGTGTGTCTTACCGGCGAGTTTACTATTATTTCTGACGCAACACTCTCGTTTATGCATAAAGCAATATTTTTGTAGTATACAACGTGCATGAATTCACTTGTTTAGCATGTGTTCAGCCATTGCTGACAATTAAGCACATAATTGCAGTCATTAAGCAATAATTAAAGTGTACGGAAATTACCGGTTTGTGCCAGTTGTCACAGTCTCCCCCCGTTAAAAGAATTTTGTCCCGAAATTCAGGCTGAACTAACTCTCGCTGGAGTCTTCTTGAATAGGTGGGGATACTTTTCCTTGAACTGGTCTTCACGTTCCCATGTGTACTCGGGTCCGTGCTTAGAGCTCCAACGTACTTTGACAAGTTTCACACTGCTCCTCCTGGTCTTGTTGACTTTCCAGTCGGTAACCTCAACGGGTTATTCTGTAAATCGGAGGGCTTCATCAATATGCACTTCATCCAGCAGGATGATCACGTTTTCTTGTGTTGGACTCTTCTTCAGGTTGGATACATGAAACGTATCATGTACTCCATTAAGTTCTTCCGGTAACTCCAACTTGTATGCCACGGTACCAATTCTTTTCAATATTCTGAATGGTCCGATGTATCGTGGATTCAGCTTTCCACGCTTTCCAAATCTGACTACGCCCTTCCATGGTGAGACTTTTAACAACACTTTGTCTCCCACCTTGAATTCTACTGATTTTCTTTTCGGATCAGCGTAGCTCTTTTGTCGATCTCGAGCCGCCTTAATGCGCTCTCGGATCTGTGCAATCTTGTCGGTTATCTCTTGTACAAGTTCAGGACCAACCATACGTTTATCTCCGGCATCTGCCCAACATAGGGGCGATCGGCATTTGCGGCCATACAGAGCTTCGAACGGTGCGGCTTTTATGCTCGTATGATAACTGTTATTGTAGGAGAACTCAACTAATGGTAGATGAATATCCCAGCTGCCGCCTAGATCCATGACACATGCGCGAAGCATATCTTCTAACGTTTGTATAGTCCGTTCGCTCTGGCCGTCTGTTTGTGGATGGAATGTCGTGCTTAGGTCTAACTGAGATCCAAAGGCTTCCTGAAACGATTGCCAGATTCTTGAGACAAAGCGTCCATCTCTGTCTGATATGATTGAGATAGGCACTCCATGACGTGCCACAATTTCCCTTAAGTATATCTCTGCAAGCTTTCCAGTGCTATCCTTCTCTCGGATTGGTAGGAAATGCGCAGATTTCGTCAATCGATCAACTATCACCCATATCATATCGTGACCTCTCGGGGTCCTGGGTAATTTCGTTATGAAGTCCATCGAGATTTGTTCCCACTTCCACACGGGAATCTCTGGTTGTTGTAGGAGGCCAGACGGTTTCTGATATTCTGCCTTAACCTTGGCACAGGTTAGGCACTTTCCAACATAAACAGCAACATCGCTTTTGAGTCTCGGCCACCAGTAGTATTCCTTTAAGTCTTGATACATTTTGTCCGATCCTGGATGGATCGAATATCTCGATTTGTGGGCTTCATTAAGGATGACTTCTCGTATGCCACCATAGAGTGGAACCCAAATACGCTTCTTGAAGTATAAGGCTCCCTCTTCGTTTGGCACCATGTATTTCAGCATACCCCGGAGGTATTCAGCTTTACGGTTCTCTCCTTTAAGAGCTTCTTGTTGTGCATCACGAATGCGTGCAGTGAGGTTCGTTCGAATGGTCATTTCCAATGCTCGAACCCTTAGGGTCTTAACCCTTTCTTTTCGGCTCAACGCGTCCGCTACAACGTTTGCCTTTCCAGGATGGTACTTAATCTCACAGTCATAATCGTTCAGCAGCTCGACCCAACGTCGCTGGCGCATATTCAATTCCTTCTGATCAAATATGTGTTGTAAGCTTTTGTGATCTGTGAAAATTGTACATCGAGTACCATATAAATAGTGTCGCCAGATCTTCAAGGCGAATACCACCGCACCTAGTTCCAAGTCGTGAGTGGTATAGTTTCTCTCATGAACCTTCAATTGTCTCGAAGCGTAAGCGATGACTTTTTGGCGTTGCATGAGCACGCAACCCAAGCCTTGTCGTGAGGTGTCGCAGTATACCACGAAGTCTTCAGTGCCTTCGGGTAATGATAGTATTGGTGCATCGCAGAGCTTGTTTTTAAGTAACTGGAAGGCTTCTTCTTGTTTGTGACCCCAGTCGTATTTCTTGTCTTTCTGTGTAAGGGTCGTTAGCGGTTGAGCTATCTTTGAGAAATTCTCGATGAATCGCCGATAATAGCCCGCTAAGCCCAAAAATTGTCGAACTTCAGTTGGGGTCTTGGGAGCTTCCCAATTCTTTATTGCTTCTATCTTGGACGGGTCTACATGAATGCCCTTCTCATTCACAACGTGACCAAGAAATTGTACTTCGCGAATCCAGAATTCGCATTTCGAGAACTTTTCATAAAGCTTCTCTTTCTTCAGTAGTTCCAAGATGGTTCTGAGATGTTGCTCATGCTCTTCTTTCGTTCGTGAGTAAATCAGGATATCATCGATAAATACAATCACGAATTTATCGAGATATGGTTTGCATACGCGGTTCATCAGATCCATAAAGACCGCTGGTGCATTCGTCAACCCAAACGGCATCACAAGAAATTCGTAGTGCCCATATCGCGTTCTGAATGCAGTCTTTGGTATGCTTTCTTCTTGGATTCTTAGCTGATGGTATCCAGATCGAAGATCGATCTTGGAATAGTAGCTTGATCCTTGCAGTTGATCAAATAAGTCATCAATCCTCGGTAGCGGGTACCGATTCTTGATAGTGAGCTTGTTCAGTTCCCTGTAATCAATACACATCCGCAGGGTTCCATCCTTCTTCTTCACGAATAATACTGGAGCTCCTCAGGGTGAGAAGCTTGGCCTTATGAATCCTTTATCCAACAACTCCTGGAGTTGTGTAGATAATTCTTGCATTTCGGATGGAGCAAGTCGATAGGGAGCCTTGGCCACAGGAGCGGCTCCTGGAACCAAGTCTATACGGAATTCGACTTGTCGTTGCGGAGGTAGTCCTGGCAGATCTTCAGGGAACACGTCAGGAAATTCCTTCACCACAGGAATGTCTTCGAGTTTTGGCTCCACAGCCTTCTTGTCTATAACGTGTGCTAGGAAAGCGACACATCCTTTCCTTAAGCACTTCCGTGCCTTCATGCAACTGATGATTCGAAGAGGTGCGTCTCGTTTTTCTCCATGCACAATGAGAGTTTCACCATTCGTTAAAGGGATGCGAATGATTTTCTCATGACAAATAACTTCAGCTTTGTTCTTGGACAACCAGTCCATCCCGACTACTACATCGAAGCTACCCAATTGAATAGGTAGGAGGTCTATGCTAAATCTTCGTTCACCAAGTTCTAGTGTGCAGCCTCTAACAACTTCGCCCGATTCAACGAGTTTTCCATTGGCTAGTTCTATGGAGTAAGGAATTTCTAATCTACTAGATTCTATTCCAAGTATGCGTTTAAATTCCACAGACATGAAGCTATAATCGGCGCCAGTGTCAAATAATATGGATGCAAAGTGATTGTTAATGAGAAACGTACCGGTGACCACGTTAGGGTCCTCGCGTGCGTTCTTTGCTCCAATCACAAATGCTCTAGCCTGAGCATTGTTTCCCTCTGGGCAGTCCTTCATGAAATGATCATTGCTTCCACACTTGAAGCATCCTTGGTTCCGCCCTTTACCATTACCATTCTTGTTAACAGCACCATTTCCATTCCGGTTCTTTCCTTTTCCCCAACAGTCTTCTGTTTGATGACCCAATTTGCCACATTTGTCGCATCTTGGAATGCGACAAGCTCCTTCATGATGATACTTACATTTTTGGCATCTAGGCATGGAGCCTTGGTATGCTTTGGTTGCATGGGTTTTCGCCTCCTGAGATGGGTTAGCGTCACGCTTCTTGTTGTTGAAACCCTTGTTGTTCACGCGCTTGAATTCGGGAGTCACCATGTAGGGAAGCACTCTAGACAGATCGTGGAACCTTCGAGTATAACCATTAATGTCAGCACCTACCATGGTCAAGTGCCAGAACTCCGTTTCTAGCCTTTGGAGTTCTGCACGAGAGCAGTACTTCTCTCTCATCCTTTCCTTCAGTTCTTCCCAAGTTAGGCCATAAGCGGCATCATCACCCAAGGTTTGGGCTTGCAGGTTCCACCAAGTCAGAGCTTCATCGACAAACAACCCAGTAGCAAAGGTGACTTGTTGATCCGCGATACACTTGCTCATGCGGATAGTAGCTTCAGTCTTCTCCGTCCAGCGTACAAAGGCTACTGCACCTCCTGTGCCGTCATAGTTCATCGGCTTGCAGTCGAGGAACTGCTTGAAAGTGCAGCCTGGAATTGATTCAACCAATTCACATGTGAGCAATCGAAGAAATAATGAAACAAGGACCGTTCATAAGTTTCTCCATGCTTAGCAAATTGTCTTAAGATTACCTTGAGCTGCATTGCCTCCAGACGAATCTCCATTCCCATTACGCCTAGCGTTGCTTGGTTCTCCACTGTCCTGAGTTCTGTTCGCCTCGTACTGGGCGATACCAGCGGAGATCCTTTCTTCCAGTAGAGCGTTCAGCTCTTCAGCAATTCTTGGCAGTGGGGGAGGAAAAGGTTGATCGTCATTGCGAGCATTCACAGCTTTCCTAGGTGCCATGTTCTGACAGAACATAACACAACAGGGTTAGACATTTGTTTGATATCGTCACACTAGACAGTAGTATCATATATATTCACAGGTATATATACCACATAAGTGACATCAAACAATTATTACTCTAGCAGAGTACTTAGTAGGCTTGCACTGTCACACCCCAGTTTTCCACGTGTCACCGGTGGGCCCGGTGGGGAGTATCGTGACGTAGTTGGTATCATCATAGACAAACAACACAATATATAAATGCACAGCGGAAGCAAAGATAGATTCATTTCAACTTTAATAAAGTGTAATATTAAATATCACTAATAGTTGAAACGGATCCACAGGCGGATCAAAAATAAAATAAGATATTGTTCAACAGTTTATTGTCGTCCAAGCTTGCGAAACTTATTGTGGACGCTCTAGAAGACAGCCAGCCTATTACGTGTAGTACCTGCACTTAACCTTTTGGAAAAATACGTCAGTTTACACTGGTAAATACAATTTAACTGACTAATTTTGAAGATGGTTGAAAATTGATTTGAATGCACGTGGCACAAAACATTTTTATAACTTGGGTTAATTATGTAATATAATCTTGTGAACGTATTACATGTTACTTGTGCGTTCAGTGGCCCGGTGCGTCCCAGGTTAAAGATCAATAGACCCTCCACATTAGAGTTATTCACAGACGGGTGTACGCCTACACCCCGTGCTCGGTCGTGGCCATCTCGTAAGATAATGCCAAGGATATCCGGGACATGGTCATTAACCCCCCAAAGGCTTTAAGTGAACAAGACTGTTTAAACGAGCCGATCAAATTATTCAATTAAACATTCAGAGATGTAAGATTTGATGCTCGATCAAGCGGTATTCTATATACCGTAACCCAAGCCCGTATAGGGAAAATAAGTTAAAAGTATTTACCTGAGCTAAATATAAATTCAATCCCAGCCGTATATCAAATCAGCAAGTACAGATAGCTTTTACTGGGCTCCTAAATCTGGAACGAAGGTTTTTAATAACCTATTAGATTCCTAACGGGTCTTTAATTAAGCCTAAGCTTAGACCGGTTAGTTTTAAAGGACGCTACGATTCAAACGCACGATTAAGCGAAGACCGGGTAGAATGTGATTTAGACCCAAAAAGTTTGAAGACTTGTATAATATGGGTATACAAAACACATTCTGGATTTTGAGACAAAAATGATAATGTTTGACCCGTTTCAGTCAATTTATGCAAACTAGTTACATAAACCGAACCGAACGCGAAAAGAGCGTTACGGGTAACCAAATGAGTCATATGCAAGTTCCCTGATTTAATATGCCTTAATTATGTTATAATATCAGTAAGATACTTTCTATTATGCCCAAAACGGATTTAAACACTAATTTTGCCTCATAAGGGCATTTTGGTCATTTAAAAGATTATAAAAGAGTTTATTTGTAAATATGAGTTACGGGTCTGATTTATACAGTAAATATACTTAAATTAACATGTTATAACAGTAGGGTATGACCCATATGTGAAACTTATCATTTAAAACCAAACTATGCACCTTAGGGGTATTTTGGTAATTTCACAAGGGCTAAAAATGTCAAAATTGGAAACCTGAGTTCAAAAACTTGTACTTACTGTTATTTTATAAAAATATACTAAAAACATCAGTAGGTATCAACCTTATATGTTTAATATGGTTATAGTGCATACTATGCGATAAAAACGCTTAAAAAGGCGATTTGGAGCCATTTCCGGGTTTTTAAAAGAAAGCTGATATTTTTATAATTCCAGAAGGCTCAAAATATTATATTTAACAAATAAAATTAGTAGAAAAATGTTTGAGGTCAAAAGGATTTATAAAACTCATTTTATGGCTTAAAAGGGCAAAATCGGTATTTACCGAATTAAACTTAGAGACCGACCTATGATATGATCAGCCAAAAATTAAATAAAAATCTTTAAAATCCCAAAATATTATATAACATCAGTGGGTAAAAAGTTTGGTATCAAAAAGTGGGTTTAAATAGGTTATATGCTAATTACGCCGTTTAAGTAACATAAAGCTTTCAAATTACGATATTGAGCATAACTCTTAAATTAGACCTCAAACTGATATCAAATTTTAGGTGCAAGTTTATAAATCAGTAACAAATGTTTCTACTCTTTCACTTTTTCAAAAATCACGTTTTATAGCAAAAAGGGCATAATAGTCAACTTTTAAGCATTAATCGGAAACATGCATATGAACCGGATAAGTGTTGAACCAAGTTGTAAAATCTCAGAGAGTTAAACTTATATGAAAATTGATCCAAAATAAGCTCTAATGCAGATCTCAAACATGCATGTACGGATCAGAACTGATAGTCAAAGAAAAAGTCAATTTATGTGACTTTCGGTTCCGATTCGGGTTTAAACTGAAAATTGTCGAGTTGATCATGATGAAACATGTTCTTACATTAATTACAAAGTTATTTTGATGATCAAATAGGTTTCATGTAGCCTACATTGCTAATTATGCTTAATTTTGCAAAAACACATTCTGTTGACTTTTTAAGAAAAGCTTTGACTCGACAATCAACATACTTAGAGTGGGAATCTGAAAATACCCTTTTGAGGGTTTGTTACCCACATAAATACCAACTTGTAGGTACTTTCAATTTGAGAAATGACTGAGCAATTTTCATTTAAACAGAAAGTCAAACAGAAATTACGATGGATTGACTTTTGGTTAATAAACTAAGCTAGAACGGATTTGAGGAGGTTATGAACACTTACAAGAGTCCTAACAAAGCTTAGAGATCACTAGGAAGATGTCTTGATGTCCAGAGAGCTCCAGGAATTGATCTTGTGAATTTTGAAGTTGCAAGTGTTCAATGTAGTAAGCTTCAAGATCCTATTATGACCATTTTAATCTGATTTGAGGATGATACAGAGGTTTTCTGATGTTGTGAGAAGTGTCCAAGGGCCTTTACATGCATGAGAACCCACTGGAGAGCCCATGGTATCGACAACAGCTGGCTACAACTCGTTTCAGACCTGATAACTGGCATCTGCAGGTCATTTTGTCGCTGGCAGTTCCATGCGCATCGTAGGGGTTTGTTGCCTGCGCATCGTAGGCATTCATCAGGTGCTAAATGTTTGTTCTTGTTTTGCAATTCAGTCCTTGGTCCTTTGTAACGTGGTTTTGGTTATTTTTCTTGCACATTAGACCCTAAAACTTGATTTTTAAAGGCCTTGGGACTTTTACAAACATGGTAAAGTCCTTGGTTAACTTTGTGCTTACCTGAAAAGTCACGAAATTCAACGTTGACGCATTTAACCCTTCGTGCACGGTTTTGATCATAACTTTCTCATACGATAACGAAACTTGATGAAATTTTTGTCACATATTCTAGTGAGTATATTTTAGCATTACAAAGCTTCGGGTTTGCCAAAAGATCACTCAGAGGTATACTTTCAACATGTTGACACTTTTAGCCTCTGTAGTTTGTAATTCCTCACTTTCTTTCATTTTCCGCTTTGTATGATCCATGATCTAATCGTTTAAGATTCTAAACACCATGTAGGGTTATTGTAGAGCCTATTTATCCATTGTTGACACTTTGGACCCTTATATTCACATAGTTTCACTGTTTGTCAACTTTAGTCCCTCTAAAGTGCTTTTTCACATATTCCAAGCTTATGACACGTGTCAATACATTATTGGACGTAAATTTTCAAGGTGTTACATCCTCACCCCCTTAAAAGAAATCTCGACCTCGAGATTTGATAAAATGCGGGAAGTACTTTTTGTCGCATAATGGACTTAACCTCAATAGCATATCTGGAGCTTTTTCCAAGCTCTCAAGTTGACCTTTATAATGGGTACATTTATCCTTTTGGAACTTCTTCACCTATCAATCCTCAATCGATATAGGTTGCTTATTATATCATAAATCTGCATATCATTATGTGATAATGCTTCTTGACTTATTGATGAAACATATCCTTAAATCATTAGGGTGAAATATATTGCGAGCTCCATCCATCTCCTTAAAAAGTTTTAGCTTTAAGCTATCTGATCTTGATACATTCGATTCCTTCGAATAATTTTATATATTCAGAGCTTAACTAGTCTGATAATTAACAAATTGGTACACCCTTCCAGGGTGATATCTTTGTTGAACCTTATTCCTTCACAAGAACTCAGGAGGGTTGCTACTTTCATAAATCCTTGATTTTCTGCCGAATACTGGCAACTTTCAAACGATTATGGATTTGTTTGATCTTATTCGTTGTTTCCAATGCAACTTTCAGATCCTGAAAATTGGACTTACCAATCTTTTGTCTTAATAGATGTTTAACATTCCATCTATACAAGGTCTCCAGAGGAGCAGCCTTGATGCTTATATGACAATTATTATAAAAACTTATCTTAAGGTGGGATGGTTATTTCGACCACTGCTTAGAACTAAACTCAAGGAATAGTTAATCCTTGCGTTAGTCGATCAAATCGACGATCCTGGGCAGCTGATGGAAAATTCTTAATTGTTGCCTAATTAGGGTTGTGGTAATCAATGCATAAGCAAAATGAACCGTCTTTCTTAATAAATCATACTGAATCCTCAGAATATTGAGTTAGGCTTTATGAATCCTTTATTCACTTAATCAGGGTTTCCATTCTTCCAATGATGGTATTAGCCGTCTTGGAGATTTCATAATATTACAACCCTAAATGGGATATAAATCTTAATTCTACTGGCCTCTCATGAGGTAAACAGGGTAATCTTAAGAGGAGATAATCAAGATACCAGGAAGTTACAGAGATTTTTGAAATCTCAGGCTCCAATTCATCTATTATTGTTTGTGTCAGATAGGTGACACATTTATATTACGAGTCCATGAATTCTTTAATCGAAGACATTCACCTGGACAATTCCATTCTGGATATCTTCTTTGAATACCATTAGTTGACTTTAGTACCATATGACCATCGGAATATCTTTGAGGTCCCATGCATTAAACCTCCATACTGATCAGGCATGGAAGCAATCTATGGGACTTATTAAGATACATCAATCCTCATGTGGCGCTTTTGTCATACCATTTGGTGTTCGCAATCGATATAGATTAAAGAGATATCAACTATATATGCTGACGCACTTCTTCTAGAGAGAGGATACTTCTAGAATTTCATAATTAGAGGTTTCTAACAAGAACAGAAAAATGGTTCTTATGTTTTCGCCTGTAAGTTTTACCTTACACTTAATATCTGGGGTTCTTATGGGAAAATTTCTAAAAGTTTGCTAAGCTTATGGTCTTATGAGAGACTTAGCGGTATCTGAACCCAAATATGACCCTTAGCAATAAAATCACAGTAAAGGATTTATCTAGTGTCATTATTAATGTGAACTGCCTCTAGTCATTCATCAGGAGGGCTAAACGCCTCCATTCTTAAACCTTTTAAACTTAGCTATAATATCTTTGACAATTTGTAGGGCAGTTTCGACCTTGACTGGTTATTTCTTAATCTATAAAACATGAGTAGCTGAGGTGGATCCATAATGGATTCATAATAAGCAGGCTTCGAACCCTTAATGTGCCCTCTTATTGCTGATGCTAAAACATAATATATATATAGTGCATTATGCTTAAATTCTAGGTTAACCGAATAAGAGCACTATTTCAACCAATGAACCAAGGTTTGCAACCTACTGCCGATAGTTTATAGCTCTTATGGGGAGTCAGAAAAATCCTTATTCCATCTTTCCCATTTCGCAAAGCGGATACCAGGTTTTTCTAATAAGGTTCTTAAAATTTGGACCATCCCATACTGTATAAGATGATCTTTCTTGTGGGCCTCATTAATGTCCTCACTAATTAAGGGTATTACCACCGAATGATTGTGACGCACACCTTACCGTGTGCTTTTCAGCATAACCACTGATATACCTAATGGTTTCTACTTCTTTCAACAATTCCTTGCAATCAATGGCCCCTTTAACTATTGAAGTCTCTTGACTGCCAAGAGATGAAGTACTTTTTGAGTACATCCTTAAAAAGAATGGGCTCCTTGCCACATATGATTTTATTTGGGTCATTTCTTCGCATGTGGAATATGAATAAAGCTCTTCTCATGAGCAGTGTCATGTGTTTTAGAGTGAGCAACGTTTGGCTCTTCATGGCTTTTCTCATAGCCCTTCTCCGCAGTGATAATTATAGTTTTGGAGATTAACTCTTGTTAACATTGAGGTTCACACTTGATGCACCATTAACATTTGTCGCATCTCTTAGCATCGCGATTGTTGTTGTCTCTTCTGAGTTTTCCATACTCAAATCTTTTGGTATTAAATACCAATTTAACAATTAATTGAGTGCATTTCCCAGCTAGTCATCATCCTGTCGACTTATCATACATCGATCATGGTATTATTAAACCATATGAACATTCCTAAGGAGTGTTATTTGATTGTACACGTGCTTATGTTTAATCAAAATGGAAATTTCACAAACTAGGCACCTAGCTCGGTTGGTTAGGCGCGCGAAAGGGTGCGGCCTAGACCCAGGTTCGATTCCGGGGACGGCCGGTTCCACCATTTTTTTTATTGTTTAATATTAATTAAACGTACTGATACATGTAATTATGAGGGTTGTCTCATAAGGAGTCTTGATAACTACTTGTTCCTTATTATACACAATATGGGCTTGATTTTCAAGACAACCAATCGATTTTTATCACTATGTCGAGTCCCTTATTATTTAAATGGAAACAAGGACGTCAGAAAAGAATGATTCCTAAATGAATATAAACATCCATCTAATATTGCTGAAGCAGTCTCTGAGGTACTATTGGTCAGTTCTACTTAACGCTTAGAGTTTTAACAGGCAGATTTAATGATTTACAAAATCTGTCGTCTTATGAAAGACTTGTCTGAACCTGAATAAAATAATACTCTAGCATGAGCGTTATTAATAAGGAAAGTACATGTTGTGACATTTTCATCCTGAATAGCCTCTTGAGTATCCACTTGGAAGCTTTCATCTCTGGTCTTCTTAGACTCCTCAGGCTTCTTGGTTTTATTTGGGCAATTTGTCTTGATGTGCCCTATTTCATTGCAACCATAGCAGGTTGCGTCCTTTATGCCTTGGCACTCCAAGGTCTTGTGCCCTTTCCTGTTACAAATCCCACAAGGCCTAGCTTGTGACTCCAGAGTGCATTTCCCTTTAGTTGCCTTCTTCGGGCAGCGGGTATTTATGTGCCCCTTCTCGCAACAATCATAGCATGTGGCGTCCTTCAAGTCCTTGCACTCATGGGTCTTGTGATCCATCTCCTTGCAGATGACACATCCCCCGATTTGCTCATAGAAACATTTTCCGACGTGCTTCTTCTTGCAGGTTTTACATTTGGGTTTTGCCTCTTTTGGCTTGGACTGGTTATAGTTTGAACCGGTCTTACCCTTTTTGTAATCTTTATTTGGGGTATTATCGCACTTTCGCCTATGATCCTTCAACGCACGATCCACAGCGTTGTTTACGGCTGTATCTATCATAGCCTGTAACTCGGTGCTTGTTAAGTTCAGTCTTGCATCATCATTCTGATCAACTAGACGACTGTGAGCTTCAGAGGGGTCAGCCATGGTGAAGCTTTTAAGGCTACAAACCAAGTAGTAATAAATTGGTTTAATTGTATAGCGAAATGTCGAACTTGATAATTAAGTAGCCATGGTGCGAATAAACCATATGGGCCAACAGATAGTATTTAATTTATTTGATTATGTTTTGCCTAAGTTTTTAAATAAACCATCTTTGGCGTTTAAACAGAATATAATCCTTCATATTTACTAGACAGGGACCATAAGTCACGACTGTCAATGTCATACTGACATCTTATATAGCATAATGGCTTGTTCCAAAGGACTTTTCGACGGCACAAATGCCTTGTCACTAGGGAAATTTTAAAGACATAATCAATGATTCCTTTGGGTCGGAAAATTTCATAATTCATTGTTTTGACAAGAAGTTATGAAATAAAACTATCTTTTTCATGTATGCATCTTTGCCCGTAGATATACATCCCAGGTGGATGTTTAGATGTGTACATCATGTTCGACGTTTATTAGCCATGATTCCTATTGATCATTTAGGCTAAACAAGGAGTTTGGAAAAAAATTTCCTAATATAAAGATGACAAGCGTGATTTTATCGCATCACTGTTATCGGGAGTGCTAACATATTTACAATGTCACAAGGATTTGAATCCTTTGAATAGGTTCTACCATCTTGGCCTCGTCTGGAATGACATATAGGCTAGGTTGTACCTTTAATATTGGTAGGAAAGAATGATATTTATTTTTATTCTGTACTTTATCATAAATCCAAATTTACAATTTAATAATAGCACGAATGGCCTAGTTGCGTAGACAAGTTTAATTTATAAGCCATGATTTCAGAGAATCGAGGCATTTAGGGTTGAATCAAAGTTCATTACCCTTTTTCGGACAGGGAGTCATTGCTACCACTGTCGTTGTCATAATTGACGATACACTATGGCCCGTAGGCAAATCAATTACAAAACGATGTTTTTAAAAAAAAATAATCATTACACTGATGATAGTAGTCATGATAGTATTGATCATATTGACTATGAGGCTTGGGCATAGCCCACCACCTTAGGCAGGAACCATAATGGTTACAACTGTCATT
Source organism: Helianthus tuberosus (assembly GCA_030545235.1). NCBI lineage: Eukaryota > Viridiplantae > Streptophyta > Magnoliopsida > Asterales > Asteraceae > Helianthus > Helianthus tuberosus. Next base: position 181,534,949 of record CM060432.1, on the reverse strand, counting down.
GTCGTATTGACAATATTATAAAGTATAGCCCGTAGGCACTTTATCACTTACGGATGTTTATAATATGATCATCGTATTAGATGATATTAGTCATGATCACATTGATCATATAGACTAATAGGCTTGAGCATAGCTCACCACCATAGACACGGAATCATAAGGATCAAAATGTCAATGTCTCAAATGGGGAATACATTATAGCCCGTAGGCAGAGCATCACTAGGATGATATTAGTCATGATCACATTGATCATATAGACTATTAGGCTTGAGCATAGCTCACCACCTTAGACAAGGAATCATAAAGATCACAATGTCAATGTCTCAAATGGACAATATATTATGGCCCGTAGGCACCTCCTTTCTGAGGGATGGTTATAACATGATCATCTTATAGGATGATATAAGCCATGATTTCTAGATCATAATGCAAATTAGAAAAATTTTAAAAATTTTCAGTATAGGGATGACTATTGTGACTTTCTCGAATCACATTTGCCAAGAGTGCTAACACGTTCTTAGGTGTTAGCAAGGATTTGAATCTTTTAAATAGGTCCTACCATCTTGGCCTTGTCATATAGGCTAGGTTTACCTTTAAGATTCTTTTTTTTTATAATTATCGCAGAACAATCAAATCTCGGGATGTTAATAAGGATCTGAACCTAAATTGAGGAACTGCCATCTTGGCCGGGTCTCAAAAATGACACGAGGCTAGGTCTTGTCCTTTTTAGATTTTGCCATTTTATTATAATGGTAGATCTTATAAAAAGGAATGTTATTTTAAGTAGTTCATATATTATATCCATATATATTGAATAAATGAAATTTTGATAAAGTATCCCAATGATTAACAAAAATACAGAATTACCCTAAGCGGGACTTGAATGAAGCAATATTGTCCATGAGGGGACTGAAAGATAAGTATGCCCTTATAAGGACTTATTAAGGAAAAGAACTTCAACAAAAGGAGTTTCTTCTTCAATTTAGTTCTGAATGTCCTCTCCTTGGTCGTACGTTAATCCCAGTCGCAACACGAAGCTCGGCCTTTCCTAGGCTTCAAATGGGGAGAATTTCCATTACAGCTTCTTGTTTGGCGATATAAAAATATATAATTAAAAGCAATAATCCTCCGAATAGGGACAAGAGTGTTCCTATGTTAAGTCTAGACTCAGAAGGTCAAAGAATGTGCTATCGTGTCATTGAGATTAAACACAAAAGCTAGTGTTTAATTCACTCAATGTTGGCTCTGATACCAACCTGTCACACCCCAGTTTTCCACGTGTCACCGGTGGGCCCGGTGGGGAGTATCGTGACGTAGTTGGTATCATCATAGACAAACAACACAATATATAAATGCACAGCGGAAACAAAGATAGATTCATTTCAACTTTAATAAAGTGTAATATTAAATATCACTAATAGTTGAAACGGATCCACAGGCGGATCAAAAATAAAATAAGATATTGTTCAACAGTTTATTGTCGTCCAAGCTTGCGAGACTTATTGTGGACGCTCTAGAAGACAGCCAGCCTATTACGTGTAGTACCTGCACTTAACCTTTTGGAAAAATACGTCAGTTTACACTGGTAAATACAATTTAACTGACTCATTTTGAAGATGGTTGAAAATTGATTTGAATGCACGTGGCACAAAACATTTTTATAACTTGGGTTAATTATGTAATATAATCTTGTGAACGTATTACATGTTACTTGTGCGTTCAGTGGCCCGGTGCATCCCGGGTTAAAGATCAATAGACCCTCCACATTAGAGTTATTCACAGACGGGTGTACGCCTACACCCCGTGCTCGGTCGTGGCCATCTCGTAAGATAATGCCAAGGATATCCGGGACATGGTCATTAACCCCCCAAAGGCTTTAAGTGAACAAGACTGTTTAAACGAGCCGATCAAATTATTCAATTAAACATTCAGAGATGTAAGATTTGATGCTCGATCAAGCGGTATTCTATATACCGTAACCCAAGCCCGTATAGGGAAAATAAGTTAAAAGTATTTACCTGAGCTAAATATAAATTCAATCCTAGCCGTATATCAAATCAGCAAGTACAGATAGCTTTTACTGGGCTCCTAAATCTGGAACAAAGGTTTTTAATAACCTATTAGATTCCTAACAGGTCTTTAATTAAGCCTAAGCTTAGACCGGTTAGTTTTAAAGGACGTTACGGTTCAAAGGCACGATTAAGCGAAGACCGGATAGAATGTGATTTAGACCCGAAAAGTTTGAAGACTTGTATAATATGGGTATACAAAACACATTCGGGATTTTGAGACAAAAATGATAATGTTTGACCCGTTTCAGTCAATTTATGCAAACTAGTTACATAAACCGAACCGAACCGAACCGAACGCGAAAAGAGCGTTACGGGTAACCAAATGAGTCATATGCAAGTTCCCTGATTTAATATGCCTTAATTATGTTATAATATCAGTAAGATACTTTCTATTATGCCCAAAACGGATTTAAACACTAATTTTGCCTCATAAGGGCATTTTGGTCATTTAAAAGATTATAAAAGAGTTTATTTGTAAATATGAGTTACGGGTCTGATTTATACAGTAAATATACTTAAATTAACATGTTATAACAGTAGGGTATGACCCATATGTGAAACTTATCATTTAAAACCAAACTATGCACCTTAGGGGTATTTTGGTAATTTCACAAGGGCTAAAAATGTCAAAATTGGAAACCTGAGTTCAAAAACTTGTACTTACTGTTATTTTATAAAAATATACTAAAAACATCAGTAGGTATCAACCTTATATGTTTAATATGGTTATAGTGCATACTATGCGATAAAAACGCTTAAAAAGGCGATTTGGAGCCATTTCCGGGTTTTTAAAAGAAAGCTGATATTTTTATAATTCCAGAAGGCTCAAAATATTATATTTAACAAATAAAATTAGTAGAAAAAGGTTTGAGGTCAAAAGGATTTATAAAACTCATTTTATGGCTTAAAAGGGCAAAATCGGTATTTACCGAATTAAACTTAGAGACCGACCTATGATATGATCAGCCAAAAATTAAATAAAAATCTTTAAAATCCCAAAATATTATATAACATCAGTGGGTAAAAAGTTTGGTATCAAAAAGTGGGTTTAAATAGGTTATATGCTAATTACGCCGTTTAAGTAACATAAAGCTTTCAAATTACGATATTGAGCATAACTCTTAAATTAGACCTCAAACTGATATCAAATTTTAGGTGCAAGTTTATAAATCAGTAACAAATGTTTCTACTCTTTCACTTTTTCAAAAATCACGTTTTATAGCAAAAAGGGCATAATAGTCAACTTTTAAGCATTAATCGGAAACATGCATATGAACCGGATAAGTGTTGAACCAAGTTGTAAAATCTCAGAGAGTTAAACTTATATGAAAATTGATCCAAAATAAGCTCTAATGCAGATCTCAAACATGCATGTACGGATCAGAACTGATAGTCAAAGAAAAAGTCAATTTATGTGACTTTCGGTTCCGATTCGGGTTTAAACTGAAAATTGTCGAGTTGATCATGATGAAACATGTTCTTACATTAATTACAAAGTTATTTTGATGATCAAATAGGTTTCATGTAGCCTACATTGCTAATTATGCTTAATTTTGCAAAAACACATTCTGTTGACTTTTTAAGAAAAGCTTTGACTCGACAATCAACATACTTAGAGTGGGAATCTGAAAATACCATTTTGAGGGTTTGTTACCCACATAAATACCAACTTGTAGGTACTTTCAATTTGAGAAATGACTGAGCAATTTTCATTTAAACAGAAAGTCAAACAGAAATTACGATGGATTGACTTTTGGTTAATAAACTAAGCTAGAACGGATTTGAGGAGGTTATGAACACTTACAAGAGTCCTAACAAAGCTTAGAGATCACTAGGAAGATGTCTTGATGTCCAGAGAGCTCCAGGAATTGATCTTGTGAATTTTGAAGTTGCAAGTGTTCAATGTAGTAAGCTTCAAGATCCTATTATGACCATTTTAATCTGATTTGAGGATGATACAGAGGTTTTCTGATGTTGTGAGAAGTGTCCAAGGGCCTTTACATGCATGAGAACCCACTGGAGAGCCCATGGTATCGACAACAGCTGGCTACAACTCGTTTCAGACCTGATAACTGGCATCTGCAGGTCATTTTGTCGCTGGCAGTTCCATGCGCATCGTAGGGGTTTGTTGCCTGCGCATCGTAGGCATTCATCAGGTGCTAAATGTTTGTTCTTGTTTTGCAATTCAGTCCTTGGTCCTTTGTAACGTGGTTTTGGTTATTTTTCTTGCACATTAGACCCTAAAACTTGATTTTTAAAGGCCTTGGGACTTTTACAAACATGGTAAAGTCCTTGGTTAACTTTGTGCTTACCTGAAAAGTCACGAAATTCAACGTTGACGCATTTAACCCTTCGTGCACGGTTTTGATCATAACTTTCTCATACGATAACGAAACTTGATGAAATTTTTGTCACATATTCTAGTGAGTATATTTTAGCATTACAAAGCTTCGGGTTTGCCAAAAGATCACTCAGAGGTATACTTTCAACATGTTGACACTTTTAGCCTCTGTAGTTTGTAATTCCTCACTTTCTTTCATTTTCCGCTTTGTATGATCCATGATCTAATCGTTTAAGATTCTAAACACCATGTAGGGTTATTGTAGAGCCTATTTATCCATTGTTGACACTTTGGACCCTTATATTCACATAGTTTCACTGTTTGTCAACTTTAGTCCCTCTAAAGTGCTTTTTCACATATTCCAAGCTTATGACACGTGTCAATACATTATTGGACGTAAATTTTCAAGGTGTTACATCCTCACCCCCTTAAAAGAAATCTCGACCTCGAGATTTGATAAAATGCGGGAAGTACTTTTTGTCGCATAATGGACTTAACCTCAATAGCATATCTGGAGCTTTTTCCAAGCTCTCAAGTTGACCTTTATAATGGGTACATTTATCCTTTTGGAACTTCTTCACCTATCAATCCTCAATCGATATAGGTTGCTTATTATATCATAAATCTGCATATCATTATGTGATAATGCTTCTTGACTTATTGATGAAACATATCCTTAAATCATTAGGGTGAAATATATTGCGAGCTCCATCCATCTCCTTAAAAAGTTTTAGCTTTAAGCTATCTGATCTTGATACATTCGATTCCTTCGAATAATTTTATATATTCAGAGCTTAACTAGTCTGATAATTAACAAATTGGTACACCCTTCCAGGGTGATATCTTTGTTGAACCTTATTCCTTCACAAGAACTCAGGAGGGTTGCTACTTTCATAAATCCTTGATTTTCTGCCGAATACTGGCAACTTTCAAACGATTATGGATTTGTTTGATCTTATTCGTTGTTTCCAATGCAACTTTCAGATCCTGAAAATTGGACTTACCAATCTTTTGTCTTAATAGATGTTTAACATTCCATCTATACAAGGTCTCCAGAGGAGCAGCCTTGATGCTTATATGACAATTATTATAAAAACTTATCTTAAGGTGGGATGGTTATTTCGACCACTGCTTAGAACTAAACTCAAGGAATAGTTAATCCTTGCGTTAGTCGATCAAATCGACGATCCTGGGCAGCTGATGGAAAATTCTTAATTGTTGCCTAATTAGGGTTGTGGTAATCAATGCATAAGCAAAATGAACCGTCTTTCTTAATAAATCATACTGAATCCTCAGAATATTGAGTTAGGCTTTATGAATCCTTTATTCACTTAATCAGGGTTTCCATTCTTCCAATGATGGTATTAGCCGTCTTGGAGATTTCATAATATTACAACCCTAAATGGGATATAAATCTTAATTCTACTGGCCTCTCATGAGGTAAACAGGGTAATCTTAAGAGGAGATAATCAAGATACCAGGAAGTTACAGAGATTTTTGAAATCTCAGGCTCCAATTCATCTATTATTGTTTGTGTCAGATAGGTGACACATTTATATTACGAGTCCATGAATTCTTTAATCGAAGACATTCACCTGGACAATTCCATTCTGGATATCTTCTTTGAATACCATTAGTTGACTTTAGTACCATATGACCATCGGAATATCTTTGAGGTCCCATGCATTAAACCTCCATACTGATCAGGCATGGAAGCAATCTATGGGACTTATTAAGATACATCAATCCTCATGTGGCGCTTTTGTCATACCATTTGGTGTTCGCAATCGATATAGATTAAAGAGATATCAACTATATATGCTGACGCACTTCTTCTAGAGAGAGGATACTTCTAGAATTTCATAATTAGAGGTTTCTAACAAGAACAGAAAAATGGTTCTTATGTTTTCGCCTGTAAGTTTTACCTTACACTTAATATCTGGGGTTCTTATGGGAAAATTTCTAAAAGTTTGCTAAGCTTATGGTCTTATGAGAGACTTAGCGGTATCTGAACCCAAATATGACCCTTAGCAATAAAATCACAGTAAAGGATTTATCTAGTGTCATTATTAATGTGAACTGCCTCTAGTCATTCATCAGGAGGGCTAAACGCCTCCATTCTTAAACCTTTTAAACTTAGCTATAATATCTTTGACAATTTGTAGGGCAGTTTCGACCTTGACTGGTTATTTCTTAATCTATAAAACATGAGTAGCTGAGGTGGATCCATAATGGATTCATAATAAGCAGGCTTCGAACCCTTAATGTGCCCTCTTATTGCTGATGCTAAAACATAATATATATATAGTGCATTATGCTTAAATTCTAGGTTAACCGAATAAGAGCACTATTTCAACCAATGAACCAAGGTTTGCAACCTACTGCCGATAGTTTATAGCTCTTATGGGGAGTCGGAAAAATCCTTATTCCATCTTTCCCATTTCGCAAAGCGGATACCAGGTTTTTCTAATAAGGTTCTTAAAATTTGGACCATCCCATACTGTATAAGATGATCTTTCTTGTGGGCCTCATTAATGTCCTCACTAATTAAGGGTATTACCACCGAATGATTGTGACGCACACCTTACCGTGTGCTTTTCAGCATAACCACTGATATACCTAATGGTTTCTACTTCTTTCAACAATTCCTTGCAATCAATGGCCCCTTTAACTATTGAAGTCTCTTGACTGCCAAGAGATGAAGTACTTTTTGAGTACATCCTTAAAAAGAATGGGCTCCTTGCCACATATGATTTTATTTGGGTCATTTCTTCGCATGTGGAATATGAATAAAGCTCTTCTCATGAGCAGTGTCATGTGTTTTAGAGTGAGCAACGTTTGGCTCTTCATGGCTTTTCTCATAGCCCTTCTCCGCAGTGATAATTATAGTTTTGGAGATTAACTCTTGTTAACATTGAGGTTCACACTTGATGCACCATTAACATTTGTCGCATCTCTTAGCATCGCGATTGTTGTTGTCTCTTCTGAGTTTTCCATACTCAAATCTTTTGGTATTAAATACCAATTTAACAATTAATTGAGTGCATTTCCCAGCTAGTCATCATCCTGTCGACTTATCATACATCGATCATGGTATTATTAAACCATATGAACATTCCTAAGGAGTGTTATTTGATTGTACACGTGCTTATGTTTAATCAAAATGGAAATTTCACAAACTAGGCACCTAGCTCGGTTGGTTAGGCGCGCGAAAGGGTGCGGCCTAGACCCAGGTTCGATTCCGGGGACGGCCGGTTCCACCATTTTTTTTATTGTTTAATATTAATTAAACGTACTGATACATGTAATTATGAGGGTTGTCTCATAAGGAGTCTTGATAACTACTTGTTCCTTATTATACACAATATGGGCTTGATTTTCAAGACAACCAATCGATTTTTATCACTATGTCGAGTCCCTTATTATTTAAATGGAAACAAGGACGTCAGAAAAGAATGATTCCTAAATGAATATAAACATCCATCTAATATTGCTGAAGCAGTCTCTGAGGTACTATTGGTCAGTTCTACTTAACGCTTAGAGTTTTAACAGGCAGATTTAATGATTTACAAAATCTGTCGTCTTATGAAAGACTTGTCTGAACCTGAATAAAATAATACTCTAGCATGAGCGTTATTAATAAGGAAAGTACCTGTTGTGACATTTTCATCCTGAATAGCCTCTTGAGTATCCACTTGGAAGCTTTCATCTCTGGTCTTCTTAGACTCCTCAGGCTTCTTGGTTTTATTTGGGCAATTTGTCTTGATGTGCCCTATTTCATTGCAACCATAGCAGGTTGCGTCCTTTATGCCTTGGCACTCCAAGGTCTTGTGCCCTTTCCTGTTACAAATCCCACAAGGCCTAGCTTGTGACTCCAGAGTGCATTTCCCTTTAGTTGCCTTCTTCGGGCAGCGGGTATTTATGTGCCCCTTCTCGCAACAATCATAGCATGTGGCGTCCTTCAAGTCCTTGCACTCATGGGTCTTGTGATCCATCTCCTTGCAGATGACACATCCCCCGATTTGCTCATAGAAACATTTTCCGACGTGCTTCTTCTTGCAGGTTTTACATTTGGGTTTTGCCTCTTTTGGCTTGGACTGGTTATAGTTTGAACCGGTCTTACCCTTTTTGTAATCTTTATTTGGGGTATTATCGCACTTTCGCCTATGATCCTTCAACGCACGATCCACAGCGTTGTTTACGGCTGTATCTATCATAGCCTGTAACTCGGTGCTTGTTAAGTTCAGTCTTGCATCATCATTCTGATCAACTAGACGACTGTGAGCTTCAGAGGGGTCAGCCATGGTGAAGCTTTTAAGGCTACAAACCAAGTAGTAATAAATTGGTTTAATTGTATAGCGAAATGTCGAACTTGATAATTAAGTAGCCATGGTGCGAATAAACCATATGGGCCAACAGATAGTATTTAATTTATTTGATTATGTTTTGCCTAAGTTTTTAAATAAACCATCTTTGGCGTTTAAACAGAATATAATCCTTCATATTTACTAGACAGGGACCATAAGTCACGACTGTCAATGTCATACTGACATCTTATATAGCATAATGGCTTGTTCCAAAGGACTTTTCGACGGCACAAATGCCTTGTCACTAGGGAAATTTTAAAGACATAATCAATGATTCCTTTGGGTCGGAAAATTTCATAATTCATTGTTTTGACAAGAAGTTATGAAATAAAACTATCTTTTTCATGTATGCATCTTTGCCCGTAGATATACATCCCAGGTGGATGTTTAGATGTGTACATCATGTTCGACGTTTATTAGCCATGATTCCTATTGATCATTTAGGCTAAACAAGGAGTTTGGAAAAAAATTTCCTAATATAAAGATGACAAGCGTGATTTTATCGCATCACTGTTATCGGGAGTGCTAACATATTTACAATGTCACAAGGATTTGAATCCTTTGAATAGGTTCTACCATCTTGGCCTCGTCTGGAATGACATATAGGCTAGGTTGTACCTTTAATATTGGTAGGAAAGAATGATATTTATTTTTATTCTGTACTTTATCATAAATCCAAATTTACAATTTAATAATAGCACGAATGGCCTAGTTGCGTAGACAAGTTTAATTTATAAGCCATGATTTCAGAGAATCGAGGCATTTAGGGTTGAATCAAAGTTCATTACCCTTTTTCGGACAGGGAGTCATTGCTACCACTGTCGTTGTCATAATTGACGATACACTATGGCCCGTAGGCAAATCAATTACAAAACGATGTTTTTAAAAAAAAATAATCATTACACTGATGATAGTAGTCATGATAGTATTGATCATATTGACTATGAGGCTTGGGCATAGCCCACCACCTTAGGCAGGAACCATAATGGTTACAACTGTCATTGTCGTATTGACAATATTATAAAGTATAGCCCGTAGGCACTTTATCACTTACGGATGTTTATAATATGATCATCGTATTAGATGATATTAGTCATGATCACATTGATCATATAGACTAATAGGCTTGAGCATAGCTCACCACCATAGACACGGAATCATAAGGATCAAAATGTCAATGTCTCAAATGGGGAATACATTATAGCCCGTAGGCAGAGCATCACTAGGATGATATTAGTCATGATCACATTGATCATATAGACTATTAGGCTTGAGCATAGCTCACCACCTTAGACAAGGAATCATAAAGATCACAATGTCAATGTCTCAAATGGACAATATATTATGGCCCGTAGGCACCTCCTTTCTGAGGGATGGTTATAACATGATCATCTTATAGGATGATATAAGCCATGATTTCTAGATCATAATGCAAATTAGAAAAATTTTAAAAATTTTCAGTATAGGGATGACTATTGTGACTTTCTCGAATCACATTTGCCAAGAGTGCTAACACGTTCTTAGGTGTTAGCAAGGATTTGAATCTTTTAAATAGGTCCTACCATCTTGGCCTTGTCATATAGGCTAGGTTTACCTTTAAGATTCTTTTTTTTTATAATTATCGCAGAACAATCAAATCTCGGGATGTTAATAAGGATCTGAACCTAAATTGAGGAACTGCCATCTTGGCCGGGTCTCAAAAATGACACGAGGCTAGGTCTTGTCCTTTTTAGATTTTGCCATTTTATTATAATGGTAGATCTTATAAAAAGGAATGTTATTTTAAGTAGTTCATATATTATATCCATATATATTGAATAAATGAAATTTTGATAAAGTATCCCAATGATTAACAAAAATACAGAATTACCCTAAGCGGGACTTGAATGAAGCAATATTGTCCATGAGGGGACTGAAAGATAAGTATGCCCTTATAAGGACTTATTAAGGAAAAGAACTTCAACAAAAGGAGTTTCTTCTTCAATTTAGTTCTGAATGTCCTCTCCTTGGTCGTACGTTAATCCCAGTCGCAACACGAAGCTCGGCCTTTCCTAGGCTTCAAATGGGGAGAATTTCCATTACAGCTTCTTGTTTGGCGATATAAAAATATATAATTAAAAGCAATAATCCTCCGAATAGGGACAAGAGTGTTCCTATGTTAAGTCTAGACTCAGAAGGTCAAAGAATGTGCTATCGTGTCATTGAGATTAAACACAAAAGCTAGTGTTTAATTCACTCAATGTTGGCTCTGATACCAACCTGTCACACCCCAGTTTTCCACGTGTCACCGGTGGGCCCGGTGGGGAGTATCGTGACGTAGTTGGTATCATCATAGACAAACAACACAATATATAAATGCACAGCGGAAACAAAGATAGATTCATTTCAACTTTAATAAAGTGTAATATTAAATATCACTAATAGTTGAAACGGATCCACAGGCGGATCAAAAATAAAATAAGATATTGTTCAACAGTTTATTGTCGTCCAAGCTTGCGAGACTTATTGTGGACGCTCTAGAAGACAGCCAGCCTATTACGTGTAGTACCTGCACTTAACCTTTTGGAAAAATACGTCAGTTTACACTGGTAAATACAATTTAACTGACTCATTTTGAAGATGGTTGAAAATTGATTTGAATGCACGTGGCACAAAACATTTTTATAACTTGGGTTAATTATGTAATATAATCTTGTGAACGTATTACATGTTACTTGTGCGTTCAGTGGCCCGGTGCATCCCGGGTTAAAGATCAATAGACCCTCCACATTAGAGTTATTCACAGACGGGTGTACGCCTACACCCCGTGCTCGGTCGTGGCCATCTCGTAAGATAATGCCAAGGATATCCGGGACATGGTCATTAACCCCCCAAAGGCTTTAAGTGAACAAGACTGTTTAAACGAGCCGATCAAATTATTCAATTAAACATTCAGAGATGTAAGATTTGATGCTCGATCAAGCGGTATTCTATATACCGTAACCCAAGCCCGTATAGGGAAAATAAGTTAAAAGTATTTACCTGAGCTAAATATAAATTCAATCCTAGCCGTATATCAAATCAGCAAGTACAGATAGCTTTTACTGGGCTCCTAAATCTGGAACAAAGGTTTTTAATAACCTATTAGATTCCTAACAGGTCTTTAATTAAGCCTAAGCTTAGACCGGTTAGTTTTAAAGGACGTTACGGTTCAAAGGCACGATTAAGCGAAGACCGGATAGAATGTGATTTAGACCCGAAAAGTTTGAAGACTTGTATAATATGGGTATACAAAACACATTCGGGATTTTGAGACAAAAATGATAATGTTTGACCCGTTTCAGTCAATTTATGCAAACTAGTTACATAAACCGAACCGAACCGAACCGAACGCGAAAAGAGCGTTACGGGTAACCAAATGAGTCATATGCAAGTTCCCTGATTTAATATGCCTTAATTATGTTATAATATCAGTAAGATACTTTCTATTATGCCCAAAACGGATTTAAACACTAATTTTGCCTCATAAGGGCATTTTGGTCATTTAAAAGATTATAAAAGAGTTTATTTGTAAATCTGAGTTACGGGTCTGATTTATACAGTAAATATACTTAAATTAACATGTTATAACAGTAGGGTATGACCCATATGTGAAACTTATCATTTAAAACCAAACTATGCACCTTAGGGGTATTTTGGTAATTTCACAAGGGCTAAAAATGTCAAAATTGGAAACCTGAGTTCAAAAACTTATACTTACTGTTATTTTATAAAAATATACTAAAAACATCAGTAAGTATCAACCTTATATGTTTAATATGGTTATAGTGCATACTATGCGATAAAAACGCTTAAAAAGGCGATTTGGAGCCATTTCCGGGTTTTTAAAAGAAAGCTGATATTTTTATAATTCCAGAAGGCTCAAAATATTATATTTAACAAATAAAATTAGTAGAAAAAGGTTTGAGGTCAAAAGGATTTATAAAACTCATTTTATGGCTTAAAAGGGCAAAATCGGTATTTACCGAATTAAACTTAGAGACCTATGATATGATCAGCCAAAAATTAAATAAAAATCTTTAAAAATCCCAAAATATTATATAACATCAGTGGGTAAAAATTTTGGTATCAAAAAGTGGGTTTAAATAGGTTATATGCTAATTACGCCGTTTAAGTAACATAAAGCTTTCAAATTACGATATTGAGCATAACTCTTAAATTAGACCTCAAACTGATATCAAATTTTAGGTGCAAGTTTATAAATCAGTAACAAATGTTTCTACTCTTTCACTTTTTCAAAACTCACGTTTTATAGCAAAAAAGGCATAATAGTCAACTTTTAAGCATTAATCGGAAACATGCATATGAACCGGATAAGTGTTGAACCAAGTTGTAAAATCTCAGAGAGTTAAACTTATATGAAAATTGATCAAAATAAGCTCTAATTCAGATCTCAAACATGCATGTACGGATCAGAACTGATAGTCAAAGAAAAAGTCAATTTATGTGACTTTCGGTTCCGATTCGGGTTTAAACTGAAAATTGTCGAGTTGATCATGATGAAACATGTTCTTACATTAATTACAAAGTTATTTTGATGATCAAATAGGTTGCATGTAGCCTACATTGCTAATTATGCTTAATTTTGCAAAAACACATTCTGTTGACTTTTTAAGAAAAGCTTTGACTCGACAATCAACATACTTAGAGTGGGAATCTGAAAATACCCTTTTGAGGGTTTGTTACCCACATAAATACCAACTTGTAGGTACTTTCAATTTGAGAAATGACTGAGCAATTTTCATTTAAACAGAAAGTCAAACAGAAATTACGATGGATTGACTTTTGGTTAATAAACTAAGCTAGAACGGATTTGAGGAGGTTATGAACACTTACAAGAGTCCTAACAAAGCTTAGAGATCACTAGGAAGATGTCTTGATGTCCAGAGAGCTCCAGGAATTGATCTTGTGAATTTTGAAGTTGCAAGTGTTCAATGTAGTAAGCTTCAAGATCCTATTATGACCATTTTAATCTGATTTGAGGATGATACAGAGGTTTTCTGATGTTGTGAGAAGTGTCCAAGGGCCTTTACATGCATGAGAACCCACTGGAGAGCCCATGGTATCGACAACAGCTGGCTACAACTCGTTTCAGACCTGATAACTGGCATCTGCAGGTCATTTTGTCGCTGGCAGTTCCATGCGCATCGTAGGGGTTTGTTGCCTGCGCATCGTAGGCATTCATCAGGTGCTAAATGTTTGTTCTTGTTTTGCAATTCAGTCCTTGGTCCTTTGTAACGTGGTTTTGGTTATTTTTCTTGCACATTAGACCCTAAAACTTGATTTTTAAAGGCCTTGGGACTTTTACAAACATGGTAAAGTCCTTGGTTAACTTTGTGCTTACCTGAAAAGTCACGAAATTCAACGTTGACGCATTTAACCCTTCGTGCACGGTTTTGATCATAACTTTCTCATACGATAACGAAACTTGATGAAATTTTTGTCACATATTCTAGTGAGTATATTTTAGCATTACAAAGCTTCGGGTTTGCCAAAAGATCACTCAGAGGTATACTTTCAACATGTTGACACTTTTAGCCCCTGTAGTTTGTAATTCCTCACTTTCTTTCATTTTCCGCTTTGTATGATCCATGATCTAATCGTTTAAGATTCTAAACACCATGTAGGGTTATTGTAGAGCCTATTTATCCATTGTTGACACTTTGGACCCTTATATTCACATAGTTTCACTGTTTGTCAACTTTAGTCCCTCTAAAGTGCTTTTTCACATATTCCAAGCTTATGACACGTGTCAATACATTATTGGACGTAAATTTTCGAGGTGTTACATGCACTAAGGGAATCTACACGTGACAAGACTTGTTGTGGTTCTGTGCACTGAATTCCATAATTATGTATGCATCCATAATTACGTAATTCCTTGCACAGTCTGCACAGTTCGTTTCATCCTCGTATTTCTTCCTTCAGATGGGCCATCGCTTTTAGGTAAAATCACGTATACTCGTGACATTCTACTTCTAGCACATGCTAATTATCACACTTAATTGCAAGTAATTTCTAGTCAAGGACAAGTGCTACTCAAGTGCACTCTAAGTCTCGTAGTGTCTTTTCTAGACTCTTGTAAACAGTTTCAGGTAGTGGATGTCGCGGGACGTTTTATGCAATGAAAACTCTTTGAAAAATTGTTTTCGTGAAAGGATCCTAGAGATTGTAGACTAGACTCGAGAAGGAATCCTGTTTCACTACAATCGCAGATCTGATACCAATCTGTCACACCCCTTTCTACGGCGGAAGCACGAAGTGTGATCATGAAAGGTTCTCATTGCATACGAAGAGTAAACATACTACATGCTCATGAAAATTACTTCAAATACCATAATTTGAAACATAAGATAGCGTTTACATCGCTAGACTGCATAAAACATTGTCTTAAAAGTTTACAACTTTATTTAAAGATAAACATAGCGACATCCACGAGCATGAGTAAGACCACGCGCACATCCATCCTAGTTACCTGAAATACATGTGAGTTTTGGAAAAACGTCAACATAATGTTGGTGTGAATTCATGCAGTTTTGTATTTCATGTTTGTATACTTTGTATGAAAACATAGTTTGTGTATAAATCAAGTTTTCATATATAAATCAAGTTTCATGTGTACACCACGTACTCATGTATAATTCAAATTCTTCTTGAGTACCCCACGTACTCAAGTATAATTCCCATTCTCTTGAGTACCCCACGTACTTCAAGTATAATTCAGGCTTTTCTTGAGTACCCCACGTACTCAAGTATTAATCAACTTTTAGTATGGTATGAATTTTATGTAAATAAAGTATTCCTGTAAATATCAGGATTGTTAATGGGTTGCAAAGCCATTAACATGTGACACGACATAGGAAGTCACCAAACCTTAGGCATTTAATTGGTATATTCTGAGACACAAAAGCACTACTCGATTCTCGCCCTCACCGAGTGTGTGGCTGCCCGACACCCGTTAGATCTAACCTTTTGTTCTGCGGTCTAGGTATATTGTTGATTAATGGTGCTTATGTTACCCTATTCGTGACACGATTTCTCGTATCATTTCTCATAACGCCTCCTACTTGGTTCTCGTTCTCACCAAGTGCGCTTTTTATATTTCGTTACACTTGGTTCTCGTTCTCACCAAGTGTACTTCTTGTACTCTTATATTTCGTCACACTTGGTTCTCGTTCTCACCAAGTGTACTTCTTGTATTTATATCATACCAATTATAAATACTGTACATTTGTACATGTATTTCACCCCCGAAGTTATAAAAACTGAAAACAGTTAAAGAGAAAAGGGGGAGCATGAACTCACAACTTTGCGTTCCTAGCGTCGTAAACTTCACCGGATTTGCTTAATTAACGTCGTAACCTATACGCGTTTTCTTAACGTTAGTCACTAGACTTGCGTCGCACAAGTACAGTCACTCTCTTTTGTGTATATTTTCTTGTGTTAAAAATATTTTATATTTTTAACTAAGTATCTTACTTATATTATTTTCTCTAGAATTAATATAAGTATCTCGTGTTTTGCACTTTGCACCCGAATTATGTATCTTGTATGTTGTATGTGTATTTTTATGTTTATACTCCTCATGAGTATTTAGTGTATTTTTAAGTCTTAATACACTAGCACGTATAACACATACTATACACACTTAGCACAAAAGTTGGTGATAAAATAATATATATTTTTCTCTCAAAAATATACATACTTATATCCATTTTTATTCTTGAAGAAATCCTCATTTCTTATCACCAAAAAAATTAGGGAAACCTTGGTAATACTTTTAAATACATTTTTAGGGAATAAGTTTCTCAAAACTCATATTTTTCTAAGTGTCAAAATTTATAAAAATTTTGACAGAGTTTCCCCTAAAAATGGAGGTTTCCCATGTTTTCAAACATGTGTTTATTTTCTTTTAAATCGTCAACAATCATCAACAACAATTATCAACAATAATCATCAACATTAATCACTAATTTCTCCATTTCATGAACTTGAATATTTACAAAAATGTGTAGTAACTTACTAGCACATTTAGTAAGTCTTTCCATCTCTAAAAATAAAATCATTATCTCGAAAACTTTATTTTTAAAGAATATGAAGTTTTACAACTTCTAGTCGGTATTTACGAAAATATTTCTTGGTTAAATCCTTTCGTTACACAAGTGTCTACACACTTTTTGGTTCTCAAAAATGTCTTTATTTTGAGAAAGATCCGGCTTTTTAAACATGATTTCATCATACACTTGGTTCTTCAAAAATACCACTTGTAGATCCGTAGATCTACTAGTTTAGAACTCCATTTCATAAGAAAAACTATTTTTACACAAGTTCATGTTTGTGAGTGAAAGGGTTCGTCATCTAGTTATTTTTACACTAAACATAGTGCTAGTTCATGTTCCATGAACATGACCTAGCGTGGTTAGAAGACGATCCGTTCCCCTACTAGCATCCAACAATAATAAATAACCATAACAAAACAAGTTCCATAAGTTTTACACTAATATTTACTCATTAACCACCATGTTTATTATTTTTAGTAGACTTTTAGTTTTGGTCTCTAGTGTTCATGATTTTTGCCCGTTAAATTTCTTATTAACCACTTTAGATATGAACAATAGAGTGTTTAGAGTCACTTACTACTAGCTCGAGGCTAGGGAAGAAACTAGACGAAAAGTAGGCGGTTAATAGCGTTGTGGTGAGGTCCTTGCGATTCCGTATGCACCGGGTCTCCTCGTATGAGTTCTAACACTCTAGTATGTATGTAATATTGCAATATCCAAATTGAAAGTGATGTGGGTGTGGGTGGGAGTTCTCGGCCGATCCAAGCCAAGAGGGAAAAAGAAAGCTTTTTTTTTTTTTGAAGTATGGAAGTGAATGAGAATTGTGATGTTTATCCATTAGCCAACTTATAAACTATCATCTAATAAAACCCCTTGGACAATATGTCCCTTAGATATTGAGCACTAAGATTTAAAATACTCAAACAATTCAAAGGTGTTTCACCCTTGGGGAACCAAACGGTCAAGGGGGTTGCAAAATGGTTGACTTCTAACCATTTAGTTAGTGGTAATTTATGTTTAGTTGGGATTTAAATTAGTTATTTGTGTGTTATAATATATAGCGGGTGTTAGGGTATTCGGGGACCCTAACTGGCTTAGAAAAAAGAGAAATAGTGTCATTGACAATATTTTTAGGTTCCGGGTAAAGTCCGGTTGTTCGATCGGATATCAATCCGTTAAAGTGCTAAATTACACTTTTTAGTACCCCTTTAAGTACCTTTTTGTATCTCTTTTAATTCCCAACACTTAGGGAAATATTCTGACTGAAAATTTATATTTTCTGCATAATATTCATATGTCTAAATGCTGAAATATTGCTGAATTATATAAAATTCTGCACTTAAAGTGCGTTTCGGGTGCTTTTTAGTGCTTATTTTTGCTTTCGCAATGTCTATAAATTAAACCATTACGTGTACTCTTGGGTTTTAATGTACATTTGTCGTCGGACCTACACCTAGGCCTCAATTCTAATGTCTGACTGCTTTCTGCAGTTCTGTTGACACAGTGTGTCTTACCGGCGAGTTTACTATTATTTCTGACGCAACGCTCTCGTTTATGCATAAAGCAATATTTTTGTAGTATACAACGTGCATGAATTCACTTGTTTAGCATGTGTTCAGCCATTGCTGACAATTAAGCACATAATTGCAGTCATTAAGCAATAATTAAAGTGTACGGAAATTACCGGTTTGTGCCAGTTGTCACAGACACGAAACCTAATAAGGTCAAACACGAACCTGTTGAGGTCATATTGTTTGCCAGCCCTAATCATGTCTCTTGGGACGGTAAAAGTGTAATCCTAAACGCAACACGAACCTGTTGAGATCATGCTATTTGCCAGGCCTAATCATGTCTTGTGACACCTCACCCAGATAAGGATGAAAAGCACACAATTGATACCCACTTAAACGGGAAACTTGTATTTCATTAACATAAACTATATGGTACAAAGTTTGAGGCTTAAAAGTTTAAACATTTCATTAGGTTAACTATTTTCTGGTTCATAAAATTTCACTAGACACTACAGGTCTAGTGTCCCAAGCTTCCTCCGGCCACGCAGACTCGGAATATATATGGTAACTAGCCCTCAAGCCTCGTTACCTGTGACACATGCTTAAAAAGACACGTCAGCTGATGCCGGTGAGTTCACGAATATCAACAGTTTATAAAAGCCACATTAACACATTCATGACTTGTAACCGCCCATGCATATTCATGATGTTTCCCCTACACTGCTTGCCCTCACTGGGTCTTCAGTGCTTAGCCTCACATACAAGCTAATCCCACTACACCCCACGGGTGTAGTCACCGATTAGCCCGTCGTAACGGCACGTATATATACATGTGCATATTAGCCTGGGTTATATCCATGACATATCACATGCGTACAACCAGTCATGAGTTTGACAGTGCATGTATAACAATTACAGTTTGGGACAAACATGCTCACATGTTAAAAGCATTCGTAAAACTCACCTTTGCTATATGGATGTTTTATTATAATCAATCCGAACTTCGTACCCTGATCAGGACCGGTACAATCTTAGACGCTAGTTAAATAAGGAGTGGGGTACTAGCTAGTCATTATCATGGTAAGCTTTGGATAACCCTACCTAGTTTAAGCATAGGTGATTAGTCCAAGCCTAAACTAGAGTTAAGCCGCCCAATGCCTACCTTGGTTATGACCCTAAAGTCTACTTCTAAAATGTTACCTAATTCAATTATTATAATAAAATTAGATATATATATATATATATATATATATATATATATTATACTAAAATTAAATATTAAAATACATACCTGCTTCTGGTTCTAAACGAGTTGAAGTTGAAATAAAAAATGTGAGTTTTGCTATTCTATACTTATAGTAGTCATAACCGTCCTAGTTTTACCGACTTACCAAGTCAGTTTCACAAGAAGATATAAAATCTTCATGTATCTCACACTTCATGCACACACGTGCACATTATTTTTATATTACTGTTTATTATTATTATTATTATTATTATAATAATACTTTAATTTAATAATTAATTCAGCTGCTTTGTTTGATTTTCTCTTATAACTATTAAAGTAAAGCTTTTTATAAAATTATTGACAAGCTGTCAGGACGAGTTCAATTTTCTCTACGTATTGACCTAAGTTTCATTTAAAACGGAGCTGGGTCAAAAATAATTTATTTTATTTTTATTACTAAACGATCTCTTATAATGCTAATTACTTGTCCTACTGCCACTTGGGTTATAGCCCAGTGGTGCTAACTTGGGATTGTAAGGTTTCTAACTAAGAGGTCAGGGGTTCGACTCCCACTAACTACTAACAGGGATGTAATATTTAGCCGTTCAAAAAAAAAAAAATTACTTGTCCTACTATATCATATTTTATTTAAGTTAGTCATTCTAATCATGACTTACTCATTTAACCGTAGACGAAATAGAAATCTCATATATATTTTATTTGTTCACAAAACGGGGTGTTACATGTCTCTTGGGATGGTACAAGTGTAATCCTAAACGCATGAATCCGAATCATACCAACCTAACCTTTTGAACAAAACGGGCTTCCGATAATAATTTGAAACATAGAGAATACCAAATGATCAAATTCATTTAACAAGAGGTTATTCACATTACGGGTATGTTTGGCAAAAGTAGCTGGTGGCTGGTAGCTGAAAACTGGTGGCTGGTAGCTGTAGCTTTTTAGATATATTTAAGTGTTTGGCAGAGTAGCTGTAGCTTTTGATAAAATGTATAAAATGACCAAAATAGACATAACTAAAAATCATAATAGTAGGTGCATTAAAAAGTTTAATATTTTTAAAGGTTAAAATAATCATTTTTTTTTTCTAAAAGCTTGTAGCTCCTTCTAAAAGCTACTAATAGTAGCTTTTGGGTATGTTTGGCAAAAGTAGCTGGTGGCTGCTAGCTGGAAGCTGTAAGCTGGTAGCTGGTGGCTGAAAGCTGGTAGCTGTATCTGTTAGTTAGTAGCTATAGCTTTTTAGATATATTTGGTGTTTGGTAGAGTAGCTGGAGCTTTTAATAAAATGTATAAAATGACCAAAATGGGCATAACTAAAAATTTAGAAAGTTGATGCATTAAAAAGTTTCCTATTTTTAGAGGTTAAAATAGTCATTTTTTCCCTAAAAGCTTGTAGCTCCTTCTAAACGCTACTAGTAGTAGCGTTAAACCAAAAGCTTCAAGCTCCTAACCTAAAAGCTTAAAGCTCCTTCAACCAAACAAGACTTTTTATTGAGTATGAGCTTTTTCTTAAAAGCTTAAAGCTAGAAGCTCCTAAAAGCTCCTAAAAGCTCCATGCCAAACATACCCTTTAACTAAAAGTTTCAAGCTCCTAACCTAAAAGCTTAAAGCTTCTTCAACCAAACAACGCTTTTTATGAAGTATGAGTTTTTTCTTAAAAGCTTGAAGCTCCTAAAAGCTCCGTGTCAAACATACCCTACATCATATCACTATTAACAAAACTTGATATAATTTATCTCATATTTTTCTTTTCTCTCTCTTAGTAGGTCACAAAAACATATTTTAGTCTATTTTATTTTATTTAAAAATGATTATTTCTCACTCCTCTCTAATATCTAGATCTCAAATTAAGCACAGAAAGGATTTGAAGGGAACATAAGACACGAAGAGAAAATAATGTGTGGGTGGAGACACGCACAGAGGAAAAGGGGAAAATGATACGGGGTAGATTCAAACTAGCGTCAAAAGCGTAACCATATTGCAACCAACCACTGCACCAAAGAATTGTACATATCAAATTATCCAAACCGAACGTTTATATATAACACCAACGTCAGATAAAAGGAAAAAAAAACTGCCAGTGATGAAGTGTTACGTATGGAAAAAGACTATTCCTAGCCTTTGACAATTAATAGTAAAAGTAAATGGTAATAAATAAATAAATAAAAATAATAATAAATGATAGCAAATAAATAGTAAAGTAATGATAATACCTTCATAAAACTGTCAAGACTATCTTGGTCTACTGACTGTCGTAAATGTTAGTAAAATAATCATGTACCAAATGTTAGTAAAATAATCCTTGTCTTGTACGTGGCTTGGATGATTCAGCTTCGTCTCTTAAAAGTTGAACTGCCTCCTTAACTGCTTGGATAATCAAGTCGTCGAGTATTCTCGAGATAAGTCGGATAACGAGTCTGAAGACATTTTTTTACAACAAGTGGAGAGAATTTAAAGTGTTTGAGGGTTTAGAATGTTACGTGAGTCATGGTGTTGGGGTGCCATCGTGCCTACGCGCTACCATAGACTAGCCGTTGCCACCTATTTACGACTTTAGAATGTAACGTAAGACATGCATATTCTGGTATTTATTTTTACTTTAACTTTTAATGTTAAATTTGTATTTCATAAAACTTTATTAGAGCTATCATTTTATGCAACTGACATTCTGTAATTTATAGGTCTTTATATGCCATTAATTGTATGCTAAATTAATTCACAAAGATTAACAATAGTTTCAAAATTCAAAGTAGCTCATTCGACATTAATATTCAAGTTAAGAGGCATATTAAGACAAACCAATTCAAAGAAATACAATAAGAAAAAAAAGTTGATTGAATTCACGATAAATTTTCAATATAACAACAAATAATCAATATTTACCATCAACTTACTTACCATGGAACACTAATTGCTACTGGTTTTACAAAAAAATTAAAAAAAAAATAGCCTTATAATAAACATAACCCAAAAGTATTTATAAAGAGATATAACATATCATGTGAGAATTAAATGGCTAAAAAGATGAAGAAAAAAAAAAATACAAAAACCAATATCTTAGAAAAAATTACACCGCTTGTCCTTGTGGTTTCTGTCAAGTTTCCAAGTTTCAATGTCAGGTACTAAGAGTTTTTTGTTACAAAATCAGGTATTAACGTTTTAATTTGTCACAATATTGAGTACTAAGGCCAACTCTTGTTAATTGTTTTGTTAAGTCTTACTAAAATGCCCTTTAATAACTAGAGGATTTTTTTTTCATAAGTTGTGTAGCAAAAGGGGTGTGCAAATTGCATATTTTGTTGGAGTGTCACTAGCAAGTAAGAAGTTATCAACCTAAGTACTTGTCTACTTGATATCATCAAATGATATGGAATGTGGTTCAAACGGAAGTATCGTTCCTCTCTTGTTTACACGTTATGCATTCGTCGTGGATGATAATTCCCCACTGTCTTCTTCTCCTGTGGTATTCGATTGTACTTTCTCGAATGCTATACAGTTCATATCAAATGTCACAAAAGATCTACAACAATATTCTGACAACAAATAGTTAAAAAGGTTCAAAAACCCACTGTTGAGAAATCTAAGAGCTACAACATATAACACATTGTAGTTTAAAGTGTCACCAAGCAATGCCCCAACAGCAATCCAGTACCAATAAGAGTGTGCAAAAAATCCTTGAGAAGTAACTAGAAATTTCCCTAGTGTTGCATCCAAGAAAGGATATAAGGAACAAGCCATGTCAATTATATTGAGAAATGAAATAATATAATTATGCGTTAAACAAATACCTTTTTTAACTTATGTCTAGATATTTTCATTTACCACAAATTCACCATTTTTTTACAGCAACTTTAGAAAGAAAAGCACTTACATTAGTAAACATTAAGACTAGAAAAAAAAATTCAATTATATGATCATGTCAAACCAGGTTATTACTTCGATTTAAGATGAATCCACCCAACGAAAAGAGCAGGAGAAGTGAAAATGAACCAAATGTGTTGTAACACCCCAAAACCCGAATGTTTATATTCGTTAAATGTTCTAATATGGTACATCAAGAAATAAATAATTAGGTTATTTTACCTAGTTAAAGTTTATGGCCAAAACTATTAAATAACGAAATTTGTGCCAAATATGTTAAGTGGTAAAACATGAGGGGCTAGATGGTAAAGAATGTAAGTGGAGGTGTTAAAAGAAAGTAATAACACACACAAACACACAATCGTGTGTGTTCTAGATCGATCAGTAGCTCCCAAAGGAGCCAAACCCTAGCTCAACCTTAAATGATCAAATTGAAGGGTAAATCGAAGCTTAAATTCATGGATAAACATGGATTAATGATCACCATCACAAGAGGATCATAAGGTATGTCTTAAATTCTAGATTGGTGATCTTCCACGAAGTGGGTTATGTTCCAATCCGTGAATTGGTATGAAATTGATGATGTATAAGGGTTAGAATCATCATATAGAGCATAGGTTATGTATGGTTTGTGTTAATTTGATGTTTAAGGGTGAAACCCATTAGTTATGGTGAGAATGATGATTTGAATCATCATCTATGTTTAATTCTTGTTGAATGTTGATGTATTTTGATTTGTATGATGGATTCTTGTTAGAGGAATTGAAAGAAATGTGATAGTAGTATGTTTGATGATTATGCATGTATGATTCGTGTTGATTAGAAGGAAGAAATTGATGAATTATGTATGAAATTAGAAGATTGTGCATGAATTAGTTGTACGTTATGCTTAGAAGGTAGTACGCACACCACGTGTATGATAAAATGGATATAGTGTCGTCCGTATAGCCTACATGATGATACGGGTATAAAATGATAAGTCGAAAGTTAAATAAAATGAATTGTTGACTTTCTGAAAGTCAACTACGAACAAGAAGCATGATTTGACTCATTGTCGTAAAGATATGGTTATAGGAAGTCGTATGGTACATGTTATAACGATACGTTTTAAATGGAATGATATGATGAATTACATGAGCTTGTAAGAATGTGAAATTGGTCACATGTGCTATGCTTGTTGGAATTGACTAATTAAAGTCAAATGTAAAAGATGTAATTGTTATGATCGTTAACATGTGCAATGAGTATGCTAACAAGAATGTAATTGCGATGATATGAAAGTATAGGAATCATGTCGAGACAGACTCAAGCGCGAAAGGCTAACGGGTCAAGAAGCGGCGTGGAAACGGATGTGAACACGGATGTGAACACGGATGCATGAGGTAAGTGATTTCCGTAATCACTTCTTAGTTGTTTACGTAAAGATATGTGTTAGTTAATTAAGGTATGATAATTGAGGACTAATAAGGATGGATGGTATGAAATCGATGATTTTCGTTAAGTAGATATAACGAGTCAAAGATGGGGTTTGTTGTTATATCAGAATGAAGAGTAGTAAAGGGTTACGGTATGATAACCGGGTAACGTGTATGATTGCACATAAGTGCGCTAGTTAGTAAACGGAGGTACGGATAAGTAGTCGAAGGACTTAGTTGTGAGTTATGACTAATGGGTAAACAATTTCACGAATGAAACTTGGTTTAACAAGGTTGGTTTTAGTATAATCGAATACAATGAATGAAATAACGCATAACGGGGATCGGGTGTGTAAACCCCAAGTACGAAACTCCGGACAATGTAAAAGTATCATGGTAGTAATGTTCATGCAAGTTTTGGGCTAAAACAAATGAGTTGTGTGATGAAAACAAGAATGGGTAAAATTGTCCGAAAATGAAAATATAGGCGTAAATGCGTAAGTTAGGAATTTCCTTAATCCGGATGTGGGATTTTAAGTTCATATGATAGAATGTGAATTTACAAGCATGTAGGAAGAAACGGGAGGTTAAACGGGTAAACGGTTCAAAAGTTATGCGCGTTTTAGTGCGTACGGACGACGAAACGAATCTGCAGAAACGTGCACTTTCTAGAGGGCGTCGCCGACGGGTAGGGAGGGCGTCGCCGACGGGCACGGGAAAGTCAGTTTTTCTCCGACGCCCTAATTACCTGTCTACGGGTGTTTCTGGCTACGGGCAAATGCAAAGCCCGTCGCCGACGGCCCTAGGGGCGTCGCCGACGGCCTCCCCAAGTCCCAAACGCTGAAATCTTGTTAGTTAAGTTGATTTATGTACCGTAGGCTTCGGTTTGATATCCGTGGACTACGGCGGACTTTCCAAACGTGATTTTGATGGTTCCTTAGATGTTTATGGGCTATAAAGCTAAGTCTAAGACCCATGTAAATAATGTATGATTATGTAAGAGGTACGCGTGATCTAGTATGTGTTCGTTAAGGTATGTACGTATGTAGATATGTATGTATGTATGTATGTATAAAGATATGTACGAGTGTATGCATGTATGTAAAGATGTAGGAGAGGTATGTACGTATGTAGATGTGTATGTATGTATGTATGTATAAGGATATGTACGAGCGTATGCATGTATGTAAAGATGTAGGAATGGTATGTACATATGTAGTTGTGTATGTAAGTACGTATAAAGGCATGTATGAGTGTATGCACGTATGTAAAGTTGTAGGAAAGGTATGTATGTACGTAGATGTGTATGTATGTATGTATAAAGGTATGTACGAGTGTATGCATGTATGTGATGATGTAGGAAAGGTATGTACGTATGTGTATGTATGTATGTATGTATAAAGATATGTACGAGCGTATGCATGTATGTAAAGATGTAGGAAAGGTATGTACGTATGTAGTTGTGTATGTATGTATGTATGTATAAAGACATGTATGAGTGTATGCACGTATGTAAAGCTGTAGGAAAGGTATGAATGTATGTAGATGTGTATGTATGTTTATATGTAAGTACGTATGTATGCATGATTTAGACACATTGGGTGTTAACGTTATTAGTGGTGTACCTTGAGAATGAAAAGTAATGCAGGTACACCATTGAAGCCTCACCAGGAAATGGATACGCAGATGAAATGCTTAAAGTTTGAAAAATGACGAAATGTGAAATGTACGTGAATGAATCTTATTCATATAATGTGTGCTAATGTTATGATGAATGTGGTGAGTGCAGGTTATACAGATCACGGGTGATTATTCAAGGAATAGAGATCGAAGACCGAGTCACAAGATAGATTGTACGGGATTAATTGAGTATGTACTATTAGTAAACAGGACTTATGCCTTATTTATGGAAAAGATACATATTAAAATGAACCTTCAAGTAAGTCAAGACGTTTGAAATGAAATAAATTTTATAGCACGAATTTCCGCTGCGACTTTTTGTCAAATACGAATTAGGGTCTTACAAGTTGGTATCAGAGCCCTGGTTTGAGTGAATCAAGTGCGAGAAGATAAATGCTTGAACTCAAACCTGTGTGCTCTTGTGATAAGGAACCCGTACAATCCATGACTCGATCAAGATCTAAAGGTAAGCTTAAAAGTTGAAGAGGATGATCCGTGGATGCAGAATAGGATGAATGCTAAGGCAGGCAAAGATGCAAATATGCAAATTAACCCCAGGTACACGCTACTAATATATATGGGTACCGATGTTAAAAGAAAAAGGAAGAGATCTCCTTGGGAGGGTAATTAAGCAAGCGAAAGAAAATTATGAATGAAATATAATAGTGACATGGCAATGAAGTTTTGAAATTGATACACGTGCCGAAACTTAATTCCTCGGACATAAGGTGTCGATTACACGAAGACACGAAACTAGTATGTGGATTGTGTACCTGGCCAGTACACAAGAAACATATGACGTTCGTGAGACCATGATAACTGATACAGGTATGTCCATTAGAATTAAATAGTAGGTGGACGTGAGGGTGAAGAGAAATGTAAGACTCTCAGGAATGAAAGTATGAATGCTATGTTAGAATCCGTGAGATGGATTCGAAACATGAAAAAAAAAGTTAAAGTATGAATGCTATGTTAGAATCCGCGAGACGGATTCGAAACATGAAAGAAGTTAAAGTATGAATGGAATGTTTGAATCCGCGAGACGGATTCAAGGAATGAAAGATATGAATGATGCAAATCCCTTGCGGATTTGGTTATGATAGCGAAGGCTGTAATAAGCTATGCAAGTCGACCGGTTCAAGTTGAACAAGTCGAGTAAGGATAAGGTACCATCCGTTTAGAACGAGTGGTCGTGAATGCAATAACGAATGTATGAAGTTCAATCCGTTATACGGATAGAACGAAAGATTTATGTTGAAAGCAATTAACCCGATGTTACCGGGTCGTAAGTGGTATGCTTGAATCTCATTATGAGAGTATATACTATTACCCAATTAATTGGGTAATCGAATGCGTGAAAGAAATGAAAGCATATAAGCGAATGGAAAGCTTGATTTCTAATAGTTGACATAGGAATGAAAACTATGTCATTAAGAAGTGAATCTTAAAGGTTTTGAGTAAAATATACGAGTATTATTTAAACTCTCGTATGATGAATGTGCATGATACGTATACTTATGTAAATTAAGTAAGGCACAAAATGAGAGGTATAGTAATGTAGAACGAATGAGGCAAGTTGAAGGTAACGTAAGGATATGTATGGTACAAAATGACTATAGAAAAGTAGAATTATGCTAACTATGGAGTTAAGCATGTAGGTATAACTATGAAGTAGTATTTTGTTGTGATAACAAAACAAGATTTGAATGTTATAGAATGTGTGTATGAAATGTAATCTTAAAAAACAAGATTAAAGTATTAGATCCGTTATAAACAAATCCCACGAATGAACGTATTATCACAAGCCTGAAGAAGTATGTATATTGACCTATTATAAACGGGTCAAGGGAAATGAGAATGTTACGTGGAAGTATAGCATGGAAAGTATAGATTTGTTAAGAAGAAGTCAATTGTATAAATACTTATGAATTGAGATAGGATGATTGCTTATAATTATGATGTGACTATGAAGTCAAACCTAGATGTGTGTGGGCAAGAGGAAAGGAGAAAGGTTTCGGGGACGAAACCTTATTTAAGGCGGGTAGACTTGTAACACCCCAAAACCCGAATGTTTATATTCGTTAAATGTTCTAATATGGTACATCAAGAAATAAATAATTAGGTTATTTTACCTAGTTAAAGTTTATGGCCAAAACTATTAAATAACGAAATTTGTGCCAAATATGTTAAGTGGTAAAACATGAGGGGCTAGATGGTAAAGAATGTAAGTGGAGGTGTTAAAAGAAAGTAATAACACACACAAACACACAATCGTGTGTGTTCTAGATCGATCAGTAGCTCCCAAAGGAGCCAAACCCTAGCTCAACCTTAAATGATCAAATTGAAGGGTAAATCGAAGCTTAAATTCATGGATAAACATGGATTAATGATCACCATCACAAGAGGATCATAAGGTATGTCTTAAATTCTAGATTGGTGATCTTCCACGAAGTGGGTTATGTTCTAATCCGTGAATTGGTATGAAATTGATGATGTATAAGGGTTAGAATCATCATATAGAGCATAGGTTATGTATGGTTTGTGTTAATTTGATGTTTAAGGGTGAAACCCATTAGTTATGGTGAGAATGATGATTTGAATCATCATCTATGTTTAATTCTTGTTGAGTGTTGATGTATTTTGATTTGTATGATGGATTCTTGTTAGAGGAATTGAAAGAAATGTGATAGTAGTATGTTTGATGATTATGCATGTATGATTCGTGTTGATTAGAAGGAAGAAATTGATGAATTATGTATGAAATTAGAAGATTGTGCATGAATTAGTTGTACGTTATGCTTAGAAGGTAGTACGCACACCACGTGTATGATAAAATGGATATAGTGTCATCCGTATAGCCTATCATGATGATACGGGTATAAAATGATAAGTCGAAAGTTAAATAAAATGAATTGTTGACTTTCTGAAAGTCAACTACGAACAAGAAGCATGATTTGACTCATTGTCGTAAAGATATGGTTATAGGAAGTCGTATGGTACATGTTATAACGATACGTTTTAAATGGAATGATATGATGAATTACATGAGCTTGTAAGAATGTGAAATTGGTCACATGTGCTATGCTTGTTGGAATTGACTAATTAAAGTCAAATGTAAAAGATGTAATTGTTATGATTGTTAACATGTGCAATGAGTATGCTAACAAGAATGTAATTGCGATGATATGAAAGTATAGGAATCATGTCGAGACGGACTCAAGCGCGAAAGGCTAACGGGTCAAGAAGCGGCGTGGAAACGGATGTGAACACGGATGCATGAGGTAAGTGATTTCCGTAATCACTTCTTAGTTGTTTACGTAAAGATATGTGTTAGTTAATTAAGGTATGATAATTGAGGACTAATAAGGATGGATGGTATGAAATCGATGATTTTCGTTAAGTAGATATAACGAGTCGAAGATGGGGTTTGTTGTTATATCGGAATGAAGAGTAGTAAAGGGTTACGGTATGATAACCGGGTAACGTGTATGATTGCACATAAGTGCGCTAGTTAGTAAACGGAGGTACGGATAAGTAGTCGAAGGACTTAGTTGTGAGTTATGACTAATGGGTAAACAATTTCACGAATGAAACTTGGTTTAACAAGGTTGGTTTTAGTATAATCGAATAAAATGAATGAAATAACGCATAACGGGGATCGGGTGTGTAAACCCCAAGTACGAAACTCCGGACAATGTAAAAGTATCATGGTAGTAATGTTCATGCAAGTTTTGGGCTAAAACAAATGAGTTGTGTGATGAAAACAAGAATGGGTAAAATTGTCCGAAAATGAAAATATAGGCGTAAATGCGTAAGTTAGGAATTTCCTTAATCCGGATGTGGGATTTTAAGTTCATATGATAGAATGTGAATTTACAAGCATGTAGGAAGAAACGGGAGGTTAAACGGGTAAACGGTTCAAAAGTTATGCGCGTTTTAGTGCGTACGGACGACGAAACGAATCTGCAGAAACGTGCACTTTCTAGAGGGCGTCGCCGACGGGTAGGGAGGGCGTCGCCGACGGGCACGGGAAAGTCAGTTTTTCTTCGACGCCCTAATTACCTGTCTACGGGTGTTTCTGGCTACGGGCAAATGCAAAGCCCGTCGCCGACGGCCCTAGGGGCGTCGCCGACGGCCTCCCCAAGTCCCAAACGCTGAAATCTTGTTAGTTAAGTTGATTTATGTACCGTAGGCTTCGGTTTGATATCCGTGGACTACGGCGGACTTTCCAAACGTGATTTTGATGGTTCCTTAGATGTTTATGGGCTATAAAGCTAAGTCTAAGACCCATGTAAATAATGTATGATTATGTAAGAGGTACGCGTGATCTAGTACGTGTTCGTTAAGGTATGTACGTATGTAGATATGTATGTATGTATGTATGTATAAAGATATGTACGAGTGTATGCATGTATGTAAAGATGTAGGAGAGGTATGTACGTATGTAGATGTGTATGTATGTATGTATGTATGTATAAGGATATGTACGAGCGTATGCATGTATGTAAAGATGTAGGAATGGTATGTACATATGTAGTTGTGTATGTAAGTACGTATAAAGGCATGTATGAGTGTATGCACGTATGTAAAGTTGTAGGAAAGGTATGTATGTACGTAGATGTGTATGTATGTATGTATAAAGGTATGTACGAGTGTATGCATGTATGTGATGATGTAGGAAAGGTATGTACGTATGTGTATGTATGTATGTATGTATAAAGATATGTACGAGCGTATGCATGTATGTAAAGATGTAGGAAAAGTATGTACGTATGTAGTTGTGTATGTATGTATGTATGTATAAAGACATGTATGAGTGTATGCACATATGTAAAGCTGTAGGAAAGGTATGAATGTATGTAGATGTGTATGTATGTTTATATGTAAGTACGTATGTATGCATGATTTAGACACATTGGGTGTTAACGTTATTAGTGGTGTACCTTGAGAATGAAAAGTAATGCAGGTACACCATGAAGCCTCACCAGGAAATGGATACGCAGATGAAATGCTTAAAGTTTGAAAAATGACGAAATGTGAAATGTACGTGAATGAATCTTATTCATATAATGTGTGCTAATGTTATGATGAATGTGGTGAGTGCAGGTTATACAGATCACGGGTGATTATTCAAGGAATAGAGATCGAAGACCGAGTCACAAGATAGATTGTACGGGATTAATTGAGTATGTACTATTAGTAAACAGGACTTATGCCTTATTTATGGAAAAGATACATATTAAAATGAACCTTCAAGTAAGTCAAGACGTTTGAAATGAAAGAAATTTTATAGCACGAATTTCCGCTGCGACTTTTTGTCAAATACGAATTAGGGTCTTACAAGTGTTTGCAACAGTCATGTTGCATACAGTGGCGGAATCAGAAACTTTCTTCAGTGGGTTCGTTTTTGTAGATTGTCGCTAACTTTTTCCAAATCATAAGGTTCTCGCTAATTTTTTCTATTGTTATCCAAACCGAATGGGTTCATGTGAACCCACAAAACAGGGTTGGATCAGCCACTGTGTTGCAACCTGCAGAACCAATGAATCAGAACAACGCAGAAGACATTTTCTTAACTTATTTATTTTAATAATTTACACAAATATATCTTCAATAGAGTTAATTACATAAACGGCCCTTATTATTAAATATAATTAATTACAAAAATAAACCCTCTAGTTATGAAAGGTCATTTTTGTAAAACTTAACAAAAAATTCAACAAGGGTTAGCCTTAGTACTCAACATTGTGACAAATTAAAACGTTATATCTGATTTTGCAACAAAAAACTCTTAATACCCGACATTGAAACTTGGCAGAAACCACAAAAACCAACGGTGTAATTTTTTCAATATCTTATTTAAAGATAATATTTATAAAAAAAAACCCGATGCCTAAAATCCAAAATCTCAATTAGAGTGGGGATGCATGATATTTAGATATTCTTATTTATTAAATACAATATATATAATGAAAGTGTAAAATACAATAGCGCTTATCGTGCAATGCGTCTGTGAACAAAAGATTGAGTCGTGTGTCATCCTCATAACGTGCGTGGTTATATATATACCATGCGTAATTCGGAACTATATGGTGAAATCTGGAATACTTGAATGCTCCGGAACTTGGGGAATTCGGAACTTTTATGAAATTATGCAATAATGTGCGTAATTATATAATATAGCGTGCGTAATTATCCTCATAACGTGCATGATTATATATATAACGTGTGTAATTTGGAAATATATGGTGAAATCCGGAATACTTGAATACTACGGAACTTGGGTAATTCGAAATTTATGTAAAATTATGCAATAACGCGCGTAATTATGTATTATAATGTGCGTAATTTTGCAAATAACGTGCGGGATTAGGGTTAATGCAACCCATGAGTAATAATCAAGGAGTGGATTGTATCAATCGTGCGGTTGTGATAGTCATAGCCCGGTTAACGTACAATGTTACTTATCATGCGATGCGTACGCGACTATCACAACAGTACGATTGATACAATCCGTTCCTTGATTATTACCCATGGGTTGGGTTAACCCTAATCACGCATGTAATTTGCATAATTACGCATGTTATAATGCACATTATTGCATAATTTCACATAAGTTCCGAATTACTTGAGTTCTGAATTACCCAAGTTCCGGAGTATTCAAGTATTCCGGATTTCACCATATAGTTCCGAATTATGAGGATAACGCAGGTTATAAGGATGACCCGCAGCGCAATCTTCTATAAGGATGACCCGCAGCGCAATCTTCTGTTTCACCATATAGTTCCGAATTTTAGATTTTCTATATATACACACTATAGATACATTTGAAATTGTTGGCATATTAAGGTGGACGTTTTTTAGGTGGTTTGGAATTGTTTGCATTGTAGATGCTCTCATGAACCCATCGAGTCAAAGCACCTCGAGCTTTTAAAAAGCAAGATTGTTTTTAGTTATTGAAAACCGAAACCGAACCATTGAAATTTTAAATGAAACCAAACTGCTAGTAACGGTTTGGTTCCAGTTTTATTTCACGGTTTGAGCTTTATGGAATTCTTATATATATATATATATATATATATATATATAACGCATGAATAAAAGAAACTGTACGCAAAGTTACATAAAATCAAGCTATTCAAAATTGGTGTGATAACCTTATAATGTATCCATGAAATAATGTGCAAAAAAAAATACAAAGATTTAAACAAATGAACATAATATATTTGGTTTAGAATTATACCTTATTATCAGGGGCGCAGCTTAGGCATAGCCCGAGGGGGCGCCCGACCCCCTGAACTTTTCGATGCGTAGTGTTATGAATAGTACTTTCGTATAGAAATTTTTTAGGTATATACGTTTCCGCCCCCCCGGTTTCGGAAAATTTGGGGGGGGGGGGGGAAGCTTCACCAATGCTTATTAATTATGTATCATTGATTTTATAGAGCGTCTCTATATATCTATTACGTATCATCTAATCTAGCTGATAATAAGGAATTCTAATTAATGTCACGTGACATTCTTCAATTAATTTAGTAATAATATTGTTAATATTATTAATTAATATATTAGTTTAATATCCTAAATATTATTATTATTATATATTAATGTATAATAACACTCTGCATGTATAACACGTACAGAAAACAATTGTTTTCATGATACGTAATAATCCGGCTATATCATATCGGTGCTAAATATTAATCATGTTTATTTAATAAAATATAGAGAAAAATATCCGGATAGTCTCGGTAGTTTGCTTCGTTTTCATCTATAGTCCTTACACTTTTAAAATTACAGCTATAGTCCCCAATTTTTACAAATTCCTTATCGGATAGTCCCTAGCTTGGATGGGGTTAAAATTTTCAATTAAGTGTCTGTAAAATAATAAAATTGCCCTTGTTCTTAAATTAATACTAAAAAGTTAATAACATCAATATACCAACTAGTAGGGCCCACTAGCACAAGATCTCATCACTAATATCTCCGGCCACCATTACCATCACCCCCACCTCTAACGTCTCCGGCCACCACCGCTCGCCGGCAATCTCCGGTAACCCCCCTCCTCTTTCCTCTGTACATAATCCACAAGCTAAACAAGACTCCCTAACCATTCATATGCCATATATTCTCTCTCCATAGATCCATTTTGCTAAAAAAAAATCATTCTCTCCATAGATCCATTCTCCTTGATGTGTAAAATGTTCAATTATATTTTAAAAACACCAGTTAAAAAGTCAAACTAGCTCAATAACATACAATCGGCAAGTGCACCGGTCGTTATGTAGGCGAGTCGGTAAGACCGAGTATCAATCCGTGGACACAATGTCGCGACTCTCGATACTAAACTTTTGTCGAGTCTTAGTCTAGCAATTTTTTGTTGGATTCTTAAGATTTTATTAGCTAGAAAGCAAGTAAATAGGCAAACACAAAAACAGAGCGCAAACAGAAGATTTGGGTGCAGTCAGATGATGGAAAAATAACTACCTAGGCAAGATACATGTCAACTTACTCACGGTACTCATAATGAATAACTAAGTTTTGGCTACCGGGATCTTAAGGTTCACTAAACAAGACCTAAACTGACTGGCAGATCATTCTCCAAATAGGTCGCAATCTAGGGTCAAGAAAAGTGTGTCAACTCACCGGTTAATATCAGATCACCTCTCGGTCTCTCCAAGTAGGTTATGGTACCCTAAATTTAGATTACCTCTCGGTCTCACTAGAAACGATACATCCGGAAAGTGTAAAGGATGTACGGGGTGGTGACTCTAATCAGGTTCTAACCCGGTTTGCTAAAAATCACAAGAAAACCTAAGGTAATTCACTCCCGTGCAATTAACACCTAACCCGTCTAATAATTAAGACAACCCGACATCTAATCTCCTCTCGGTCTCAAAGATGTTAGAATATTTAATTACCAAATAGTTTATTAATTTGCTCTTAGGATTTACTACGTTTAGTAACCACGAGATAAGTCAAGAACACAAAGTTAACAAAATCACCTAAACTTAGAGTCAATCAATACGCAATTAATTTTCAACCAAGAAAAAGTGGAACAAACTTAAACTATCAATTATCAAATACGCATATACATTAGAACCATAATAAGGACACTTTTACCAAACCATAAAGCCAAAACAATAATTATTCAAACCAAGAAACCATAAATAAATTAACAATTATTCATAGCCTAAGTAGCAATAAAAAATTTAGCCAAACATATTCATAAACGAAACACAAGCAAGATTAAAATATTCGAATACAGAAAACATGTTTATAATATTCAAGTTAAACAAACCCAAAAACAAATAAACAAAACTCTAACCGAAGGCAATAATTTTTTAAGCTAATCCTCTATCCTAAGCTTTCTCTTCTATTCAACACCTTCAATCGCCTCCTACTTGTTTTCCTCTGTTCGTTCCCTATTGCCCCTTCCTTCTATTCGATGCCTCCAGCAACTTCTATATGAATATTATATAGAGTTAAGTTCCCGTGAAAATAAAATAAACGTACGAAACGTACGAATTGAAAGAAAGTAAAAAAAAAGTGGCGGTGGCATTTTGGTAATTATCAGCAACTTCAAAATTACTCTAGTAGAGTAATTTTGAGCTTCTGTAGAGTAATTTTGTAAAAGTTCATGTAGAGTAATTTTGGTCGTGTAGGGTAATTATCAAAATTACACTAACCCCCCCACCCCCAAAAAAAAACCTAACCCCCCCCCCCCCCCCCCCCAACTAAAAGCTAAAAACTAAACCATAAAGCTAAACCCCATAACTAAATGCTAACAAAATTACTCTACAATACATTTTTCAAAATTACTCTACAGAAGTCAAAATTACTCTACTAGAGTAATTTGATAATTACCCTACATTTCCCAAAATTACTCTACAGATGCTCAAAATTACTCTACAAGACACTTTTTGTTTTTTCCCCAGTAATTTTGAAGTTGCTGATAATTACCAAAATGACACCGCCACTTTTTGTTTTTTCCCTCGATACGTACGTTTCGTACGTTAATATTATTTTTATTTGATCCTTTACCATATTATATATCCTCCTCGCCAACCGAATTTCTTTTAAAACATGATGATACGGATGGAAATAATAACAATAAATATTCTCTCAAGTTAGAGTTTGTATAAACAAATAAGATTAGCCGCCTGCCTTTCAGGATTCAAATTCCAAAAAGAAAAGTGCGGTGGCTTGGCATGGTAATATGGGCGATCTTTAGGGGTATTTCAGTAATTTTGTTAGTGTTTTACCCATAGTGACTTCATTAATCTTTCAAGTGAAATTAACATGAATGAATACACGCAACACATTAAGGATAAAGGGTGTGGGGGACATGGTTGGGTCATTAATTGCCATGTAGGA
Organism: Helianthus tuberosus; assembly: GCA_030545235.1. Classification (NCBI taxonomy): domain Eukaryota; kingdom Viridiplantae; phylum Streptophyta; class Magnoliopsida; order Asterales; family Asteraceae; genus Helianthus; species Helianthus tuberosus. The sequence continues at coordinate 181,497,977 of CM060432.1, read as the reverse complement.
TCATTAGTAAATTGCTACACCACCCCCTTGTTTCATCCACCATGGTTGGCATGGATTAAACCATGGCAACCATGACCCTCATTTCCTTTTTTAATATTCCTTTTTCCTTTTTTACAAATAAATTAAAATAACAGAATAGTGGTTTGGGTCATGACCACACCCTTAGGGTAGTGGTTTCGAATGATGAATTAAAAGTAAGTGACATGGCGCTAATGTGGAGGATCATGAAGACCATGAGGATCATGACCACACCCTATAGCCTAATAACCACAACTCCATTTTCTAATTCCCTGAACTGAAATAAACAAGCAATTAATAGAATTTTTTTATCAACATTTCAACTCATTTAATTGCATTTATAACTTTTTTCCATATGAACGTAAATTAGACCATCTTTGTAAATTCCTTCTAACAAAATTAAAGAAACTTTAATTTGTTTCAATTGTATTTTTATCAATGATGAAACCCTCAAAATCGTAGGAAATATCAAATATTATATAAAAATATGTATAATTTAAACCAAATCACTCCTCGAAATCACGTTTGGAAATTTGAAACCAAATTGACCAATTATATAAAAAACCGACCGTGTAATCAAACCGATGTCTGGTTTGACCGCTTTCACACTTTTAAACCGAACTGTGAACGCCCCTAAGGACCAGTACCGATGTTATCAAAACTTGTAACATTATTCATTTTTATGGTTTTTAGTTCTTTTTCGGTTGATATAACAAGTGTCAGTACCATAACAAACTTAGTAAATAAGTATCGTCACAAACTTAATAGATACCGACTGAACTCTCACATGCTTATACAAGCTAACTAATGCCAAGTTCAGGTCTCAGTTTTATTTAATGCAGATTTGGTTATGAATTAATACTGAATATTTAGAAAAACAAATATAGAGTATAAAGTAACTAGGTAATAAGAGGATTCACATTCATTTCCTTATTCTTATCCATATATTTGCCTTATGTCCAAGGCTTGATGCAAAACTACAATCGAGTCGGGGGTCTCACTGGAAGCAGCCTCTCTATTCCTACAGGGTAGGGATAAGGTTGTCTACATCTTACCCTCCTCAGACCCTACTATAGCTATGCTATTGGTGTGATTTACTGAGTATGATGATGATGATGATGATATTTACACAAAAACTAATTACTTTTTCTCTTTCTTTTTTAATTAAATAATATTATTTTATACCTTTATCATTATATTTTCTCTCTCCACTCACAACTATTTCTAAAAATATATAAAAAAAATATATAAGAGGCGAACAGTGTTACCGTATATTTACAAAAGAATAGTAACATTTTTATATATTTTCTCTCTCTTCCACACACAACTAGTTAAAACTACCAAATTTTATTCCTTATAATATAACTAACCCTACACACATATTTTTAAGATTTTCAATGTGAATGCTCTAAGAGCATAATTGCATAAACAACATGCTCAACAAACCAGCCCAAACGACGATGCAACGTTGGAGGAGTGGTGACTAGGCGGTCCCGAGAGGAGGTCCGCTCAAGCGGACCGTTGTTTAGTGGGTCCTGGCGATTTTGATCAATTTTCATCATAAATCTTCAATAATTTACAAAAAAAAAGAAAAAAAAAAAAGCTTTGAGAGGTGGAGGGTTTCTTGGATGGTTACAGGAAGGAGGAAGAAAGTTGAAGATGACCTTATCATTTATTTATTTTGATATTTCACTTTAGGTCATTGAATTTATAGTGAAGTAACTTTAAAACCTAAAGTTCTAAAATCATAACTAAATTCATTAAATTTTGATAGAAATATATGATAACTAATATTATTATTGATATATATGTTTTACTTAATTAAAATACAATGTTGTAATTAATAACAATAAAAAGGAAAGGGAATTTAAGCATAATGTAATAAGCATGAATACCAACTGGATTTCCAATAATCACAGAAAATAACACCAAGTTAACAGAACTAATGCAGCTTTCGCCATATATTAGTTATTTTTGATGTGGTCAGTGACTTCAGCTTGGAGAAGACAAAACCTGCCCTCGGGGGATTTCCGTCAACGAGAGAATTCTCGTATATTTCCTTGCATTCTTGTACAACCTAGTTTCGAGACGAGAAAAATAGATTTACGTCGAAAGTAGCCCAATGTGCAACTTCAATGCATAAACCTCCTAAATCATTTATCAAATAAAATGTTTATATCATTGAAAAAGTAAAAGTACACAAATGGTCCCTGTGGTTAACCAAAATTTTGGATTTAGTTCCTAGTTTTTCAAAAGTACACAGATGGTCCCTGTGGTTTACACTTTGTAACATATTTAGTTCCTAACTTTTGCCAAAGTACATGGATGGTCCATGTGGTTTGGACCTTGTTACACATTTACTCCCCATTGTTTAGTGACTAAATGCGTTACAAAGTGCATACGACAGGGACCATGGATGTACTTCCGGAAAAAGTTGGGGGACTAAATGTGCTAAAAGTGCGAACCACAAGGACCATCCGTGTACTTCACTGTTATTGAAATTTTAGTTAACCACAGGGACCATCTGTGTACTTCACTGTTATTGAAACAAGCCTCACATATATTATTAAAATATGTGTAAACCCAAGTAAATAAATTACTTGTTTTGACACATAACACAAGGTGGAGACCGGCCATTTAGCAACCTTTAGATTCGCTAATATACATACAACATACCTCCTTTGCATCTTTACGTGGTATTCCTTCACGCAGTCCGACAAGTTTTTCAACAACATCAGGCTGCAATTGTAACAAAAATGGATTAAATACCGAGTAAATTACAAAAATCGTCCTTTATTTTGACACCAGATTGTAAATTATGTTCTTTATCTTCAAGAAGTACAAAAAATGTACTCGATGTTTGCAAACTCTTGCATGTTATGTCCTTTAGCCTTAACTCAGTTAGTTTTCGTAGTTAAATTTGACCAAGTAGACCCCACATGAGGGTATTTTGGTCATTTTTCCCCAAAGACTAAAGTAAATACTCACTCTCTACCATCTAGCAACTCTCTCTCTCTCTCTCTCTCTCTCCCTCTCAGATTGTAGAGAGAGAGAGTTGAGGCAGATTGTTGAGAGAGAGAGTTGAGGTAGACAGTAGAGAGTGAGTATTTACTTTAGTCTTTGAGGAAAAATGACCAAAATACCCTCATGTGGGGTCTACTTGGTCAAATTTAACTATGAAAACTAACCAAGTTAAGGCTAAAGAACATAACATGCAAGGGTTTGCAAACATCGAGTACGTTTTTTGTATTTTTTGAAGATAAAGGACATAATTTGCAATCTGGTGTCAACATAAAGGACGATTTTTGTAATTTACTCTTAAATACCTGCTTAATTAAATTCACAAATAAAACTAGCAAACTAAACATAATTGAACCATACTTACCGGGCAATCAGGTTGATGTTCAAGGATACGTGTGTAAACACGTGCGAAAGTATCAAGACTCTCAGCTGATGCAAGCGCTCTCATATCAAATAGAATCCTAAGTCTGTTTTCAACTTTCTGCTCATACGTTTTAACTTGTACTTTTAATTTACGCATTTTTTATTAGAAAAAGAGCGAATTGCAAGAATTGTCGTTTATCGCATTGGCATAAAGGACACCGCCTGAAAAAGGGTATAAAGATAAAGTACACCGCCTGAAAAAGGCTCATACGTTTGTACTTTATGTTTTAAAGTACGAAACTCATCAATTTTAAACATAAAGGACACCGCCTGAAAAAGGGTATAAAGATAAAGGACAATTCTTGCAATTCACTCTTAGAAAAAAGGAAACACAAATCATTGTGTTCTAGAGTAGGTAACTTACACTAACACTTGAGTACTGCGTGAAAAAATTCATAAGAACCTCTTCATCAAGTCTCATACGTTCAATTGTCTCCACCTTGATGCTATTTTTCTACAAAGAAAATTATAATTATTACGCTCTATCTACATCCTACAGAAAATAATCTTACGACTAGTGGCATAACGGTAAATTCACACAAAAAAAACAATTAAGATCATTCTTCAGAAACCTGAGACAGAAGACGGTCAACGTAAACAATGACTGTTTGTTCCAGGAAAGAATCAACAAAGGACCTAAATGATCGTTCTTCGATATACCTGACAATTGTTAAATCATGATTAAAAACAGAAGTATGTATAACTTAATTACCCAATTAAACAAAAATAAGTTATTAATGTTCAAGCTTGAAACTTACGTATTCACATCCGAAAAATATTCAAAAAATGTTTTCACTAGGGATTCAGTAACATATCCTGCGCTCCATTCTGTATGCAGAGAAAAAAAAAACCATAGTTCCATAAAAAAACAAGTTTTAGCAAAAAACATGATAAAAAGGAATGTTTTACCCTTATGATAAAGTTGAACCAGTAATTGTTGCACTCCTATATCCTCAAATATGACAATGACAGTTTGATGTACCCCTTCCTGAATCAATTAGATATGGTTAATACATAAAATATAGAATAAAATGCTTTTTTCGTCCCTGAGGTTTGGCTACTTTTGCGACTTTCGTCCAAAGGTTTGTTTATCCGCATCTGCATCCAAAAGGTTGTTTGAAATCTTGCCATTTTTATCTAACTCGTTAACTCCATCCATTTTTAACGTTAAGTCAGGGGTATTTTCGTCTTTTTAGACATTTTTTTGTGATGATTAAAGGGTTTGGGTGGGGAGAAAGTCAATAGAGGTGAATCTTTATTTCTTATAGTGTTTTTTTATTTTAATAAAAAATGTCTAAAAAGACGGAAATGCCTCTCATATAACGGAGAAAATGGATGGAGTTAACGAGTCGGATGAAAATGGCAAAATTTCAAACCTTTTGGATCCAGATGCGGAAAAACAAACCTTTGGACGAAAGTCGCAAAAGTAGCCAAACCTCAGGGACGAAAATGGCATCTTACTCCATAAATTATATTAGAAGTTTTGCACAGGCTAACATAATGGAAGTAATATACCTTTACAACGTCCAGAAAGCCTTTACATGCGTCATCAAAATTCACCTGTTGCAAAGATCAAAGTTGTAATTTGGCTTTTCATGTAAAAAAAGAGGATAATTTGACGTTTGATGTAAATATATAACCTGCTCCGCATGAATATTTGTAAGAGCAGCAATAGTGCTAGAAGCAAGTTCCATAGCAAGATCATAACATCGCAAATTATTGTTTATCTGTCATTATTTACATAAGTTTAATTTTTTGGGAAGTTGAAACCATAGTCACAGAATTCGCTAGAAAAGTGGCGAATTTCGTATTGGTACGTTTCGTACCATACGGAATTCGTTTTCGTATGATACGGTTCGAACTTCGAATTCGCAAATTCGCTCCATGAATTCAGCGTTTCATTCCATTCAATTCTGTGAATTTCCTGCACCAATTCACTGAATTTCGTTTGCAATAATAGCGAATTTTAAGGGTCAATACGTATTAGGGTTGGACACGACGCCAATACGTATGTTGGCGGGCTTGTGAAAGAGCGGGAAAATATATATCTGCGATTCAGCCTCAATAATCACACCTTCATCCTCAATTTCCCACCTTCATCCTCAATTTCACACCTTCAAATGACTTTTGGCAAAAAAAGCAAATACAGTGGTGATGATCAAGAAGAGACACATGTGAGCGAGACACAAGAAATTAGTAATTTTTGTTTTAATTTGTGTTTACCGAACTGGAAGGAATGGTGCACCGTACCGATATGAACCTACCCCCATCCGAACCGAATTTGTCCCAACTAGCGAATTGCGAACCTGAACCGCGTACCCGAACCGGAGCGAACCGCGAATTAGGTGACTATGGTTGAAACAACTTAAACAGATAAAGAAAACTGCAAACCATGGCACATATTGGTTCCAAACGAAGTTCTGAAGCAAGTTCTTCCAGTCTCTTTCTTTCGGTTGCTTGAAAATCAATCATTACCTAAATTAAATTATAAAACAAGTTGCTTTCAGATTCATTATTTATAATAGGCAAATTGGATTTGAATAATCCAATCTGGCTATTTTTGGCCAATAATAATAATCCAAACTGAGTTTATTCCCGCCAGTGGTCCAACCTTTTTCATTTTGTTTGTATAATGGTCCGCCGTCAAAAATAACTTAACGGAGTTAAGTTTTTTTCCCGAATTACAAACCGATGTTTTAGGGCTTTTGATCAAACCCAGGATACGAGTCGATTGATGTAAAACTTACCTCGAAACGGTGCTCCAAACGGCTTGATTTTTGTTAATTGGACGTTTAAACACCCGAATTGAAGCACCATTTTAGTCGTTTGGAGCACTGTTTCGAGGTAACTTTTACATCAATCGACTCGTATCCTCGTTCTAATCAAAAGCCCTAACACATCAGTTTGTAATTAGGAAAAAAAAAAAACTTAACTCCGTTATGTTTTCTAACGGCGGACCATTATACAAACAAAATGAAAAAAGGTTGGACCACTGTCGGGAATAAACTCAGTTGTGATTATTATTGGCCAAAAACAGCCAGATTGGATTATTTAAATCCAATTGGCCTTTATAATATAAGAAAACCTTACCCGTCTCAAAACAAAGTCATACCAAAAATTTTGAATTTTTGTTTTTTAAAATGTAGCGTTCAACTTATATTTTGCAAAATGGAAATATTAACAAAAAATTAGAGTAAAATGTCATTTTCGTCCCTGAGATTCGGCCAATTTTGCAACTTTCCCTCAAAAGGTTTGTTTTTCCGCATCTGGATCCAAAAGATTTGAAATCTTGCCATTTTCATCTAGCTCGTTAACTCCATCCATTTTCTCCGTTAAGTCAAGGGTATTTTTAGGGTTTTTTTATTTTGTTAACTTAAAGGGCAATTCGGTCTTTTTCACTCAAGGACTCACTTGTACATTATGCTAAATGCTTGTATGTAAAGTGAAAAAGACCAAATTGCCCTTTAAGTTATAAAAGACGAAAATACCCATGATTTAACCGAGAAAAAGGGATGGAGTTGACGAGCCGGATGAAAATGGCAAGATTTGAAACCTTTTGGATCCTGATGCGGAAAAACAAACCTTTGAACGAAAGTCGCAAAACTGGCCAAACCTCAGGAACGAAAATGGCATTTTACTCAAGAAATTATTTTATTTTGATATTGTTATGTTGCCCTTTTATCTACAGACTATTTCATACATACCTGAATGACGGCTAAAGCAATTCGGTATAACATGACTTGTGTGCTATTTTCTCTAACAAATTGCACTTGTTCATCAAGGATTCTAAACAAGTCAACAGCAGCTGGAGTATAAAGCTTCCCTTTGTCTGTCGATTTCGGTGGTTGTACTTTATCAGCCTCAAGTATATTCAAACACCATCTCTAAAACAATTAAAACAAAATCAGAAACATAATGCTCAATAAGGAAAAACTTTGATGATAACATAATAACAAGTTCACCATTGTTGTTGCTTGCATTCTCTCAACATATGAATCTATTAGAGGATCCATTGCACCACTTTCCGAACAAACTTGCGCTAACGACTCATCAACTCCAAGTGCAATTAGGCTATCTTCGTACTCAACCACCAACCCAGTCAACTGGTTTTATTAATAATAATAAGTCATTCTTAAGATTGCAATAAAAAAATTAAATTAGTAAGCAAAATACCTTTAAGATTCCATATTTGGATTTTAATAATCCCACCTTTAGGTGGTTGGCCAATAATAATCCCACCTTCACATATCGCCACTTGCAGTCCCACGTTTAAAAAAAATTCTCACTTGACCTCCATTAACTTAACTCCGTTTTTTCATAATTTCAAACTGATGTTTTAGGGCTTTTGATCAAAACGCAGATACGAGTCGATTGATGTAATACTTGCCTCCAAATGGCTTGATTTTTGTTAATTGGAAGGTTAAACACCCAAATTGAAGCACTGTTTTCGTCATTTGAAGCACTGTTTCGAGGTAACTTTTAAATCAATAGACCTGTATCCTTGTTCTGATCAAAAGCCCTTAAACATCAGTTTGAAATTTGGAAAAAAAAAATACGGAGGTAAGTTTTGTTAACGGAGGTCCAGTGATAATTTTTTTTTAAAGGTGGGACTGCTAGTGGCAAGATTTCAAGGTGGGATTATTATTGGCCAACCACCGAAAGGTGGTATTATTAAAACCCAATTTGCCTAAATAAAAATAAGTCATTCTTAAGATCGCAATGATAAATAAAAATTTACATGCAATATTTATTTATATACCTTTAAGATTTCCATATTTGTAATATCATTAGCACGCCCACTCAGCAGTCTTAGCCACTGAACAAACCTCTCTGTGTACAGATTCACCATCAGCTGGAATATTTCATATCTACAAGAGCACATTCAAAGTAATAAATGAGTTAATTACACAGATAGTCCTTGTGGTTTATTGAAAGTAACACCTTTGAGTACTAACTTTATTTTGTAACAGGTTTAGGTTCTATGGCTTCGATTTTGTAACACCTTGACTCCTGGAGTACTAACTTTTTTTTGTAACAAGTCCAGGTTCTATGGCTTCGATTTTGTAACACCTTTGAGTATTAAGGCTAACTGCCGTTATTTTTTCTATTAAATCAGTATAAAAAGACTAAAATACCCTTATATAATTTTCTGTTAGTACTCAAAGGTGTTACTTTCACTAAAAACCACAAAGACTATCTGTGTAATTAACTTTTTTTATAACTCATTATTTTCGTAAAAAGAAAATATTATTAAATATGCTACATAAAAATATTTAATAATTATATTCCTAAAATTAAAACACATACAATTACCAAACATCTATTATGAGGGAAAACATTGTAGTAGGGACGATAATAGGATATGTTAGTCATTTTACATTAATTTAACAGAAAAATTAACGGCAGTTAACTTTAATAGTCAAAGGTGTTACAAAATCGAAACCATAGAACCTGTGCCTGTTACAAAAAAGTTAGTACTCAAAGGTGTTACTTTTAATAAACCACAAAGACTATTTGTGTAATTAACTCTTAATAAATAGCTAAAACTGTCTAAGCAAAGAATCATGTTCCCCTCTGAAGAAGTGAAAGACTAAAATCAAATAACATAAAAGAAATTAAAATAACCTTGGAGGAAAACAAGGAGCCACGCAATCGTATATGTCTCCGAGCTCTTCCCCAATCTGAAAATAATTTACAAATAACTGGTTAGCTGCCAGCTGGCAACTTTTATCGTCATTTTTAGCTGAAACTAAATCGATGAGCATACCTTTTTGGCCTCCTCTCTTGCGCCTTGAAGGTTTTCAAAGACAAGCTGTCACAAGGACATTGTTATAATCATACGGTAAAAATTACGATACGGAATTGCATAAATAGGTTGAAGAAGTAAGTACTTCTGATAAGAGTTTGCTAAATCTTTTTTCAACCGCTTTTGTTATATGCTCATAGCATTTATTTTTGTAGCCTTTTCCCTGTTTTGCCTCAGCAGCTTGTTCATCAAGAATCTCTTGCATTTCAACAATCCTACAAGTAACAAAAAAGTTTTCTAGAAGATTCCATTAACCCTACTAAAAAAAGTGTTAACAGTGTTGTAATAATAAACGTACCTTAAAGCACGTACAAGTGTTTGTGGGCTGCAATTAAGAGACAGATGACACTCGTAAACTAAAAGTTACATATGAAGGGTACAACTGTAAATTAGCATACCTTTCTTTAGCAAGTTGAAAAAAGTTGGAAATATGTGACCATAAGGTCTGCTCGAACGTCTCCCAGGTCCGATCTACTTCTTCAAAATATTCTCTGTAATATTTTTTGCAAGTCATCAAAATGTATAAATTATAAACAAGAGACTTTGACTTTGACCTTAGTCTGTGAACCTCCTCTGTATGGGATCCTGCAGCGGCTAATGCAAACCTCCGCTTTCCATCAAGAGCTGTTAACCTCTAAAAAATTATGGAAAAAAAAAAGAAAGATGAACACTTAAGATATCACGTTTGGAACATAAGATTGATTTTTTAAACTACCTCATATGTGTTGATGAGCTCTTTATCATCACTTAAAGAATCATGTGCGGCAGCAGCTTCCGCAGAAATTGACATCATCCCCTCTACATCCTAATAGTGGCATTAATTTTATTTTATTGTGCTGGAACTGATAAAATGAACAAGCAAAGAGAGAAACGGTTTCGTAATTGGCCACTTTCGATGCATACCTTTAGGCCTGTAAACGAAGCGAACGTTCATGAACTATTCGTGAACTTGTTCGGCGGGAAGTTCGTTTATTTAATAAACGAAACGGACATGAACACAATTTTTTGTTCATTTAATTAAACAAACAAACATGAACACACGTTTTGTTCGTTCATTTATGTTCGTGAACGCCCGTTTATGTTCGTTTATTTACATTTGTTTATGTTTGTCCGTTTATGTTCGTTTCAATTTAAATACATAAGTAGCTATATTTATATAGATGTTAAACATAAAAGGGACTTTTTAACTACTTATATAAATATAACTAACTGGTACTTGGGCTTTCTAGTAATGCAAATAGGTTTTCCAGTGGAATTTATCGTAATTAATCACTAATTTATATAAAAATTCACTTTATGTTCGTTAATGTTTAGTCATCTATGTTCATTTATGTTTGTTCAGTTATGTTCATTTGCGTCATTTATTGTTTGTTAAATTATGTTCGTTTACGTTTGTGAACTGTTCATTTAGGTTTTAAATGAACAACATAAACGAAAACACCCGTTTTGTTAATAAACGAACATGAACAAAAAATGTGTTCGGTTAAAGTTAAATGGGCAAACACGAATATGCCTTTGTTCGTGTTCGTTCGGTTACCTTCAATGTGGTGTTTAAGTTATTTCGTGCATTGCTAAGAAGCTTAATCTGGTCATGATTGTCAATAAACGTTTTGCATTCTTGACATAACCTGAATAAGTAAACAACTATAATTAGTCTTGAAGTCAACTATATAAATCCTATTTGAGTCATGGGACTTATAGAAGTGATTTCATGTGTCATCAAATGTACCTCTCGATACAAACAAAGTTCTCTAAGATCTGAGTTACAATATTATCAGATGAAGCAAGTGCTTTCAGTACAGCTTGTGCCTGTTCAACCTGTTCAGCAACCATGGTGCTAAGTTGTGCATCATTCGCCTGAAATGATGGAAAGCAAAGGTTAAGTCAAAGTCATTTTTCTTAGTTTTCAATAAGACGTAAATAACTATCAAACCTAGGGCTGCAAACGAACCGAACGAACACAAACACAACCTTGTCCGTGTTCGTTTGTTAAGAAAATAATGTGTTCATGAACATTTACTGAACGAGATTTTTTGTTCGGGTTTGTTCATTAAGGAAATGAACGTGTTCGTGTGTGTGTGTTTGTTCGTTAATTTTAGGTACCGGACAAAAGTGAACACAAACGAACGTTCATGAACACAAGCGAACACATGCGAAGACAAACAAAGATAAACAAGTGTTCGTGAGCATAAACGAATACAAACCACCCCTATCTTGTACGGAGAATGACGAAGAACACGAGCGCAAAAACCCTAAAGCGCAAACAGGAATTAGAGCAGGGGCGTAGTCCACGTAGGAATGAGAGCGGCAACGAAAATTTTTAGCTAGGGTTTCCAGCAAGTAAGAGGTAACACTAAATCACTAATACGTAATGCACTAATGCACTATATTTAATAAATAATTTATTAGTGGGAATTTTGAAGTACTTACATAAAAATTAAAGAATAAAAGTTAATTACCTGTTGGCGAGCAATGTAATCGGCCTTGATTGAAGGACAGGAAAGCAAAAGCTGAGGAAGCGGCAAGAGTTTCGCAACCTCCACAACTGCAGACTCCTCAGCTTTGATTCCTAAATCTTCGTCATTCATCTTGTCTGAAATAATCAAACCTATATCTTCGACCATCATCTTGCCTCAAAGCGTCAACAGAATTTCAAGCGAATTTCATTTGGTAACAGATAAATTCTAGGGTTCTCAAATGTGGGGAAGGAGTAGTAGTAGTTGATCACGCAAAACTTCCTTTTCTTGTATTTCAATCCTTTTTATCTTTTTTTATTTTATTGAAACAAACGCAAAACTTTCTGTTCTTGTATTTTCAACTTTTCTTTATTTTATTGAAATAAACATATCATACACACAAAAGGGACCAAGGTGCTTCTTAGACCATGGAGTATGGTGGGGCTTGGGTCGGGCATTGGTTAACACTTGTACTTTTAAAACTCAAGGCTTCAACCCACTTTTGAAGGGGGTATGGTGGGCGTGGCCAAGCCACATCAGCTTTATATCTTTCTATACTAATAAACAAAAATTCTTTTTGGACACGTGTCGTTCTCTGGTAATTTTTCACCCTTAATTTTTATTTATCTCTTTTATTAAATAATAATAATAATAATGATAATATTAAACATCAATTTAACTAAATCTGTTTATCTCTTTTGTTTAAACAGAAATAAATTAAACAAAAGAGATAAATAGATTTAGTTAAATTGAAAATAACAATATAAATTAAAAAATTTGGGTATATGATCGGGTATATAGTTTGGGTAGACGGGTATGTGGCTTCGGGTAATCGGGTCGGGTATCACCTAATCCCATACCCGACCCATACCCGCAAAAATTTTTAAAACTAATCCCATACTCGGCCCAATACCCGTCTGGCATCGGGTATACCCGTCCCATTTGTGTTAGGTATTAGGTATTCCTGTCGAGCTCGGGTATTTTTGCTATCCCTAACAACAAAATCGTTATCAGTGCCTATGTTGCTGAAGATAAGGAATAAAAGAATGTGTAAACTTTGATAAAGGGTATGGATAAATTAGTAATTTTATATTCAAAAAACTAAAACCTATTTAAAAAGACGAGTTTTTGTGGCTTTTGGAAAAACATATTTTTACCTTCTTCAAAAAGCCAAAAAAAAAAAAAGAGTTTATCATTCTCAAATACTTTTTGAATTTATTGGCTTTTTAAAAAACCCAATAAGTTATTTCAAAACTCAATCTCGAACGCCGTCTAACTATATTTGTTTTTATCAACCCGTCATGCAAATGTCTCACGGAAAAAACAAAGCAAATTAGACGTTTGGATAAAAATGTCAAAAATTCTCAAAGGTGAAGGACAATATGGTACAAAAAAAGTTGTTTTAGATGAAACTGGCAAATATGCCCAAACCTCAGGGACGATTTTGGTATTTTACTCATTTATTTATTTATTTATTTTAGTAATTTATTATTAAGGGTTAGTTTGATCATTTCACATCATGTTAATACAAAATGTTGACGTCGATTTGTGGAAAATATGAAATGTGTTGGTAACTTTTGAAATAAAGAATGTGCTTTTGTAACCATAATTTAAAAACACAAACCGGAAGTTGGTATATACTTGAAGGATGAAAATTGTAAATGTATATAAATAAGATTTTATCCTTACTTAAATAGTTAAGTAACTTATATAAAATTTGAGTTAAATGGTCCTCATTGTAAACCTATTTACGCGTTTTTTTTATCTCCAATGATAAGATATTTCATTTTTTTCTATACTAATAAACAAAAATTCTTTTTGGACACGTGTCGTTCTCTGGTAATTTTTCACCCTTAATTTTTATTTATCTCTTTTATTAAATAATAATAATAATAATGATAATATTAAACATCAATTTAACTAAATCTGTTTATCTCTTTTGTTTAAACAGAAATAAATTAAACAAAAGAGATAAATAGATTTAGTTAAATTGAAAATAACAATATAAATTAAAAAATTTGGGTATATGATCGGTTATATAGTTTGGGTAGACGGGTATGTGGCTTCGGGTAATCGGGTCGGGTATCACCTAATCCCATACCCGACCCATACCCGCAAAATTTTTTAAAACTAATCCCATACTCGGCCCAATACCCGTCTGGCATCGGGTATACCCGTCCCATTTGTGTTAGGTATTAGGTATTCCTGTCGAGCTCGGGTATTTTTGCTATCCCTAACAACAAAATCGTTATCAGTGCCTATGTTGCTGAAGATAAGGAATAAAAGAATGTGTAAACTTTGATAAAGGGTATGGATAAATTAGTAATTTTATATTCAAAAAACTAAAACCTATTTAAAAAGACGAGTTTTTGTGGCTTTTGGAAAAACATATTTTTACCTTCTTCAAAAAGCCAAAAAAAAAAAAGAGTTTATCATTCTCAAATACTTTTTGAATTTATTGGCTTTTTAAAAAACCCAATAAGTTATTTCAAAACTCAATCTCGAACGCCGTCTAACTATATTTGTTTTTATCAACCCGTCATGCAAATGTCTCACGGAAAAAACAAAGCAAATTAGACGTTTGGATAAAAATGTCAAAAATTCTCAAAGGTGAAGGACAATATGGTACAAAAAAAATTGTTTTAGATGAAACTGGCAAATATGCCCAAACCTCATGGACGATTTTGGTATTTTACTCATTTATTTATTTATTTATTTTAGTAATTTATTATTAAGGGTTAGTTTGATCATTTCACATCATGTTAATACAAAATGTTGACGTCGATTTGTGGAAAATATGAAATGTGTTGGTAACTTTTGAAATAAAGAATGTGCTTTTGTAACCATAGTTTAAAAACACAAACCGGAAGTTGGTATATACTTGAAGGATGAAAATTGTAAATGTATATAAATAAGATTTTATCCTTACTTAAATAGTTAAGTAACTTATATAAAATTTGAGTTAAATGGTCCTCATTGTAAACCTATTTACGCGTTTTTTTATCTCCAATGATAAGATATTTCATTTTTGGTTTTTACTATTCACTCACAAGTAACACGAATAACCCTTGTAGTGAATGTCACTTACTTTTTGAAGAAAATTTTGGAGTAAATTCCAAATTACAAAATTATGATTTATAATTATATATGATATTGCATGTTGTCTTATTTGCCTTCTCTAATAACTCAAGATGTCTTTTATTTATGAGCTTTGTACTTTTAATCTATTAAATGAGTTTGAAATAACCAAATTACCCTTGATAAGTGATACCAATCCATTATTTATATAATAAACGAAAATCTTTTTGTACACGTGTCACTCTCTGGTGTCTCCTCCCTTTTAATAATAGTATTACATATTAATTTTATACACAAAATATAATATAATATTAATTAATATAGTTAGAGATAAACGTCTAAATTCAAATTTAGTTAATAATTATCTATAACAAATATAAATGTATCAAATAATATAATAAGTATAATATTGTTTAATACAGTTAGAGATCAAACGTATACTTTCAAATTTAATTAATAGTAAATTACTTTTTGAGTCCCTATGTTTTAGTGGTTTTAACCACTTGAATCCAAAATAAAAAAGTTTAACACTTTGAGTCTCTAACCGCTCATTCACACCCTCTGTAAAAAATTCAAAAAACCTTTTGCAAGGTTGAGTTCTCTAAGTTCTCACAACTCGTAGAAGTTTTCATTTTACTCTAACCATATATATTTGTTAAGATAAAATATATTATTTAGATATAAAGAATAATTACTAATAAGGTATCAAATCACATGTACAAGTAACGAAAATATAACTGTTCTTTATTTTTAC
The DNA here is from genome assembly GCA_030545235.1 of Helianthus tuberosus. Classification (NCBI taxonomy): domain Eukaryota; kingdom Viridiplantae; phylum Streptophyta; class Magnoliopsida; order Asterales; family Asteraceae; genus Helianthus; species Helianthus tuberosus. The sequence goes on along the minus strand of CM060432.1, from coordinate 181,482,421 downwards.
TAATTTATCTAAATAAGTCATTTCATTAGTAAAGATTATATACAAGTTTATAATTTACATTTTTCGTCACTCAACCCGTGTAATACACGGGGTTGTAAGCTAGTATATATATATATATATAACCAAAAACAACTAAACATACAACATAATTATTAAAATAAACATACAAAATAATTATCAAAATAAAAACCTATCATTCTTCGTCGGTTTCGAACCCAGGAATCGTTGAAACATGTTCCACCAAATCAGCTCGAAGGTTGTGATGTATATCCCTTGACTTTATTAAAAATTCATTTGCCGCTTTATCTTCATCTGTTACGTTACCTGGTTGGGGGTCATCATCATCAAAATTTGACGTGATGTCGCGGTCACAATCAAATTTAATCCAATTACTACTAAATAGATAGCGGTAAGTGGGTATCGAACACAGGGAGTTTGTGGAATGTGTGTTATTTGAAGATTTATCTAAGTTACCTAAAATTAAACTAATTGCAAGAAAAGTAAAATTCAAGAGTTGGTTTGATTGGATTGATTTTAAAAACTAAGAATACTAATTAATTTGCGAAATGAAAGTTGAGTTTGTAAACAATTTGGAGACGAATGACCATCCTAAGTTTCCGGTTTGCTTCAACAATTGTGCTATCATCCACTAGAAAGAACTACATAGACATAGTTCGTGTGTAATTACTTATTGTGATAAAAGGGAACGAAGTACTCAGATTCCTAGAACGTGAGGTTGTTACCCGATGACCAATCAACCCTTACCCAATCCTAATTCTACCCATGATATCTCGATTGCCAACGGCACCAAGAACGTATGGTTTCAAACTAGAATATCATAAGAATCAACAATTTACAAATAAGAAATCACACACCATGATAAACAAGACATAGATAGAGTTTACCATTCTAGAAATATGGAATCAAAACACAATTGTTTCATACAAACCTTCAACCTAGGATGACCATAAAGAACCTAGCCACTCATAGCTTCAAACAACATCTTAACAAGAGTTTCAATGTTCATATAGATCGAAGCACAAAAACTAATGATTAGATAGTGTTCTTCTTGCCAAAAGTCTCCAAAGTTGCTCCAAAAATCGTCCCCCAAGAAGTGGTAACCGAAAACCAATGATAAGTCTCCATAAATCCCCTCAAAATGGTCATTAAATGCGTGAGTTACATGAAAACATCAGTCGGAGCCGTAACCTACGGCTCCCAGCCGTAGGTTACGGCAAGCAGTGAGTCTTACGGCCAGGAGCTCCTGTCTTACGGCTGGCAATGTTGAAAACTTGTTTTTAGCATAACTTTTTCGTTTCAACTCCGTTTTCTTCACCGTTTTCGCCTACGTTCTCGTAATTTCATCCTCTATCATGCTATCCTCTTAATTCTTCAATTCCAAAATTTTATTTTTTATTGATGCTCCAAATTCTTTCCCTTTTATGCTCCATTTGCACCTGCACGACCAAACAACTAGTAGTTACCAAGTTCAAACAATTAAACGTGTAAAGCATGGGATTTTAATCTTTTTAAGGCACTTAAGGGTTGTCCTACGGACCACCCGTCAGTTACCTGGTTGGGGGTCATCATCATCATAGTAGGTTACGACCGCTCTACCTTCATCCTCCAAAATCATGTTGTGAAGAATGATACATGTGTACATCACGTTTCCAATTTGATCCTTGTCCCATAGTCGACAAGGCATTGCCAATATTCGCCACCTTTTCTTCAAAACACCGAATGCTCGCTCGACGTCTTTACGTGCAGCCATCTGGACCCTGTTAAACTTTAATCTCTTTGGATCTGAGATTATGTAGAACCACCGAATAGGGGCGGCCTTGAGGGTATGCGGGGAGGACCACCGGCCAGGGCCTATGATTCCGAGGGGCACATTTAAAAAAAAAGAACCCGATATATATATTAGTTGAACAATTATAGTTGGACCCTTCAAAAATGTATCATGTAGAACAGTTAAAGTGCAAAAAAGAGTAAAACTAATGAGAATTGAACTATTCTGGGCAGCCTCCGAGGACTTCTGCAACTTGATTTTGAAGAGAAGTTTTTTTTGAAGAGAAGAAGTAGAGGTAGGGAAGATAAGGCTTTTAGGTATAATATAAATATTTTAATGCCTAGTATTTAGTATAGACTTATACTAGACCTCTTTTAAAGTGATAAAAGTGTCTGCAATCTTACACAACCATTGTTTCAGATTTCAAATAAACTATTTAATTTATTTTTAAGTTTAACATATGCATGTGTGAATTTAGGGAATTTAAGTTTTTGCAATTATTTTATTACTTTTTAACATATTATTGTGAATTTATCATATTTTCGGTTTATAAAACTTTTGTCATAAAAACCTTTGATTGTAGAATTATAAAATATTTAACTAACATATTTTTGTTTAGTAATGAAGAGTGGGAAATTGAAACAACGCACATCAACATCCACGCACAGCCTTGAAGGCTTGAACAGGTGAACGAAAATCGACAAGGGCCTTTGGCTGCCAATTCCGGTATGATTATTGATTAGTTAGGTGTTATTTAGCTAATGATTTTCGATTATTAAGGCGTTAATTCGTTAAGGTCTAAGGGGCACATTTTTTTAGCTCGAACAGAGCACTTGAATTCTCAGGGCCGGCCCTGGTCCTTGAGTTAAAAAAGTATGTCATACACGCCTTTTGGTTAAAAAATTTGAATTGAAAAAACAAAACATTTAAATACACATTGCAATAATCAATACTATTAAATTAAATGCATATCTTAATTATCATTTATTAATAATAGCTGTTTTGGTCAAAAATTAACGAAGCAATTAAGTGATCAAACTTAGTATGTGAGGTAGCGTGCTATTGTGGTTTGCAAAAAAGTGTTTGCTTGGTTGATAATGAAAACAGTTTCAGGATATAGTTTCAGGATAATGAACTATATCAAAAATGACAAGTAAATGCGAGTAAAATAAAATTCAACACAGGATATACGAGGAAAGCCCTTGATCAATCTAGATCGCCGGCACAAAACCTCGGGAGCTGACAACCGTCAGCCGCCTTGTTCTTCGTATTGCTTGAATAACCAGGATACAGTGCAGGATAATGCTCAGATCGCTACTAAGTGTTACAACGATTGCAAGTAATGAGTGTTAATGTGTGTTTGATAGAAAGAAATGTGTACGAGTTAGAGAGCTTAATGTGAAGTGAAGTGTCCTATGATCTAGCCATCCGTTTATATAGTTATAACAATAAACAAATTTTCCTATAAACTAGGGATACTGCCGCATATTCCCTCTTGACCGTTGAAAACATATTCCTCCGGCTTCAACGTCCATTTCCCAACAATATTGAGCGAGTCTTTAGGGAGACTTAGTCTTTGTGCACGTTTATAACGTGCAGCTAAGATCTACAAGTAAACCATTAGTCATGATCAAGATATTCCCGCAGGATGTTACCAATATCCTGGTTCAGTATCCTGATCATCAATGAAGAATAAAAAGTCAAGATATATAGTCAGGATATGGGCTCAGAATTCCACCCATTACAATTGTCCCCAAAAATGTTGTCGTTGTGGATATAGCTCTAACGGTTACATTTTTCTTTCTGCAGGATATTAATGAGATAGACATGACTGATGGGACTTGGTGCAACTTCCCATGCAAAAATCACTCATTAGTTGCCTATATCTTCTCATCTCTTCAACCTTTTAACCACCATTCTAGAATTTTCAAAAGGTAACTTCTTAACTTTAACCCTTTTTTCCTTCTTCTTCTCTATTGGTTAACCATGACGAGGCAAACCCGGTCATCCTCCGGCGACTCGGTCCCTACCTTCATTGCTCAAAACCTACTCCGGAATCCGGAGTGAGAAATCTGTTCATTTGATAATGCTTACTTATCGGCCCTTCGTTCGTCCGGTATCTTCCCGGACGGAACTGTTTTACGGCCGTATGATCGGGACCTCCGATCAGACGTGTCATCGAGCGAATGGCTTTGTTTCCTTGCTTACCCCTTCACCCTAGGTCTTAAGTTCCCATTTCCTGATTTCATCATGGATTTCTTCCGTACCACCGGCCTTAGTGTCACACCCCGACTTTTCCACGTATCACTGGTGGGCCCGGTGGGGGAGTATCGTGACGTAGTTGATATCATTATAGTCAAACAACACAATATATAAATGCACTGCGGAAGCAAAAGATAAATATATATTACAATCCGAATATAAAGTAATATCCAGTATTACAACAGAAAGTAAAGGATCCACAGGCGGATCAAAATAAAAAGGAAAACTGTTCAACAGACTTTGACATTTAGAGCTTGCGAGACTTGAATAATGATGCCTGGAGTAGCCAGCCTATTTCGTCTAGTACCTGCACTTAGTCTTTTTGGAAAATACGTCAGTTTACACTGGTAAATACAACTCAACTGACTCATTTTGAAAAGAGTTTGAAAATTGATTTGAATGCACTTCGGCAAAATATCTTTTATAACTTGGGACAATTATTTGTAGATAATCTTGTATACAGTTTTACTTATTTGTCGTCCATTGGTACCGGTTAGAAGAGCCGGCTTAAGTTAACTGACACGCCACAGGTATAATGCCCACAAGGTTGATTCCTTTAAGTGGGTTACCAGATTTTTTTTACATAATGCATCTGTCAGGTGTACGCCTACACCCCGTGCTTAGGTCGTGGCCATTTCGTAAAATGATGCCAAGGATATCCGGGACATGGTCATTTAACCCCCAAGGGCCATACACCAAATAATACAGAATAAAGCGGGTTATGTAAATACATTAATCACAATCCGATTTAAATGACTACATACCCGACCAAGCGGTACTTTTATAGTACCGTATCCCAAGCCCGTATAGGGAAAATAAGTTAAGAGTATTTACCTAAGCAAAGTATAAATCCAATACAGTAAGTGTACGTAGCTTTTACTAGGCTCCTAATCTGGAACGAAGGTTTTTAATAACCTATTAGAATCCTAACGGGTCTTTAATTAAGCTTAGACTTAGACCGGTTAGTTTTCAAAAGGTAGACACGGATCAAACGCATGATAAAGCAAAGACCGGTTTAGAATGTGGTTTTGACCCGACAAGCTTGTATGCTTGTTTAATATGGGTAACTTAATCACACTCTGGATTTTGAGATAAAAACGATATGGTTTGAGCCGTTTCGGCTAATATATGTAAACTAGTTACATAAGCCGATCCGAACGCGACAAGTGCGTAACGAGTAACCAAAAGAATCATATACAGGTTTCCTAAGTTAATATGCCTTAAATATGTTGTGATATCAGTAGAATACCTTCCATTATGCCCAAAACGAGTTTAATCTCAATATAAGCCCCATAGGGGTAATTTGGTCATTTTAAAGATTATAAAAGATATTATTTAAGTTTCTGAGATTCGGGTATGAATACATCAGTAAAATAACTTATTTTAATAGGTCATATCAGTTGGTAATAAGTCTTATGTGATAAAATGGTTTTAAACCCAAACTATGCGTTTAATACGCTTAAAAAGTCATTTTAAGCGATTTCCGGGTTATGTGGGAAATCTGAGTTTTTTGATCAGGTTAATAAGTTCAAAATACTTAATTTATCAAATAAAATCATTAGCAACTAGATTGGCATCAATATACTATGTAGAACTCATTTATACACAAAAAGGGTATAATCGGTATTTACCGAATCAACGCCATAACCTTAGGTTATGAGCAGGTTAAAAATAATTAAAAATCTTTAAAAATCCCAAAATATTATATTACATCATTGGGTAAAAGGTTTGGTGTCAAAAATTGGGTTTAGATAGGCTTTATGCTAATTACGCCGTTTAATTACTAAAAGGCGTTATAATTACGCTAATGAGCATAACTCCTAATCTAGACCTCCAACTGATGTAAAATTTTAGGGACATGTTTATAAATCAGTAGTAAAGATTATTGTCCTTTCATATTTCTAAAATTCTCGTTTTATGGTCAAAAGGGCATTATGGTCAACATTTAGGCAATTAACGGAAACGTGTAAACGAATCGGGTAATCAATGAACCCACCACAGAGGGTTATGCTAACAAGTAGCCTGGTCCTAAGGAAGCTCTAAGGCATTTCTAAAACATACCAAAGCGGGTCAGAACTGAAGTCAAAGCAAAAGTCAAAGCTTTGCGACTTTCGGTTTCGAACCGGGTCTAAACAGAAAATTGTCGGGTTGAACATGTTTAGACATGTTCTTACTTTATTTACCAAGTTATATTAATGATAAAACAGGTTGCATGGGTTCTACATTGCTAATTATGCATAAATTGGAAATTAAGCATTCTGTTGACTTTTTAATAACAAGTTTGACCCGACATTTGACCTAGTTAGAGTGAGAATCAGAGGGTGCCCTTTTAAGGGTTTATTGCCCACATAATTACCAACTTATAACTACTTTCAATTCGACTAATCACTAGACCATTAGTGATTAATCGTGAAGTCAACCGTTAATTACGACGGTTTGACTTTTAAGCTAAAACTAAGCAAAAACTCAACTAAGAAAGGTTAAGCATACTTACCAAAGTCTAATGCACTATTAGAGATGGCTTGGGTCTGCTCTTATGCTCCAGGAAGCTCCAAGAAAGCAGATGGAATGAGTGATCATAATGTTGCAACTTTGAAGGCCTTTTATAGTGATTTTGATCTCATTAGATCATGACACACAAGGCTAGCAATGTTCCCAGATCATTTACATGTGTCCCTAAGCCCTAAAATTAGTAGGGGACGCGCATGGAAGTGAAAATATCTGATCTAAGTCGGTTCCAAGCCTGAACAACCAACTTTCATGATTTTCTGCAGCTGGGCAGCCCTTACGGACCGTAAGGGTGGACCTTTACGGTTCGTAAGCCAGTTATCAGGGCAACAATTTTCTTTTCAGTTTGCATCCTTGGCTCTTGGTCCTTCGAAAGGTCAATCCACCTTTATTCTTTGCATTTTGAGCACCTCTAATTGACTTATAAGGGCTTCAAGTCTTATACCCACTTTGTTAAGTCCTTGGTTAACTTGGTTATCACCCGAAAAGTCATAATTTTCAACGTTGACGCTTTAACCCCTCGCATACGAATTTGATCATAACTTTCTCATACGATAACGAAACTTTATGAAATTTTTATCATGCATTCTAGTGAGCATAATTAATCGTTACAAAGCTTCGGGTCTACTGAAAAGGTCACTCAGAGGTATACTTTAAACATGTTGACACATTTAACCCCTATAGTTTGTAATCTCTCACTTTCTTTCATATTTAGCTTCGTATGATCCATGATTTATTCGTTTGAAGGTATGAGCATCATGTAGGGTTATTGTAAAGTATATTTATTCACTGTTGACATTTTGAACCCGTATATTCACATACTTTCCATGTTTGTCAACTTTAGTCCCTCTAGAGTATACTTTCACACGTTCAAGCTTATGCCACGTGTCAATACATTATAGGACGTGAATTTTCGAGGTGTTACATCCTCACCCCCTTAAAAGAAATCTCGACCTCGAGATTTACTGAAACAAATAAGGGTATTTTTCTGTCATGGTGGACTCCACCTCCCATGTGTATTCGGGACCTCTGCGGGCATCCCATTTGACCTTTACAATAGGTACATGCTTCCTTCGAAGCTTCTTTACCTGTCGATCCTCAATCGACAATGGTTTTTCCACAAATTTCAAGCTCTCATCTATATGCACATCCGTATGTGGTATGACTAGCGATTCATCAGCTTGGCATTTCTTCAGATTTCAGATGTGGAATACGTTATGAATACCACTGAGCTCTTCAGGTAAGTTTAACTTGTAAGCCACTGACCCAACACATTCGATAATCTCAAATGGTCCTATATACCTCGGGCTTAACTTACCTTTCTTACCAAATCGCATCACTCCCTTCCAGGGTGATACTTTAAGTAAAACTTTATCACCAACCTCAAACTTTAGAGGTTTTCGTTTTGGATCTGCGTAGCTTTTCTGCCTATCTCTGGCAGCTTTCAGCCGATCGCGAATCTGGACAATCTTGTCCGTTGTTTCAAAGACCAAATCAGGTCCTGATAATTGAACTTCCCCTACTTCCGTCCAACAAACAGGCGTTCTGCATTTTCTACCATATAATGCCTCAAAAGGCGCAACCTTAATGCTCGTATGGTAGCTATTGTTATAGGAGAATTCGATCAATGGCAGGTGGTTATCCCAACTACCACCTAAATCAATTACACATGCACGAAGCATGTCTTCCAAAGTTTGGATTGTACGCTCACTCTGACCGTCTGTCTGAGGATGGTAAGCCGTACTGAAATTTAAGCGCGTGCCCAAAGATTGTTGCAAACTTTTCCAAAAATGTGACGTGTATCTAGTATCTCTGTCAGAGATAATAGACACAGGTATGCCATGTAAAGCTACAATCTTATCCACGTACAATTGGGCTAACATGTCGGAGCTGTAGGTCTCCTTAATGGGTAGGAAATGTGCTGACTTAGTCAGTCTGTCTACGATCACCCAAATGATATCATTTCCTTTCCTTGTCTTAGGTAACTTGGTGATAAAATCCATAGTTACCATTTCCCACTTCCACGTGGGAAGTTCAGGATGTTGTAGCAAACCTGACGGCTTTTGATGTTCTGCTTTGACTTGAGCACACGTCAAGCATTTAGCTACATAGGTAGCTACAGACTTCTTCAAGCCTATCCACCAATAGTTTGCCCTTAGATCCTGGTACATTTTATCGCTCCAGGATGAACGGAATATTTGGAACTATGGGCTTCCTGGAGGATAACATCCCGAAGTCCTCCATAAACTGGAACCCATATTCGTCCATTCAATCTCAGAATTCTGTCCTTGCCATAGGATAACTGCTCCTCAGTTACCCCTAGCTTTTCATTAGGATAGTTAGCTTCCAGCACAACTTCTTTCTGTGCAGCTAACAACCTTTCATTCAAACCGTTCTTTATCTCAATGCTCTTGGCATTGATTCGGATGGGTTTGTCCCTTTCCTTTCTGCTTAAGGCATCGACGACTACATTTGCCTTGCCAGGATGGTATCTTATTTCACAATCGTAATCATTCAATGTTTCCACCCATCGTCGTTGCCTCATGTTTAAATCCTTCTAGTTAAACAGGTGCTGGAGGCTCTTGTGATCAGAATAGATCACACACTTGATTCCGTATAAATAGTGCCTCCATAGCTTCAGTGCAAATACAACGGCACCCAACTCCAAGTCATGGGTGGTGTAATTCTTCTCGTGCACCTTTAACTGACGTGAAGCATAGACAATAACCTTGCCTTTCTGCATAAGCACACATCCCATACCTGTGTGCGATGCATCACAATAAACTACAAATTCTTCGATTCCATCCGGCAATGTCAGTACTGGAGCATTGCTCAACTTCTGCTTCAGAATATCGAAGGATTCCTGCTGCTTAGGACTCCATTCAAATTTAATCTTCTTACGCGTCAGCGAAGTCAGGGGTGCAGCAATCCTTGAGAAGTTTTCAATAAATCGCCTGTAATATCCTGCCAAACCTAGAAAGCTACGAATCTCTGTGGGTGTCTTTGGCTCTTGCCAATTCATGACAACTTCAACTTTAGCGGGATCCACTTGAATACCATGCTCACTAACAACGTGTCCAAGAAATTGGACTTCTCTAAGCCAGAATTCACACTTCGAGAACTTAGCATAGAGCTTCTCTTGATGAAGTAGCTTCAGAATGCAACGGAGATGCTTCTTGTGATCAGCTTGGCTCTTCGAGTAAATGAGGATGTCGTCAATGAAGACGATGACAAATTTGTCCAAGTAGGGCTTGCAGACGAGATTCATGAGATCCATGAATGCGGCAGGTGCATTAGTGAGCCCAAAAGGCATCACTAGGAACCCATAATGACCATAACGAGTCCTAAATGCAGTCTTGTGTACATCTTCATCTTTAACTTTCAATTGATGATAGCCTGACCTCAGATCGATCTTAGAGAAGTAGCTTGCCCCTTGCAATTGATCGAACAGATCGTCTATCCTGGGCAATGGATATCTATTCTTGATAGTGACCTTATTAAGCTCACGGTAATCGATGCACAGACGCATCGATCCATCCTTCTTCTTGACAAACAAGATTGGCGCTCCCCATGGAGACGAACTAGGTCTTATAAAACCTTTAGCCAGCAAATCATCTAACTGCGTCCTCAACTCCTTCATCTCTGTTGGTGCCAACCTATAAGGTGCTCCCGCAACAGGTGCTGCTCTGGGGATGATGTCAATTCTGATCATAAGCTAGGATTAGTGCCTTGATTCGGTAAATACCGAATATACCCTTTTAGGCCATAAAATGAGTTTTACAAATCCTTTTAACACCAATCCAATTGCTACTGATTTTAAATAATAAATGAAGCATTTTGAACCTGTTGAACTGATCAGAAAACTCAGAATCCTATTTTAACCCGTAAATCGCTTAAAACGACGTTGCGTATTAAACGCATAGTAAGGGTTTAAAACCATTTTGTCACATAAGACTTAACACCAACTGATATACCATGTTAAAATAAGATATTTTACTGAATTATTCAGACCCGGATCACAGAAGCTTAATTGGTCCCTTTTATAATCTTTAAAATGACCAAAATACCCCTACGGGGCTTAATATGAGATTAAACTCGTTTTGGGCATAATGGAATGTATCATACTGATATCACAACATATTTAAGGCATGTTAACTTAGGAAACCTGTTTAGGACTCTTACGGTTACCCGTTACGCTTCATGCGCGTTCGGTTCGGTTTATGTAACTAGTTTACATAAATTAGCCGAAACGGGTCAAACCTTATCATTTTAATCTCAAATTCCAGAATGTGTTTAGCTTACCCATATTAAACAAGTCTTCAAACTTTTCGGGTCTAAATCACACTCTATTCCGGTCTTCGCTTAAGCATGCGTTCGAACCGTATATTCCTTTAAAACTAACCGGTCTAAGTTTAGACTTAATTAAAGACCCGTTAGGATTCTAATAGGTTATTATAAACCTTCGTTCCAGAATAGGAGACCCGGTAAAGATACTTGCACTCGCTGATTGTGATTTATACTTGCTCAGGTAAATACCTTTAACTTATTTTCCCTATACGGGCTTGGGGTACGGTATATAAAATACCGCTTGGTTGGGCATTGAATCTTTAATTGTATGATGGTTAAAGTATTGAAATGTCTCGTTTAAATTATTTTGTTTGCTTAAAGCCTTTGGGGGGTTAATGACCATGTCCCGGATATCCCTGGCATCATTTTACGAAATGGCCACGACCTAAGCACGAGGGGTAGGCGTACGCCCGTCGGCGTCTCATATAAATAATGTGGTGTGTCTATTGATCTTTAACCCGGCACGAACCGGGCTACTGAACGCATAAGAAACATGTAAATCTTTTACGAGTATTATATTCAAATAATTATCCCAAGTTATAAAATATTATTTGTGCCTTGTGCCTTAAATTCATTTTCTTAAACTCTTTTCAAAATTAGTCGGTTGATTGTATTTACCAGTGTAAACTGACGTATTTTCTCAAAAAGGTTATGTGCAGGTACTACGCGTAATAGGCTGGCTTTTCTCCTAGCATCCACAATAAGTCTCGCAAGCTTGGATGTCATAGACTGTTGAACATTGTTTCCTTTTATTTTGATCTACCTGTGGATTTATATTCAACTATTTATGATACTTAATATTACAATATTGTTTGGTTGAAATGAATCTATTCTTTGCTTCCGCTGTGCATTTAAATATTGTGTTGTTTGACTATTATGTTACCAACCACCTCCTGATACTCCCCTACCGGGCCCACCGGTAATACGTGGAAATCCGGGGTGTGACAGGTTGGTATCAGAGCCAACGCTGAGTGAATTAAACACTAGCCTTTTGTGTTTAATCTCAATGACACAATTGCACATTCCTAAATCTTCGAGTCTAGACAAAGAACTTAGGAATAATCCAAAATGTTTTTATTTTTATTTTAACTTTGTCCTTTATTTTTCCTTGTTGTTACCTTTGTTTATATTGACAGGTTTAACAATGCCGCCAAGATTCAGGCGAGGAGGACGAGGAAAAGGGCCAATCAGCGCCCCTAACGACCACGAGGCCGGCCCTTCGCACCGGCGAACTCCTTCTTCTACAAAGAGTGCCGGTCCGCGAGAACCTTGGAGGACTTATGAGGAGCCTGCCAGACGATCTACGTCACATAGCTCAATGCCTCCATATCATCACTCCTTTGGGCCTCAGTCCGAGAATGAGCCCAACAACCCGCAACCTTCATACATACCTCTACAGCGATCCTTATCGCACCATTCCTTCGGCGACCCTACTCCTGTCTTTCAGGGCCGGTTTAACCCGGCAGACTACCTACCAGAACAAGTGGGCTTTAACCCACTAGGACTGGAGGATCACTTTTCCGGTGATCAAGCAATGGATATGGACGAGGACACGGATCCCGTCGAGCCTGCAACCGGAACCCCGAACCATCCTTTTGAGATCTCTGATGGTTCATCTTTTCACGGATCACCCTACCAAGGTCCGGATAGTTACCAGGCACGGTTCAACCAGTGTGAGTGGTACTTTACACCATCTCACCATTCATCGCCTCACCAGTAGCAGCAGGATCCCTCTGGGGATCCACGTTTCGTGGCAGTCACGCCACCGCCTCCACCGCCGCCAGTTCATCTAGCGCCTCCAGAACCACCAAGACGTCGGAGGACTGGCGCACGGATGTCAGCACGAGGAGGGGATTTTCATTTCAGCACCCCTCAACACTCTAGTGGCAGCCACTACCCGCCACTATATGAAGACCCACAGATGGGTGGACCTTCAGTTCCAGTGTCGAAGGTGAATTCGGCACCTGTTGCGTCGCAACCATCGGGTTTTGGTAACCCTATCCCTGCATATACTAGTCCAGCAGCTTACAATCCATATGGACCGCCGGCATACGCTAACTATAACTACGCCGAGGCCGACCCATACCAAGTGGCAGCAGACTACATTGCCCTTCACCCAAAAGGACCTTATGGAACACCCTGGGGAGTGGGATACCCAGCTCGTGGGTATCAAGTACCTGCTCAGCCACCACTACAGCACCAGCCACCACGGTTTTCCCCACCGGAGCAGGAGGATCTCCGTCAAAGACTGGAAAGGGTTGAGCGAGACTTCCAGAGAGAACGTAGGAAGAATCGGGGATTCATGAGTGGCTAGGCAAGTTTGCTGAAAGGAAAGAAGAAACTGGATCGTTAAATCCCAATATGTATTATTGTATTTCCTTGATTAAATCAAGTCCCTGCGTGGACATTTATTTATGTGTGTATGTAGTCCCTGCGTGGACATCTATCTTTGTACCTAGTCCCTGCGTGGACATTTATTTTAGTAATCGGTCCCTGCGAGGACTTGTATTATCTGTGTAGCTCCTGCGTGGGCAAGTGTTTCTGTGAAAAGTCCCGTTTAGGGCAAAGTGTACTACTTTTAAATTTTAATGGAATGTTAAGTTTGAAAATTTCATTTCTGTCATCTAAGCATTTATATATTATACATGAAATAAACGAAATAAAATCATTCCTTTTAAAAATGATCTGCCTATTAAATATTAAATAAAGATCTTAAAGGTAAAACCTAGCCTACATGTCATTATAAGACTTGGCCAAGACTGTATAAAAGATTCCAATCCCTGTTAACATCTGAAAACATGTTAACGCTCCTGGCAGATGTGATCCGTCAAAATCACACACGTCATTCTTATAATAGGATTCTTCAAAAGATTCCTAACCTAAACTAATGATCTATAGATCATGGGTTTAAATCATCAATAAAGATGATCATTTTTTTTTACCATCCATTGGTAATATAGTGCCTACGGGCCATATTCATTGTCATATAAGACAAAGGACAGTAATGTTGGGATCGAACCCTACCAGAGGAACAGATAATTAAAGCCAAAACTGGGTCAGATCAGTGGATCCAGAATAAGCAGATGTTACATACAAGTCTCTCCCCTTGAAAGTGGTTTCAACATCTGCTGACCTCCTATCTACTGATCGTACAAGTCACTGACCGTCAATCTGCTGCTCTAGTAAAGGCTGATGGAAGACCAAAGCTCTGCTGCTCAATCTACTGCCTTGAGTCAAGTACTGCTGATCCGGACAAGCACTGCCGGGTTCACAGCAGTGGAAGGTTGCAGCAGTTGTTTAAGTGTCTTTTATGTAATGTAATGTAATAAGCAGTAGTTAGTATAGCAGTGTTTGTATAGATCAGAGGTTAGAGTTTGTTAGGAGGTTAGATGTCACTTTCATGGTGACGTCGGTTTAGATGCTCAGTGGTTTGCTAGTGCCTATAAATAGAACAGTGCTCTGTACTGTTCTATTAGCTCTTTGCAACACCGTCTTCTTTGCACGAACAAACACTGAGCTCTGGCTGAGGGGGAGTTTGTATTCAAGCATTACTTTGTAATCGTTGTTGAAATTAAATTCAATCATTCGGTTCTCTGTTGAAAATGTCTTGATCAAAGCAATACTCTCGTTTGATTGTATGCAAAGTTTGGTTCCATATTAATTCCGCTGCACAACTCATCCATTTCCATCTTAATTCAAACAGAAAATACAATCAAAACCAAACTCAGATCCAACAATTGGTATCAGAGCAAGGACAGTCAAATTTGATTTAACAATCATTTTGACATAAATAGTTCAGCTCAAAATCGTTGATATCGATAGTTTGTTCGTTTTAGTTGAAAAACAGAGCAAGGTTTAATCACCATTAAAGTTGATTAATCAGTGTCTGTAAAACAACCAAGATGACGTCACAATCACAGGATGATAAGAATAATGTTGGCTCGCTTTTTAAACCACCTATGCTTAAAAGAAATGAATACAACATCTGGGAGCGAAGGATGGGTCACATCCTTGCTCAACAGAACACTGGATGTTGGAGGTCTGTCGTTTTTGGTCCCCATGTTCCTATGGTGCCAAGTGCTGAGGATCCAAAGAAGAACGTACCAAAACCTTATGAAAACTATACTGAAACTGATTTTCAAAAGTTCGAACTGGATGCCAAAGCATTTAGCATCATAGCATCTGCATTACCAAATGAGATCTATGCTGGACTGTTACATTGTAACAGTGCCAAAGAGCTATGGGATGCATTGAAAGAACAATTTGGGGGTACCGAAGAAGTTATTGAAAACAATAGGGAAATTCTGAATCAGCAGTATGAAACCTTCTGTCACATTAATGGTGAAACATTGACCCAACAGTTTGAACGTTTTAGCTGTCTCATCAGTGAGCTAAGGCTTGTTAAGGTTGAATTTCCAAAATCAACCCAAAATAGCAGGTTTCTTAGATCGCTACCTGATAAATGGGACACAATTGCATTTGTGACTAGAAACTCTGTTGAGTTTAAAGATCTGACCCTGACCCAACTTTATGGTAGACTCCTAACCTATGAAAGGGAGTTGAACCAGAAAAAGAAGCTGCAAGAGTCTGGGAAAGCTACTGATGATTACTCATTCGGTAGCACAGCTCTTCTGGGTCAGGAAGAATCTGGTAGCAGTAGTAAGGAACAGGGTTATGATCATTTCATTGATATAACAGCTGGTGGTAACTTTACCAACCCTGATCCTCACTCTGCAAACTATGCATTCACTGCAAACACTGAAAACCAGATGTCAGATAATTTGTGCTTTGAACTCAATGATTTGCAACATTTTGATCCCACTGACTTAGAGGAGATGGACATTTTGCATCAGTTGGCTTTGCTTAGTGTGAGAACAAGCAAATTCTACAAAAGAACAGGGAGAAAGTTCCCAGGGTTACATGGGAATCTAAGGGTTGGGTTGGATAAATCGAAAATCAAGTGTTACAAGTGCAATAGGCTAGGTCATTTCGCTAGGGAATGCAGGAGTCAAACTACTGGTCCTATAATCACTCATCCTAGCTCAAACCCTAGACCTCAAAATCAAAGCACTGTGCATTATACCCAATATACCCCTGCAGCTCATGTTAACACTGCTCATTATGCTGCTGCCCCTGTGCCTGTGCATTATGTCCAAACTACTGTTCCACAGATTCAATATGTTCAAACCCCTGTCCCCCAGGCACAAGTGCAACCTGCACCTCAAACTGCTGCTCCAGCAGTGGTACAACCAGATCAGCAAAGCTTTTTCACTCAAGGCTTTGTTGACTGGAGCAGCATGCCTGATGAGCTTAGTGATGAAAATTTTGCACTCTATGCTTCTAATGATGAATTTTGTTTAATGGAATTAGAGTCAATACCAGAGGGAATTGAAACTGAAGGTGAACAACTAAGTGATGAAACAGTGGTTGAGGTGACTGAAGCAGTTGTTAATGCAGTTGCTGGTGAACTGTTATTGGGAGAAAATTCAGAAACCCTGATTGAACCACTGACAGACCCATGGTCCAAAGAGGACAAAGAAGAAGAGGAAGAAAAGAAAGCAGGTGAGAAGGAAGAAAGAGCTGATGATGAAGAAAATCATCAATGTGATTGTGCAATGATGGCTGCTGCCAAGGTATCTCCTCAAGTTCTTGAAAAACTGTGTTCTGACAATTGCATTATTGCTTTTGCTAACATCAAAGAGGTGAATGAAAACCTTCGGAACAAAATCTTAACTGATGGAGTCAAATTTGAAAGTTCTTTAAAAGAACTTAAAAACAAATTGACTGAAAAAGAGAAAGAGATCAGCAGTCTTAAAGAAGAACAGAGCATAACCAAAACTCAACTCCAAACTATGGTAAAAAAAAACCAAGTTTGTAAAAAGGAGTTAGAGTCCACCCAGATTACCTGTGAAAAATGGGTGGAATCATGCAAAGGGTATGAGGTTATGCTTGAAAAACAGATTAAAAGCAATGTAAAATTTGGTGTTGGTTATAGAAAACATGATGATGAAAACACTGCTTTTGAAAAATCTGTTCAAACCACTGATGTAACCACTGAGTTCATCCCCACAAACAAGAATGGCCAAGAAGTGAAAATCACTGACAAACTTGGTAACAAAATCACACTTGACAGACCAATGGGTTCCTCTACTTTTGAGGAGCTTGAAAATTATCAGTTTAAACCAAAATGGTCTGATGAGTGTGATATTCTTGAAAATTTCAAGCCCATGGACTTTACATCAACTGATGGTGTTAAAGCTCCAAAAGCTAAAGTCATTCATCTCAAGTACATCCCAACAGAGGTTAAATCCTCTGCTGCAAAGGAGTCCGAAAAGAGAAAGAAGAAAGAAAAGATCAATAACCTGTTTTGTGAATTCTGTGAGAAAAGGAATCATCTAACAAAAGATTGTTTCCATTTAAAAGCTTATGATTTAAACAAAACAAGTGTCATTGTTCCAGCTGAAAGCTGCATTGTTTGTGGTAAATCAAACCACAAAACTCAAGCATGTGTGTATCTCAAAAACTTTGATGTGAAAAAGAACGAGTACATTGCTAAAACATCCTTGAGTCCATCAACATCATCTGTCAAATTCACCAAAAACCAACCACTGTTTGTGCCAGTTCAAACAGCTGTCACAAAACAGCTGAACCAAACATCTATCAAAAGAGATGTTCAGGTTACTGATGCACCCCCTGCCAACCAGTTCAGAAAAGGCAAGGAAAAACAGTCTTACCAAAGGATTCCACACGTTTATGAGACCTACAAAAGGCCCTCTATACCAAAAGTGAACAGACATCCTTTTGGGTACCAACAGGTGATTGGTCAAGACCCCCAGCAGTGGTTAGCAAGAAACAGTACTAAAACTGTCCAAACCCCTGACCTAACCACTGTCCATCAATGTGCATCCATCCCAGACACCGTTGAGACCCCATCCAAAGCCTTATTGGCTTTGGAAACCCTAATGAACTAATCCTTTTACTTCATGTGAAGGGAGCTTCTGCCTGTTTAGATAGCCTTTGGTATGTTGATAGTGGAGGCTCCAGGCACATGACTGGATATAAAGCCCTACTCAAAGATTTCAAAATTCATGGAGGGGGTGATATATCCTTTGGGAATAACAGTAAAGGGAAAGTTCCGGGGTCTGGTACAGTACAATCTGGAAATGTAAAATTTGAAAATGTCAATCTGATAGACAGTCTAAAATTCAACCTCCTGAGTGTCTCACAAATGAGTGACAAGGGTTATGGGTCATTCTTCACAAAGGAGTGTTGTAGGATTGTTGGACCAGAAATGGTCAAAAAGATTGAAGCAATAATAAACACTGGTCAAACAAAACTTGCTGCTCAAAGAAGTGGCAATGTTTATGTTGTTGATATGTCAAAAGAGTGTCCCAGAGCTGATGCATATCTGTTCTCAGTTGCCTCTAACAAAGAGACAGAACTTTGGCACAGAAGGCTGGGGCACACAAATCTTAAGACAATCACTGAAATTTCAAAAAATGGTTTGGTGAGAGGCCTACCACAAAAATTGTTTTCATGTCCTGAACACTGCATTTCCTGTTTAAAAGGAAAACAACATAAAAGTTCTTATAAGTCCATTGAAGAGTCCAAAACAACCCAGTGTTTGCAAATGCTACACATGGATTTGTTTGGCCCAGTTCAAGTCATGAGTCTCAAGAAGAAAAGATATTGTTTGGTTATTGTTGATGACTTCTCTGGGTTTACATGGACTTTCTTTTTACATTCAAAAGATGAGACTGCAGGCATTTTGCAAGACTTTGTGACACAGGCTGAAAAGCAATTTGACCTTCCAGTGAAAAGCTTCAGGAGTGACAATGGCACAGAATTTAAAAATAAGGAGTTGGATGCCTTCTGTGTGAAGAAAGCGATTGTAAGGCAGTACAGCATCCCTAGAACACCAGAGCAAAATGGGGTAGTTGAAAGAAAGAATAGAACTTTGATTGAGGCTGCCAGAACCATGCTTGCTGATTCAGGTTTGCCATTAACTTTCTGGGCAGAGGCAGTAAACACAGCTTGCTATGTCCAGAACAGAGTTTTAATAAACCCCAGGCACAAAAAGACTGCTTATGAAATTCTGTATAAAATCAAACCACTGATCTCATACTTCAAAGTGTTTGGCTGCCCATGCTTTATTCTGAACTTAAAAGATTCCATTTCAAAATTTGCAGCCAGAATTGATTGTGGTTATCATCTGGGATACTCAACCACTGCCAAGGCCTACAAAGTGTTTAATACACGGACCAAGGCAGTGGAGGAGACTATGAATGTAAAGTTCAATGAACTTTCATCAATGAAAATCCCAGCAAATCCTGCAGATCTGTTTGATCTTGAAAATTTTACTTTTGAAAATACTGCTGTCAATACTAACAGTGCAGGTCCATCAGAGGATTCAACACCAGACTATGGGTATGAAATCATCATCCCTCAAAGGTCTGCCACAATGGGAAAAGCATCAGCTGTTCAAAACAGCTGTCAAAGCTCAACCACTGCTACCTCAACAGTTGTTGACCAAAGTAGCCCATCAACCACTGCTTCCACATCCTCAACACTGCTGACAAAAGTCCCCAAACAGTGGATAAAAGTCAGCAGGTGTCCACTTCATTACCTCCTATTCCACCACCTTTTGAAGCCACTGCTGGGTCATCAAAGTCACCAGCAGTGGTTAGCTCAGATGATACACATTTGCAACCCTCACCAACAAATGCCATCATACCATACCAAGGAGATTTAATCTTCTTGAGATCTCATCCACCTGATCAAATCATTGGCAACATCAATGAAGGGGTGCTCACAAGAAGCCAAACACAAAACATTTGTCTTTTTACTGGTTTTCTATCACTCCATCAGCCTGTCAAGTACCAAGAGGCACTGAAAGACAACAGCTGGGTAGAAGCCATGCAAGAAGAGCTCCAACAGTTTAAAAGACAACAAGTATGGGAGCTTGTACCACTGCCAGAAGAGGTTAGTCCCATTGGCACAAAGTGGGTCTTCAAGAACAAAACAGATGAAAGGGGCATTGTTGTCAAGAATAAAGCCAGGCTTGTGGTTCAACGTTACAGACAGGAAGAGGGGATTGATTATGATGAAACATTCGCCCCTGTTGCAAGATTGGAAGCCATTAGACTATTCTTGGCCTTTGCTGTCAACCACAACATGAAGGTGTTTCAAATGGATATCAAAAGTGCTTTCCTCTATGGTACAATTCAAGAAGAGGTGTATATTTGTCAACCTCCAGGTTTTGAGGATCCATTTTATCCAGATCATGTCTACAGGCTGAACAAAGCCCTGTATGGCTTGAAACAAGCACCAAGGGCCTGGTATGAAACTCTTTCCAACTTTTTACTCTCAAATGGTTTCAAAAGAGGTACCATTGATAAAACACTGTTTCTAAAATGGAGAGGAAAAGATTTAATGATTGTCCAAATTTATGTGGATGACATTATTTTTGGAAGCACATGCAACACAATGTGTGAAGAGTTTAGGGAACTCATGACAGCTGAGTTTGAAATGAGTGCAATGGGTGAGCTGCAATGCTTTCTTGGTCTCCAAGTTCAGCAAATACAAAATGGTACTTTCATTCATCAAAGCAAATATGCAAAAGAACTTTTAAACAAATTTGATATGAATGATTGTAAACCATGCAGCACACCCATGGCAACAAATAAGCTTGTCATGTCTGATGAAAAGGATGAGCTGATTGACCAAACCTTATATAGAAGCATGATTGGGTCTTTGTTGTACCTTACTGCATCTAGGCCAGACATCATGTTTGCAACATGTGTCTGTGCAAGAAGTCAATTAGCCCCTAGAAAATCCAACCTTATTGCTGTAAAAAGGATATTCAGATACATAAAAAGTGCTCCCACACTTGGTATCTGGTATCCAGCTAATGGGAATATCAAGCTTTCAGGATTTTCAGACAGTGATTTTGCTGGTTGTAACACCACAAGGAAGTCCACATCAGGAGGGTGCCAGTTTCTAGGTGATTGCTTAGTTTCATGGCAAAGCAAAAAGCAAGCAGCTGTTTCAACATCCACTGCTGAAGCTGAATATATTGCTGCTGCAAGCTGTACAACCCAACTCTTGTGGCTTCAAAATCAGTTGCTGGATTTTGGTATCACTGCCTTAAAGACACCACTCATGTTGGACAGTCAGGCAGCAGAAAATATCATCAAAAATCCAGTTTCCCATTCAACCACCAAACACATCGACATCAGACATCACTTTGTGAGGGATTGCTATGAAAAAGGTTTGATTTCTCTGCATCATGTCCCAACTAAAGACCAGTTGGCAGATGTGCTCACAAAAGCACTTGATACAGTCACTTTTGAAAGCTTGGTCTCTAGAATTGGGATGCTAAACATGGAATAACAAGCAACATCTTGTCGTTCTATGAATAAAATGTCACACCCCAAATTTCCACGTGTCACCGGTGGGCCCGGTGGGGGAGTATCGTGACGTGGTTGGCAACGTAATAGTCAAACAACACAATATTATTATGCACAGCGGAAGCAAATTTAAAATATGATACAACCGAATTTAATATTGTTTATCAAAGTAACAATATCCGGAAGTTTATCCACAGTAGGATCGAAACAAAATAATATTAATGGTTCAACAGACTTCAGGCATCCTAAGCTTGCGAGACTTTTTATTGATGCTTAGGAGACAATCCAGCCAATTTCGTTTAGTACCTGCATTCAGTCTTTTTGGGAAAATACGTCAGTTTACACTGGTAAATACATTCAACTGACTCATTTTGGAAAATGATTGAAAATTGGTTTGGATGCACATGGCATAAACATTTTTATTTAACTTGGGAGAATTATTTAATATTATAATCTTGTGAACGAATTACATGTTACTTATGCGTTCAGTAGCCCGGATCTAGTCCGGGTTAAAGATCAATAAACACACCACATCATAGAGTTATACATGGATGGTGTACGCCTACACCCCGTGCTCAGGTCGTGGCCATCTCGTAAGATGATGCCAAGGATATCCGGGACATGGTCATTAACCCCCCAAAGGCTGTAAAGTAAACAAGACTGTTTAAACGAGCCGATCAAATTATTCAACTATCCACTTTAACGGTGGAGATTTGATTCCCGATCAAGCGGTACGCTATGTACCGTAACCCAAGCCCGTATAGGGAAAATAAGTTAAAAGTATTTACCTGAGTAAGTATTAATCACAACAAGCAAAATGCACGTAGCTTTTACTGGTTCTCCTAATCTGGAACGAAGGTTTATAATAACCTATTAGAATGCTAACGGGTCTTTTATTAAGCTTACGCTTAGACCGGCTAGTTTCAAGATACGGTTCGTACGCACGATTAAGCGAAGACCGGATAGAATGTGATTCAGACCCGACAAGTTTGAAGACTTGTTTAATATGGGTTTATTATTCACATTCTGGATTTTGAGATAAAACCGTTAAGGTTTGACCCGTTTCGGCTAATTTATGTAAACTTGTTACATAAACCGATCCGTACGCGTAATAAGCGTGACGGGTAGTTATGAGAGCTATATACAGGTTTTCTAAGTTAATTATGTCTCAAATATGTTGTGACATCAGTAAGGTGTCTTTCGTTATGCCCGAAACGTGTTTAGACACAAACTAGGCCCCGTAGGGGTAGTTTGGTCATTTAAAAGTTTATAAAAGAGTTTAAGTGACAACCTGAGTTACAGGTCTGATGTAATCCGCAAATATACTCAATTTGCTAAGTTATATCAGTAGGTTAAAACATGTATGTGAAACTTATCATTTTTAACCAAACTAGGCCCCGTAGGGGTATTTTGGTAATTTCACATAAGCCGAAAAGCTCGAAACTGAAGTCTGAGTTTATCAACCTTTCCTTACTGTTAAAATATTGTAATTTTCCTCTTATATCAGTAGGTATCAACCCGGGTATGTCCGATATGATTTTAAAACATACTATGCGCTAAAAACGCTAAATAAGGCGATTAAAGGCCATTACCGGGTTCGATACTTAAATCTGATATTTTTATATTTCCAGAAGGCTTAAAATAATTTATTTATCATAACTAATTAGTGGCAAAAGGTTTGGGGTCGTTTAGATATGTAAAACTCATTTTATGGCCCGTGAGGGCAAAACCGACAATTACCGGATTAAGCCTACGACTACGAGTTATGCTCAGCCTAAAATTAATTAAAAATCTTTAAAAATACCAAAATAATATATTACATCAGTGGGTAAAAGATTTGATACCAAAAAGTATGTTTAACTAGGTTATACGCTAATTACGCCATTTTATTAACATAAAGCATTAATTTTGCGATAATGAGCATAACTCTTAATCTACAAGTCAAACTGATGTCAAACTTTGCATACAAGTCTATATATCAGTAACAAAGGTTTCTACACTTTTACATTTTCATAAATCACGTTTTAAGGTAATAAGGGCATAACGGTCAACATATGAGCAATTAACGGAAACATGCATATAAATTGGATAACTAATGAACCAATGTGTATAATCACAGAGGGTTGTTCTAACAAGTAACCTAATCCAATTAAAGCTCTGAGGCATTTCTAGAACATGCCTAAACGGGTCAGAACTGAAAGTCAAAGTGAAAGTCAAACTATGTGACTTTCGGTTCCGAACCGGGTCTAAACAGGAAATAGTCGGGTTGAACAGGTTTGGACATGTTCTTACACTAATTACTAAGTTATAACAATGATCAAACATGTTATATATGTTCTAGATAGCTAATTATGCATAAATGACATTTTAAGCATCCTGTTGACTTTTTAATTATATGTTTGACCCGACATTTGAACTAGTTAGAGTGGTGATCAGGGGAAACCCTTTTGAGGTTTTATTACCCACATAAATACCAACTTATAACCACTTTTAATTCGAGATATGACTGAGCCATTATTTACTAATCTCGAAGTCAAACCGTAATTACGACGGTTTGACTTTTAGCTAATTAACTAAGCTAAACTCAAACAAACAAGAACTAGCAGACTTACAAGAGTCCTATGCATGAGATTGATCACTTGAGGCTGCTTGATAGCTCCAGAAATGATCCACAAATGCAGGAGAAGGTGTGAGAATGAATGTGACATTGAAGGGCCTTATATAGTGGTTTCACTCACCACATTTGATTGACAAACAAGTCTATTAGTGCCCACAGTCGATCAACAGGTGTCCTAGAGGCTTAGGGGGTGTTTTAGGGGCCAGGAGATGTGAAAAATCGAGTAAAGGTCGCGCACAAAACTCATGGCAGACAACAGCCCCGTTTTCACGGTTCTGGGCACCCCTCGCGTAGCGCGAGGGACCCCTCGCGTGGCGCGAGCACCTGCAGATCAGCAACATTGTTTTCATTTTGCGATTCAGTCCTTGGCTCTTCAAAACTCGAATAGGTACTTGTTTCTTGCATGGTAAACCCTTATAATTTATCTAGTAAGGCCTTAAAACATATACCCACTTTGCCAAGTCCCCGGGTAACTTTATTTTCACCCGAAAAGTCCTAACTTCCAACGTTTACGCTTTAACACTTCGCACACGAATTTGATCATAACTTTCTCACACGTTAACCAAACTTTATGAAATTTTTATGGTGCATTCTCGTGAGCATAATTAATATTTACAAAGCTTCGGGTTTGTTAAAAGGTCACTCAGAGGTATAATTTAAACATGTTGACACATTTGGTCCCTGTAGTTTGAAATCTCCCATTTTTAGCTTCGTATGATCCATGATTTATTCGTTTGAAGGTATGAGCATCGTGTAGGGTTAATATACATTATATTTATTCATAGTTGACACTTAGAATACGTATATTCACATACTTTCCATGTTTGTCAACTTTAGTCCTTCTATAATATTTATGTCACACGTTTAAACTTTATGACACGTGTCAACATATTATAGGACGTGAATTTCCGAGGTGTTACATAAAAGCATTTAAATGTTTTCAGAAAATCAAAAATCCATCCTTAAAAATAGCTAAAAATGAAATTTTCATTAAATCCTTAAAAGTCTGCCATAACCACTGATTGTTCAAAAGACTGCTCTACTACAAAGTCTGTCCACTGCTGAAAGCCATCCTCTGTTCTCTCATTTTCTTGATAAACTCTGTTGCTCAAAAGCAGGGTCTTATCCACTTATATGCTATCCACTGATAGTGAAAATCATCCACTGCTTCCATTTTACCGTTGTAACCACTGCCTTCATCAGTAACTTTCATAAAAGTACTGTCCTTCATTTCATCAGAGTTTGGCATGTGGGCAGTACATAGTGGTCAGTACTTTTGTAACTGCTGCCACGTCAGCCTTCACTTTTTCTTCTATAAAACCCCTACTTCACATCAAAAACAGGTTTTTACTGTCGAATTGAATTCTCAAAAATTCTCTTCTCAAAACAGTTTTTCCATCTCATTTCTTCACAAGTTTCTTCGATCATCATCTTCAAAATGACAAAATCAAAGCAATCTGCAAAACCCACCTCCAAATCATCGTCAAAAGCGGCCTCTCAAAAGGTCAATCCCACTGAAATTCCACACAAACCATCTCACAATCTTCTGGGTCTTCTCACAAAACCCGGCACCATAGAAGCTTTCGACTCCATCATCGACACAATGGCTAAATCAAAGTACAAAACTTTGTTAACAGCCGATGCACCAATTTATTTGGCCACCCAAAGAGTGTTTTGGAAGAATGCAACCCTTGAAACACAAGGAGAAACTGTTACTGCCATAAACTCTTCTCTAAAGGGTAAAGATGTCCAAATCACACCACAAGCAATTTCAGAGGTCTTTCAACTCAAGGATCAGGAAGGTAAAACTTCTTTCCCTAAAAATGAGTTAAAAATTGACTTCATTGAGAGAGGGTATGCAGACACAATGATGAAGAAAGCTACCTTACAAAAAGGTTTTCTTTCCTTCTGCAACAAGGTTTTTATTCCATACCCTCCTAATGTGTGTTTCAAACAAAACCACTTCTTTTAATGAAATACCATTAAAGATTCAAAATCTGGGATATGCTATTCTTCAAGAAGAAAATTTTAATTATTCTCGGGAAATCTTTAATGATTTGGTTAATAATGTTGAAACAAAATCATTCCTACTGTTTCCAAGGTTTCTAAGTTATTATTTTGAAAAGACATTCAGTAAGGATGATATTGCTTTAATAAACCAAGGTGATTATATTCAAATCAACAGTTTAACTACTGAAAACTTTTTAAGAATGTTAACACCTTGCAAAACACAAGCAGAGGTGCCTGAGCAGATTTTAGCAACTACCACTGCTCCTCAGGTATCTGCTGCTGAGCCCACTGCTCAAGGTGATCAAAGCAGCAGAACAACTGCTTTGAAACCCACACCTAAAATCACCAAAAAGCCAACAAAAAGAAAAACACAAAAACCCCCCAAACCCATCAAAAAGGCATCTCTGGAGGAAGAGATACCAGAGCTACTGCCAGTGACAACACAAAAGTCACAAGAAACCACTGCTGCTACTTCCTCACAGCAGTTGGTATAAATATCTCAACCCATAGCCGAAACCCCTCCTGCTTCTTCACAAAAAGAACAGGTTGTACAAATTGGGACACCACATCATGATGCTCTGGAAGCACTTGTTTCCATCATCTACATCCCACTTCCCGGGGCAATTCCTTTTTCTACACCAACCATCACATCCACAATTCCAACACCAACCAAACTTCTGTTGGATGCAATTGATTTGAACCAGGCACTAACCAGTCCTTCTCAATCACCTATTAATGAGAATATACCTCAACAAATGACTGGGTCTGATGTATCAATCCTTGCTAACCCACCAACACAACCTGAGGAGGTTACACCCCTTGAGTTACAAATAACTCTTGGTGGTAATCCAAGTGAAGCAGCCACTACAACTGTTGAACCCACTAGTTTACAGTTGGACAGTGGTTACACCAATAAGACTTCCTTGGAGGCAATTCCTTACATAGCACCTCTGCCAACCACCAGTGGATTTATTTTTCCCACTGGCAACATCAAAAGGTTGTCAAGTGTTGAAGGAAGAAGACCCCAGTACCAAGAAAAAGGGGCATCAGTGGTTAGTGTTTGGAGTACACTCCCTACATCAACCATTGATAAAACCACTGTTAGTGGGAAATCAGATGATCCCATTAAATTGGGTGATGATTTAAAATATCAGGATTTGACGGAACGAATTGAAAAATTGGATACATCTGTTGCATATCTTAAAAATATGCTACAACAGGTGTTGACAACACAAAAGAAGCAATCCACTGTTATTCCACCTCAAGCACCTGCTCCACTTCCAGCATCTGCTACAAATGAGCTCTGGAATCTCTTCAAACCTTTTCTCCAACAACAAAAAGAAATGGCTGATCAGCAACATGAACTGCATGTCCAAAAGCTGAGAAACATAATGGAGTATGGGTACAAGACCACTCAAGCAGATATTAAGGCAATCAAGGCCCATTTATTGGAAACCACTGGCACTGCTCCTCCAACAGTACTTTCCATTGATAAACTCCCCGAAGATAATGCCAAAAAGGGGGAGAAAATTCAGGAGTGGAAGAAGAGAGGAATAGATGATGGTCTGTACATTGAACCTGAAAAGGATGCTATGACCAGAAAAATCCCTGTGCCGGATGGTAGTAAAAAGGTTGATACTACTCAAGAAGCACTTGATGAAGGAGTAGCAAGTGTAAAAAGAGATAGAATGGCAAAGGATATTTCAAGGTGGAATGAGGAGAAAAGAGCCTTCATGGAGCTGTATGAGCAGGGTTGTTCTGGGTCAAAGGATACTAAAAATCCTAAGCCAAAAAGAAAACCTAAGTCCATCCCATCCAGAATTCCAAAGCATATTCCAAAACCACCATCCAAAAGCCATCAGCATCAAACCTCCACCAAAACAGCTGTTGTAACTCCTGCTGTATCAACTACTGCTGGCACTTCAGAGGTTTCAACATCTGTTATCACTTCAACACACACCATTGCTCTACCATCACCACCACTTTCTCCTGCCAAAAAGCAGAAAACAACAGATGTTACAACATCTGCTGTAATGACAACAGTGGTTGAAACACCAGTTGTTTCAACAGCTGTTAGTCAATCACAAACCACTGCCTCTGAATCTACCACCACTGCTCCACCCAAAACATCATCAGTCCCTCCTCAAACAAAAAGGAGAAGGCTAATCCTCAAAGATGATGACTATTCACCACCATCACCATCTTCAAAATCCCTGTCACTTGTCACCATTCCAAAACCCATACCTCTCTCTTCAGCTCAAATTCTAAAACCATTACCTCCTGCTGGTGTCTCATTTCCTCTAGAACTCATTGCAGTTAGGGAAGAAATCAAATCCTTTTATTATGAGGATGACCCAGCTAAAAGGAGTTTGCCATCAGTTGAAGGATATCCCAGGCCTAACAATATCGAAGAATATTTGAAACTCAAGGCCAAGCAAGCAGAGGATATTGCAATCAGAAATAAACAAGGGAAATCTGATAGGGAATTTCAACAAAACCATCAGTTTCTACTCACACAGGTCAGAGCAATGGAGCAATTTGCCAAAAATGTATGTCAGCAAATCTCTGAAAGGGCAGATGAGTCCTTGAGAAAAGACTACATTGAAAACATCATGACCTACAAGAAATACAAGGGGGAGAAACACATGTACAAAAACTGGACCATTCCTGAGCTTGAAAAGAGGCAGCCAGGATTCAAGAAATGATCAAAAATAAGGTCAAGCAGACTCCCCCTAAAAAATTCAAACAATTTGAAGCTGAGAAGGCGTTAAAGTTGAAGAGAATGAAAGAGGAGCTGATAGCAGCTGATTATGGGTCAAAGAATTCTGTGTCAAAGTGGGGAGAAGATAGGGTCAGGGCTACCTACAAAAGGTTAGAGGAACTTAGAAAGAAAGATCCAAAAGTTCCACAAAAGCTTGACTATTCCAAAGCAGAGGTCTCAAAAAGACCACCAAAGCTGCAAATCAAAAGAACCAATGCTCTAGCTGGTGCTGCCATCTACAAAAGAAGGAGTCAAAACCAGTCAGGTGCTGAAACAATTCAAGATCTAAAAGCAGGAGATGCTGTTGTAAAAGAAGGCATTAAATTAATGATAAAAGAAGATCTTGAATTGGAACAATCTGCAAGTACTGCTCAGACAGTTATGAATAGGCCAGCCTCACCAAATACCTCTGCAAATAAACATCTCTCAAGAAACCCACCAGGCTCAAAAATACAAAAGTGGGAAACTGACAAACAGACCTACGTATTGACTTTGCTCAGGTCTGGTGGAGAAGTGAAGAAAATATCAAGGGAACAAGCTCTTGGCCTGAGTCTTGAAGATTTGCAGGATCTCCTTGATCTTCCACTTAGCAGGGATGATGATGACACAGATGCCCTAGATTTTGAACTACAGTTTAAAGGTCAGATAAGGGAACTGCTGATGAGGTAATAAAGAATTCCACAATAATGAAGAGTTTTGGCATTATCTGTTCCAAGGGGGAGATTGTTGGGATCGAACCCTACCAGAGGAACAGATAATTAAAGCCAAAACTGGGTCAGATCAGTGGATCCAGAATAAGCAGATGTTACATACAAGTCTCTCCCCTTGAAAGTGGTTTCAACATCTGCTGACCTCCTATCTACTGATCGTACAAGTCACTGACCGTCAATCTGCTGCTCTAGTAAAGGCTGATGGAAGACCAAAGCTCTGCTGCTCAATCTACTGCCTTGAGTCAAGTACTGCTGATCCGGACAAGCACTGCCGGGTTCACAGCAGTGGAAGGTTGCAGCAGTTGTTTAAG
This sequence comes from Helianthus tuberosus, assembly GCA_030545235.1. Classification (NCBI taxonomy): domain Eukaryota; kingdom Viridiplantae; phylum Streptophyta; class Magnoliopsida; order Asterales; family Asteraceae; genus Helianthus; species Helianthus tuberosus. The sequence continues at coordinate 181,452,697 of CM060432.1, read as the reverse complement.
TGTCTTTTATGTAATGTAATGTAATAAGCAGTTGTCACGACCCCCGACCCACCCTGGACGGAATCGGGAGTCGCGAACAGCCCAGTGGTACCGGTGATTATTTTGAAAACGTTGCAGCGGAAATTTTATCAGAACCGTGAGTTAGGAAAAATATCAGAGTTTAGAAAACACCGGATTTTATTTATTAAATAGATGGGATAAACCCCTGTTTTACAATGGTAGCTTTAATAAAGATAAATTTAATTACATAAAACAATATTTCTTAATTTGATTTAATTAATAAAATAAGCCACTTCTTGATGCCTTTCAGTGCCGTATCCATCTCTTACTTCAATCTACTGTAATTACCTGAAACGCGTTTTAAAAAGGTTTTGTCAGCAGGAAATACTGGTGAGTTCATTCATTTTGCTAAAACGACCTGTTTGTTATAATCTACAGTATTAAGAGCGATTACAATGTCTCTATCTTTTAAATTAACTAACCCAGTTGTCACTTGATCGGACTTGTGACTGTGGACATATCACTTGCTGGGTCCGTTCACCCACAAGTGATAAATAATTAGTAGCTATGTGCACATCCCCCCACATACTGGCAGTAATTTCAGATTACATAGACTTAATCCCTGTAATTATAACCTTTGAAAATAAACATGCTTTTGAAAAGTAATTTGATAAAAAGAGAATGACTCACATTATAAGCATGCAGATTCATACGGCCAAAGTTTAGTCTACATATAAGCCTTGATAGATTGCAGATTTATACAGGCAGAGCTTAGCCTATTGATTTAGCCTTGTGACCTAGTGTACACGAACTAGGTAGGTAACTTAATACAGCATTTACGATAACTCACGAGATTAAAACCCTCACAACGAATGACAAAGTGCAATCACTTAAACATCCATCGGATTCACAACGAATGACAGAGTATTCCCCGAGTTCGGGTGGTACTCAAACATCCTGTCGAAATCACGACTAATGACAAAGGATAGCGCTTAAACATCTGGTCGGATAGTTTAAATCGATCGGACATTGAATCGTAGCAGCGATCGAGTTAATACCCTGTATCGTAGCAGCACCCCGCTATACTAATTAGTGATTTTGATATTATTTCGACAATATCTCTGCGTACAATTTGAATTTGATCGTCGAACGAACGCCAGGAATCAAGTCCCACTGCCATCTATTTATATATGAAAAATGGTCCCTGTCGCGTGTCGCGACAGGTCCCCTTGTGCCTGTCGCGTGGCGCGACGGGTTACTTTTAACATAAGGTTGCCGCGTGTATTTGTAGTCTAGGTGAGTCGACAGAACGAGAAAATTCGATTTTGATAATAAACTGTGATGATAATCGTCAATGGGGAATACCCCCCTGAGTTTTAGGGGCCCTGATCCTGATTCTGATTGTTCTGAAAATTTTAAGGTTTATGCAGAATTACTTGGGTGTCTCAATTAGAGTTTCTTAGTGAATAAAATATAATAATAATAATAATAATAATAAAAATATAATAGTTTTGATGAGAGTTGTTATGGTTTGGGACATTTTTGAATATAATTATATCATAAAGAAAAATGGAATAAAATAGTGAGAAAAGAAATTAGACTCACTTTGTAACTTTAGGGTTCAACTAGAAAGCCTCCTGGTATAAATTTTGGGTATAACTTCTGAGCTATTTAAAAATATATAATGCACTCGTGTTAAGGATAGTACCCCTAATTCAACATTGTCCCGATGTCCCGAGACAGAATCCCAACAACTTAGTCGGGCAGAGCCCTGACATGTGTTATGGGTTCAGATCAATCGGAAAGGGTAGCGGTGATCGGGGATTAAAACACCTAAAACAGGGCAGAGCTTTATTATTATTATAAATATAATATTTTAAGAAAATATGAGAGTAGAAATGAGTGAACTGAGCAACTTTGAAATTTCACTATGGTCTCTTATTTATACTACAATTTGGAAAACTTTGAGTTCACTCAAAGTTTCTGATGTGCCCACGTACTCCTTGAGTTGTCATGCTTTAAATTAATTTATTATTTTCTTTCTTACAACACATATATATCTCGAAATAGTTTTGATTTTATATTAAATATATTTTGATTTTCGATTTCTGAGATACGTAGACAATTCATTGAATTGTAAATTAAGGTTTACTATTATTATTATTTTATTATATATATTATAATTAATTTAATTGTTTTACTTATTTGGCGTTTATAATTTGTAAAATATAACGTTCTAGAAAATAATAAATATGTCATTAGAACGAGAATATTTTTGTCTACATTTGGGTCTAAGTTTCATTAAAAATAGAGTAGGTTCAAAATACAATGTATTTTATAATTTAATTTATTATACGGTTCCTAGGCCCATCTAGAAACTTCATATTTCTTATAGTCAATCTACCCGTAAGTTACCCGTCTAATAGTATAAGTTCTTAGATACTTTTTATTTTATTTAGACAAGGTCACAGGCCAATATTATTTCAACCAACTATATATATAAAATAATTTTTAAAATTATTTGGGTTGAATAAAAATAACTAGTTACTAGTGGTTAATAAATTTAACCAAACCTATAATTTATATGCTAAAAATTGGAATGTTATAGCAGTAGTTAGTATAGCAGTGTTTGTATAGATCAGAGGTTAGAGTTTGTTAGGAGGTTAGATGTCACTTTCATGGTGACGTCAGTTTAGATGCTCAGTGGTTTGCTAGTGCCTATAAATAGAACAGTGCTCTGTACTGTTCTATTAGCTCTTTGCAACACCGTCTTCTTTGCACGAACAAACACTGAGCTCTGGCTGAGGGGGAGTTTGTATTCAAGCATTACTTTGTAATCGTTGTTGAAATTAAATTCAATCATTCGGTTCTCTGTTGAAAATGTCTTGATCAAAGCAATACTCTCGTTTGATTGTATGCAAAGTTTGGTTCCATATTAATTCCGCTGCACAACTCATCCATTTCCATCTTAATTCAAATAGAAAATACAATCAAAACCAAACTCAGATCCAACAAGTAATAGTCTACGACTCTCTGTCAGAAAAAGGTAAGGGCCTATGTTCAAACCTTAATGCCTTGATTCTCTGAAATCATAGCTTATGATTTAAAAATGTCACTATGACTAGGCCTTTTGTGCTACTAATAAAACTGTTATTGTTTTATAATTAGGATAAATCATAATAGAAATCCTAAATAAATGTGAGTAATAAATTAACCATATATGGTCTACGTTTACCACGGTTAATAAATTGTCATAAAAGAGAATTCTATAATAAACTCACCAATAAATTATTGTCAATATGTAACAGTTCAAGCTACATGGCCGACTCAGGCGAGATCAACAGTCACCCACGGGGAGAGCATCATAATGCCCGAGTAAATGTAGCGGGTGCAGAATTACAGGCAATGATAGATAATGCCGTTAATCGAGCTTTGGATAGACAGCTCCATGAATCCAATGGTACCCATACAAGGACCCGATCTACACCACACTCTAGAACACCCTCCAGGACCCACACTGCCCACAACAGTAATTCTCACCACTCATCAAACCAGAGGAGTGTTCCATCCCAAAGAGTCGTACTGAATCAAGAACCCCGTAATAAGGGTTGCTCCTATAAGTACTTCGTTTCATGCAAACCCAGGGATTTCACTGGGGAAAAAGGAGTTGTAGATTGCATGACTTGGTTGGACGAGATGGATACGGTAGTGGATATCAGTGGTTGCGATAATAGGGATATTGTGAAATTCGTGTCTCAGTCTTTCAAGGGTGAAGCATTAGCTTGGTGGAGATCTTTGATCCAAGCTATGGGGAAAATCCCGTTGTACAATATGACCTGGGAACTGTTCATGTCACTGATCAAGGAAAACTACTGCCCTCAGCATGAGGTTGAGAAAATTGAAGCTGACTTCTTGTCGCTGGTCATGAGAAACCTAGACTGTCAGGCCTACCTTACCAGTTTCAACACCTTGTCAAGGTTGGTTCCATATTTGGTAACCCCGGAACCCAAACGAATAGCTCGTTTCATTGGGGGTTTGGCCCCGGTGATCAAGGCAAGTGTGAAGGCCTCCAGACCAGCTACTTTTCGGTCTGCAGCGGACATATCATTGTCCCTTACCTTGGACGCGGTCAGGCAGGGATCGCAGAGGAACACCGATACCGAAAAGAGGAAGCGTGAGGATGACAACTCACGACGTTCAGACAAGAAGCATAAGGGAAACAATGACCACAAGAAGGGGTCAGGATCTAGGAAGGATGGTCAGCAGTCGGGTGAAAAACCCAGATGTAAAACCTGCAAGAAACAACACTTCGGGAAGTGCAGGTATGACTTGAACTCGCATTCACAATCGAGAACATTTGCATGTGGGTTATGCAAGTCCAAGGAACACAAGATCTTGGATTGCAAAAAGATGAAGGATGCGACCTGCTACGGTTGCAATGAAAAGGGGCACATAAAGACAAATTGCCCAAAGTTTGTAAAGAAAGCTGAAGAAGGAAAGAAGACCAATGCTAGGGTCTTCAGGATGGATGCTAAGGAAGCCGTCCAGGACGACAATGTGATAACAGGTACCTTCCTCCTAAATGATGTTTATGCGAGAGTGTTATTTGATTCAGGCACTGATAATTCGTTCGTAGATAATAAGTTTTGTGAATTGTTGAAATTACCTGTTAAGACCTTAAGTGTGAAGTATGAGGTGTAACTAGCAGATGGCACTTTAGAAACCACCTCAACCATATTAGATGGATGTTTCATATCCATTAAGAACCACTCTTTTCCTTTGTCCCTACTTCCTTTGAAACTAGCCGGTTTCGACATAGTTTTGGGTATGGACTGGTTATCTCATAACCAGGCCCAGATTGTTTGCAATAAGAAGCAAGTGGTGATCAAAACTCCGTCTAGTGAATCACTTACTATCCAGGGAGATACCCAGTATAGGCTGCCTGAGAAAATGTCTATGCTTAAGGACTCTAAGTGTTTGAAGAAGGGTTGTGTCATCTACATGGCACAAGTGATTATTGATGAGCCGAAGCCCAAGATTGGGGATATCCCCGTCATTTCTGAATACCCTGAAGTTTTTCCTGAAGAACTACCTGGTTTGCCACCAGATAGGCAAGTAGAATTCAGAATTGACATTATTCCTGGATCAGCACCAGTAGAAAGGGCGCCTTATAGATTGGTACCAACAGAGATGAAGGAATTGAGAACGCAGCTAGATGATTTGCTAGCCAAAGGTTTCATCAAACCTAGTTCATCTCCTTGGGGAGCACCAGTTTTATTTGTCAAAAAGAAGGATGGATCGATGCATCGACTACCGTGAGCTTAATAAGGTCACTATCAAGAATAGGTATCCTTTGCCCAGAATCGACGATCTGTTCGATCAACTTCAAGGGGCAAGTTTCTTCTCTAAGATTGACTTAAGGTCAGGCTATCACCAACTGAAGGTTAGAGATGAAGACGTACACAAGACAGCATTTAGGACTCGTTATGGTCATTACGAGTTCCTAGTGATACCTTTTGGGCTCACTAATGCACCGGCCGCATTCATGGATCTCATGAATCACGTTTGCAAACCTTACATGGATAAACTTGTCATCGTCTTCATCGATGACATCCTCATCTATTCGAAGAACCAAGCTGACCATGAGAAGCACCTTCATTGCATTCTGGAACTACTTCATAAAGAAAAGCTCCATGCCAAGTTCTCGAAGTGTGAATTCTGGCTTCGAGAAGTCCAATTTCTTGGACATGTTGTTAGTGAGCGTGGTATCCAAGTAGATCCCGCTAAAGTTGAAGCTGTCATGAATTGGCAAGAGCCAAAGACGCCTACAAAAATTTGTAGCTTCCTAGGTTTGGCAGGATACTATAGGCGATTCATTGAAAACTTCTCAAGGATTGCTGCACCCCTGACTTCGCTGACGCGTAAGAAGATTAAGTTTGGCTGGGGTCCTAAGCAGCAGGAATCCTTCGATATTCTGAAACAAAAGTTGAGTAATGCTCCAGTACTGACATTGCCTGATGGAATCGAGGAGTTTGTAGTTTATTGTGATGCATCACACACCGGGATGGGATGTGTGCTTATGCAGAAAGGCAAAGTCATTGCCTATGCTTCACGCCAGTTAAAGGTGCACGAAAAGAATTACACCACCCATGACTTGGAGTTGGGTGCCATTGTATTCGCACTAAAACTTTGGAGGCACTACTTATATGGAATCAAATGTGTGATCTATTCTGATCACAAGAGCCTTCAACATCTGTTCAATCAGAAGGACTTGAACATGAGGCAACGCCGTTGGATGGAAACTCTTAATGATTACGATTGTGAAATAAGATACCATCCCGGCAAGGCGAATGTAGTCGCCGATGCCTTGAGTAGGAAGGAAAAAGTGAAACCGATAAGAATCAATGCCAAGAGCATTGAGGTAAGGAATAGCTTAAATCAAAGGTTGTTAGCTGCACAGAAGGAAGCTGTGCTAGAAGCTAACTATCCTAATGAAAAGCTAGGAGTAACTGAAGAACAGTTATCCTATGGCAAAGACGGAATTCTGAGGCTGAATAGACGAATATGGGTTCCAGATTATGGGGGACTTCGAGATGTTTTCCTCCAGGAAGCCCACATTTCTAAATATTCCGTTCATCCTAGAGCTGATAAGATGTACCAGGATCTAAGGGCAAATTTTTGGTGGATAGGCTTGAAGAAGTCTGTAGCTGCCTATGTAGCAAAATGCTTGACATGTGCGCAAGTCAAAGCCGAACACCAGAAGCCGGCAGGTTTGCTACAACAGCCTGAACTTCCCACATGGAAGTGGGAGATGGTGACGATGGATTTCATCACCAAGTTGCCAAGAACAAGGAAAGGAAATGACACTATATGGGTGATCGTTGATAGATTGACTAAGTCAGCAAATTTCCTACCCATTAAGGAGACGTATAGCTCCGACATGTTAGCCCAACTGTACGTAGATAAGATTGTAGCTCTACACGGCGTACCAGTGTCTATTATCTCTGATAGAGATACTAGATACACGTCACATTTTTGGAAGAGTTTCCAACAATCTTTGGGCACGCGCTTAAATTTCAGTACGGCTTACCATCCTCAGACGGACGGGCAGAGTGAGCGTACAATACAAACATTGGAAGACATTAGTCAAGTTCTCCTATAACAATAGCTACCATACAAGCATCAAGGTTGCACCCTTCGAGGCCTTGTACGGTAGAAAGTGCAGAACGCCCGTTTGTTGGGCGGAAGTTGGAGATGTCCAACTGTCAGGACCCGAAATAGTCTTGAAACAACGGACAGGATTCTCCGGATTCGTGATCGCTTGAAAGCTACCAGGGATAGGCAGAAAATCTATGCAAATATAAAGCGTAAACCTCAGAAATTCGAGGTAGGGGACAAAGTGTTGCTTAAAGTATCACCCTGGAAGGGAATGATGCGTTTTGGCAAGAAAGGCAAGTTAAGCCCCAAATACATAGGACCATTAGAGATTATCGAATGTGTCGGATCAGTGGCTTACAAGTTAAATTTGCCTGAAGAGCTCAGTGGTGTTCATAATGTATTCCACATCTGCAATCTGAAGAAGTGTCTAGCTGATGAATCACTAGTCATATCACATACGGATGTGCACATCGATGAGAGCTTGAAGTATGTTGAAAAACCTATGTCAATTGAGGATAGACAGGTTAAGAAGCTTCGAAGGAAGCATGTTCCTATTGTAAAGGTAAAATGGGATGCCCGTAGAGGTCCCGAGTACACGTGGGAGGTTGAGTCCACAATGAAAGAAAAGTACCCTCATTTGTTTCAGTAAATCTCGAGGTCGAGATTTCTTTTAAGGGGGTGAGGATATAACACCTCAAAAATTCGTGTTCAATAAAATAACGACACGTGTCATACAAAACAAAAATGTTAAAAACCCGGATCTAGTCAAAGATGTATGGTAGGATTTAAAGCGTCGACATGTTAATTAAATACATCTGAACGACCTCATTATAAATCCCAAGACCCTAATATTTATTATAAACATCTGATATAATCCGGTAAATACTCACAATAATTTATTCCAGTTGCAAGAATGGAAATCCTACGAAGAAATGCATGACAACCCTTCGTTTATGACTTTTTGATAATGTCCAAGACAAATGTACAACATTAAAGGGATCTAAACTGTTCAAGGCATGTTCATGAGGCCCCATTCTGAATATTAGAAGCCCAAAATTCGTTTTATCTAACTTGCCCTTTCAAAGCTTGAACGAACAAACATTTTTACCTTCTGCCACAGGCTTACGGACTGTAAGCCTTACCCCTTACGGTCCGTAAGGGGTTGCCAGCGACCAGAAAACCCACAGCTGCCTGTTTTGAATGTTTTAACCGACTTTGGTTGATCTTTTCTTCATTCATGCGCGCCCCTACATGTTTTTAGACCCTAGGAACACCTGTTGATGATCAAGGACCCTTGGTAGAGTGATTTGTCATGTTTACAAGCCATTAAAATTACTATAAAAGGCCCTTCTTGGTTGCATTCATTCCCCATCCATTCCTGATCATTTCTGGAGCTCAAGACTTCTTTCTAAGCTTCCCTATTCGTGCATTAGACACTTGTAAGTATGCTTAACCTTCTTTAATTAAGTTTTGCTTAGTTTATAGCTTAAAAGTCAAACCGTCGTAATTAACGGTTGACTTATTGATTAATCGCTAATGGTCCAGCGATCAGTCAAACTTAAGGTTGTTATAAGTTGGTAATTAGTTGGGCATTAAACCCTAAAAAGGGCACCCACTGATTCCCATCCTAACTAGGTCATTTGTCGAGTCAAAGATGATTAGAAAAAGTCAACAGAAATGTAATCTTCGATTTAACGCATAATTAACAATGTAAAAGGCGAGTAACCTATTTTATCATTCATATAACTTGATAATAAGTATAAGAACTTGTCTAAGCTTGTTTGATTCGACAATTTTCTGTTTAGACCCGGTTCGGAGCCGAAAGTCGCAAAACTTTGACTTTTGCTTTGACTTCAGTTCTGACCCAATTTAGATAGGTTTAGACATGCCTTAAAGTTCCATTAGGACCTAGTTACATGATTGTATAACCCTCTGCGTTTATACCACTTGAAACCTTAATTGTCCGACGTTTCCGTTAATTGTTTAAATATTGACCATAATGCCCTTATGACTATAAAACGAGAATTTTGGAAATGTGAAAGGACAATAATCTTTATTAATGATTAATAAACATGTCCCTAAATTTTCACGTCAGTTGGAGGTCTAGATTAGGAGTTATGCTCAATGACGTAATTAGAAAGCTTTTTATTAGTTAAACGACGTCATTAGCGTAAAGCCTATCTAAACCCAATTTTTGACACCAAAACTTTTACCCACTGATGTAATATAATATTTTGGGATTTTTGAAGATTTTTTAATTATTTTTAAACTGATCATAAGCTAGGATTAGTGCCTTGATTCGGTAAATACCGAATATACCCTTTTAGGCCATAAAATGAGTTTTACAAATCCTTTTAACACCAATCCAATTGCTACTGATTTTAAATAATAAATGAAGCATTTTGAACCTGTTGAACTGATCAGAAAACTCAGAATCCTATTTTAACCCGTAAATTGCTTAAAACGACGTTATACGCGTATTAAACGCATAGTAAGGGTTTAAAACCATTTTGTCACATAAGACTTAACACCAACTGATATACCATGTTAAAATAAGCTATTTTACTGAATTATTCAGACCCGGATCACAGAAGCTTAATTGATCCCTTTTATAATCTTTAAAATGACCAAAATACCCCTACGGGGCTTAATATGAGATTAAACTCATTTTGGGCATAATGGAAGGTATCCTACTGATATCACAACATATTTAAGGCATGTTAACTTAGGAAACCTGTTTAGGACTCTTATGGTTACCCGTTACGCTTCATGCGCGCTCGGTTCGGTTTATGTAACTAGTTTGCATAAATTAGCCGAAACGGGTCAAACCTTATCATTTTAATCTCAAATTCCAGAATGTGTTTAGCTTACCCATATTAAACAAGTCTTCAAACTTGTCGGGTCTAAATCACACTCTATTCCGGTCTTCGCTTAAGCATGCGTTCGAACCGTATATTCCTTTAAAACTAACCGGTCTAAGTTTAGACTTAATTAAAGCCCCGTTAGGATTCTAATAGGTTATTATAAACCTTCGTTCCAGAATAGGAGACCCGGTAAAGATACTTGCACTCGCTGATTGTGATTTATACTTGCTCAGGTAAATACCTTTAACTTATTTTCCCTATACGGGCTTGGGGTTCGGTATATCAAATACCGCTTGGTCGGGCATTGAATCTTTAATTATATGATGGTTAAAGTATTGAAATGTCTCGTTTAAATTGTTTTGTTTGCTTAAAGCCTTTGGGGGGTTAATGACCATGTCCCGGATATCCCTGGCATCATTTTACGAAATGGCCACGACCTAAGCACGGGGCGTAGGCGTACGCCCGTCGGTGTCTCATATAAATAATGTGGTGTGTCTATTGATCTTTAACTCGGCACGAACCGGGCTACTGAACGCATAAGAAACATGTAAATCTTTTACGAGTATTATATTCAAATAATTATCCCAAGTTATAAAATATTATTTGTGCCTTGTGCCTTAAATTCATTTTCTTAAACCCTTTTCAAAATGAGTCGGTTGATTGTATTTACCAGTGTAAACTGACGTATTTTCTCAAAAAGGTTAAGTGCAGGTACTACGCGTAATAGGCTGGCTTTTCTCCTAGCATCCACAATAAGTCTTGCAAGCTTGGATGTCATAGACTGTTGAACATTGTTTCCTTTTATTTTGATATATCTGTGGATTTAGATTCAACTATTTGTGATACTTAATATTACAATATTGTTTGGTTGAAATGAATCTATGCTTTGCTTCCGCTGTGCATTTAAATATTGTGTTGTTTGACTATTATGTTACCAACCACGTCCTGATACTCCCCTACCGGGCCCACCGGTAATACGTGGAAATCCGGGGTGTGACATGAAGACCCTAGCATTGGTCTTCTTGACCTCATTAGGCTTCTTGGCGTACTTAGGGCAGTTGGTCTTAATGTGCCCCTTCTCATTGCAGTTGTAGCATGTGGCATCTTTAATCTTCTTGCAATCAACAGTCTTGTGCTCCTTAGACTTGCATATCCCACATGCAGATGATCCTGACTTAGAATTGGACTCAAGTCTGCACTTTCCAAAGTGGCGTTTTTGGTAAGTCGTTCACTTTGGCTTTTGCTCTGTTCGCTGACTATTCCTTCCAGACCCGAACTTCTTAGCACGGCCCCCGACCCGGTTTGACCCGTTTCAGGAGCCGTGGGACAGAAATCCCGTGGTATTTAATTAACAGCGGAAGTTTATCTTCAGGATCTTTTAAAACTGAAATATTTCCCGATTATTTTATTTCACAATTCGGGATAAAACCCAGTAATTTACAATATTGAGATTTCACAGAGAAATCTTTTATTTTACAAAACATGTTTCTTTATTTTATACTGAGCCACTTTCTTAAGCTGATAGTGCTTCGCGGCACTTTTCCTGGATCACAACAGATCACCTGAAACATGTTTGAAAAAGGTTTTGTCAGCGGGAAATACTGAGTGAATCATTCTATTTAATAAAACAGCTCGGTTGTTATAATTAACAGTATTAAGAGAGATTACAATGTTTCAGATATCAAACCAACCACCCACAGTATTTGTCACTCGAACATCCATCGGAAGCCTCTTTGCCCGATGGTGTCTGTGACTATGGCCATATCACTCATTGGCTAACTCGTTGTCCAATAGTGACGGTTATCAAGTAATGTATACAAAACCCCACATACCGGCTGTAATATGGTGATTACATAAACTTAATCACTGTAATTATAATCTTTGAAAATAAACATGCTTTTGTAAATAAATTTCATAAAAAGAGAACGACTCACTTTGCAGATTTACTTATAAACAGAGCTTAGCCTACTGATTAGCCTTGATAACCTAGTTTAAATAATCAAGCACACAAACTAGGTTAGTAACTTAATACAGCATTTACGACAACTCACGAGATTAAAACCTTCACAACGAATGACAAAGTGCGAGACTTAAACATCCATCGATTTAACGACGAATGACAAAGCATAAACCCTAATGTGGGCAGCACTTAAACATCCATTGGATAGTTTAATCGATCGGACATTGAATCGTAGCAGCGATCGAGTTATTACCCTGATTGCGGCAGCACTTCGTGATCAGTGTGTGTTTTGGACTGTTTTCACTATAACTTCGTGTACGAAATGAATTTAAACGTCAAATCAACGCAGAAGTTCCAGTCCCACAGCCTACTATTTATAGCTAGAAAATCGCCCCCCTCGCGCCACGCGAGGGGTCCTCTTGTTCCTGTCGCGTGGCGCGACAGGTTACTTCTAGGGTAGAGTAGGCTCGTGTCCTTTATAGATTTGGTGAGTCAGATTTCGACGTAATTCAATTCCTACAGCAAACTGTAAGGATATTACCAATTAGGGTTTACCCCCCCCCCCTGAGTTTTAGGGGCCCTGATCCTGATTCCGTTTATTCTGAAAATTTTAGGGTTTGTTTAGAATCACTTGGGTTTCTCAATTAGGGTTTCCTATTGGTCAAATTAAAATAATAAATAGTACTTTTTAATGGGAGTTGTTACATTCTCCCCACCTTAATAAAAATCTCATCCTCGAGATTTACTGGAATAAATGAGGATACTTTCGCTTCATTTCTGATTCCAGCTCCCAAGTGTATTCAGCTCCTCTCTTTGAATCCCATCTAACTTTGACTAAAACTAGTCGCTTGTGCTTAAGGAACTTCACTTTCCCGTCTTCTATCTGAAGAGGTTTCTCAATAAATTTTAACTTTTCGTTTACCTTTATATCTTGAAGAGGTACTATCAGAGATTCGTCTGCTAGACATTTCTTGAGATTGGATACATGAAATACATCATGTACTCCAGCTAACTCTTCTGGGAGTTGTAAACGATAAGCAACTGGTCCTATACGTTGGATTACTGGAAATGGTCCTACGTACCTTGGACTTAGCTTTCCTTTCTTACCAAATCTAACAACTCCTTTCCAAGGTGAAACTTTCAATAGTACTCTGTCTCCAACTTGGAATTCTAACGGCTTGCATCTATTGTCTGCATAACTCTTCTGACGATCGCGAGCCGTCTTCAATCTTTCCTTGATTTGAGTAATCTTGTCGGTCGTCTCTTGTACTATTTCCGGACCTGACAATTGACTTTCTCCTATTTCTGCCCAACAAACTGGAGTTCTGCACTTTCTTCCATACAGTGCTTCGAATGGGGCTGTTTCAATACTTGAATGATAACTATTATTATAGGAGAATTCAATTAATGGTAAGTGATCATCCCAGTTTCCACCAAAATCTATCACACATGCTCGGAGCATGTCTTCTAGAGTTTGGATCGTCCTTTCACTTTGTCCGTCTGTTTGTGGATGATATGCCGTGCTTAGATTTAGTCGAGTTCCCATTGCTTGCTGGAAACTTTTCCAGAAATGAGAAGTGAAACGACTATCCCTGTCTGAAACAATGGAGAGTGGAACTCCATGTAGAGATACGATTTCATCTACATACAACTTTGCCAATCTTTCCATGCTAAAGGTTTCTTTCATAGGTAGAAAGTGAGCATATTTGCTTAATCGATCCACAATTACCAAAATCGCATCATTACCTTTTCTGGTTTTGGGTAACTTAGTAACAAAATCCATTGTTATGAGTTCCCATTTCCATACAGGCATCTCTAATTGTTGTAGTAGACCTGAAGGTTTCTGATGTTCTGCCTTAACTTGTGAATAAGTAAGACACTTAGAAACATATCTAGCTATATCCTTCTTCATTCCTATCCACCAAAAGCTATTTCTTAAATCTTGGTACATCTTATTGTTTCCTGGATGAATTGTATACCTTGACTTATGGGCTTCTTCTAAAATCTTATTTCTTAATTCTCCCTGCTTAGGTACCCATATTCTGATTTTGTGGAATCTCCAAATTCCATCAGCTCCTTGCTCTAATTCTTTTATTCTTCCCTTCATTCCTTCAGTATCATCCTTGATCGATGTTTCCTGAACACTCTTTATTTGTTCCATTAAATCTAACTGTAGATTTAATCTGAGAGCACGAACCCGTCGTTGCTTCTCATGATACTTACGACTTAAGGCATCTGCAACTACATTTGCCTTTCCTTCGTGATACTGAATATCACAGTCGTAGTCACTTAAGATTTCCATCCATCTCCTTTGCCTCATATTTAATTCTTTTTGCCCAAATATATATCTTAAACTTTTATGATCTGTATAAACAGTAAATTTACTTCCATACAGATAATGTCTCCAGATTTTCAGGGCAAAAATTACGGCTCCTAATTCTAAGTCATGAGTCGTATAGTTCTCTTCGTGCTTTTTCAACTGTCTTGAAGCATACGCAATTACCTTCTTGCGTTGCATAAGCACACATCCAAATCCTAGTTTTGAAGCATCACAATATACCTCAAAATTTTCAGTTCCTTCTGGTAAGGCTAAGATTGGAGCATTGGTTAATTTCTGTTTCAAAATCTTAAAGGCTTCTTCTTGTTTAGGTCCCCATTCAAACTTAACGGCTTTACAGGTTAACTTAGTCAATGGTACAGCTATCTTGGAAAAATCCTTAATAAACCGTCTATAGTAGCCAGCTAAACCTATAAAACTTCTAATTTCCATTGCAGTTTGTGGAACCTTCCAATTGGTAATTGCCTCGATCTTAGCAGGATCTACATGAATACCTTCGTGATTCACCATGTGTCCTAAGAATTGCACTTCTTGCAACCAAAATTCACATTTCAAGAATTTGGCATAAAGCTTTTCTTTTCTTAATAAGGTTAAGAGTGCATGAAGGTGCTTACAATGCTCTATCTGACTTTTGGAATAAATAAGTATATCGTCTATGAAAACAATTACAAATTTATCCAAATACGGTTTACAGATTCTATTCATCATGTCCATGAATGCTGCAGGTGCATTCGTTAACCCAAAGGGCATGACTGTAAACTCGTAATGACCATACCTAGTTCTGAAAGCAGTCTTAGGTATGTCCTCTTCTTGTACCTTCAATTGATGATATCCGGAGCGTAAGTCTATCTTAGAAAAATATTTGGCTCCTTGAAGTTGATCGAATAGATCATCAATCCTAGGTAATGGGTATCGATTCTTAATAGTAACTTTATTCAATTCTCTATAATCAATACACATTCTCATTGAACCGTCCTTCTTCTTTACAAACAACACTGGCGCTCCTCACGGGGATGAACTAGGTTGTATGAATCCTTTACTTAGTAATTCATCTAATTGCTTTTTCAGTTCTAACATTTCTGTGGGTGCTAACCGATAAGGTGCCTTGGCTATCGGTATAATTCCTGGAATTAGATGAATCCTAAATTCTACCTCCCTATCTGGTGGTAATCCTGGTAATTCTTCTGGGAATACCTCTGGGTATTCTGAGACTACAGGAATTTCCTTAAGATCTTTACCCTTAGTACTAATGATTACCGAAATCATATACACTATTCCTTGCTTTCGTTCATAACTAGCAACTTTCATTACTGATATGAACTTCATGGGCTTACGTGGTTTATCTCCTGTAACCATAATTACTTCTCCGGTGGGTGCCTGAATTTCTATAGAATTCTTATCACAGAGAATTCGAGCATGGTTGGCTACTAACCAATCCATTCCTAACATAACATCAAATTCAGCTAATTTCATAGGTAACAGATTTGCAGCAAATTTATGACCTAAAAGTTCTATTTCTACTTTTTGCAAAACCTGATCTATCTTAACTGAATTCCCATCAGCCGTTTCGACTGTAAAAATCTGCCTAATATTGGTTAAGGGTATATTAAGAGCTTGGCAGAATAAAGTATTGATAAAACTTTGGTTCGCACCAGAGTCAAATAATACTTTGGCGTAAATGTTGTGAACTAAGAATGTACCGGCTATCACATCAGGAATCATCTCGGCTTCCTGAGTAGTTAACTGAAAGGCTCGGACATTCTTCTTAGTAGCTCCGTCGGCTGTCTTGGCTTTGTTGTCTGCAGGTTTGACCAATTTAGGACATTCTGGCTTAAAATGTCCTGTTTCTCCGCAATTATAGCAGACTCTTGTTTTCTTTCTGCATTCCTCTTCACGATGTCCTACCATTTTACAAAAATTGCAGGTTACACTACATCTTCCAAAATGTTTCTTTCTGCAATTCCTGCAAAACGGCGGATTTGAAGATTGCCCTGTTCCTCTTTTCTTGAAGCTGTTATTATTACCCATACGAAATCCTTGGGTAATTTTCTGAGCCAGTTCCTTCTCCCTGTTTTCATCTTGCGTGCGTACCAGTTCGTCGGTTAGGGTATTAGCTAATTCTACCGCATCGTCAATCGTACGAGATCTCGCAGCTTTAACGATGTTACGGATTTCACTAATTAGTCCCCAAATATAGCGAGAAATGAGTACCGGTTCTGGCGAAGCCAGTGTTGGTACCACTCTAGCATATTCAAAGAATGTCGAAGTATAACCGCGACAATCTACACCCATCATTCTATGGTTTAAAAACTTATTTGCCATTTGATCTTTTTCATACTCAGGACAGAATTTTCTTTCTACAAGATTCTTAAATCCTTCCCAATTCATGGCATAAGCTATCATTCTTCTTTTTGCTTGTAATACCGTGTTCCACCATTCTAGCGCCCCTTCTTTAAAAATGTTTGACGCGTACATGACCTGATCATCCTGAACACATTTACTTATGGCAATTACTGCCTCGGTTTTCTCTAACCAACGCAGTGCCGCAGTCGCTCCTTCATTGCCTGCAAACTCAGTGGGTTTACAAGCAAGAAATTCTTTATAAGTGCAACCAGGTGTTGCAGCTTTCAATTTCTTAGGGAGCGGAGCTTGCCGTGGTTCATTATCATGATTAACATGATTACTGCCTCCGTTTATACTATTACTGAAGTTATCTTCAGAAATACGTTTGCTAGGAACGATTTGTTGCGGTTCTATTGGATTTTTTAACAGCAGCAACGAATGCTGGAATAGCATTGGCTATCCCTTGAGCAACGATATTTTCTATATCTTGCCTAGTTACATATTGATCCCCCGGTTGTTGCTCAGATTGATTAATCTCATTAACTGGTTCATTATTAGCGTTTTCCATCTGATAATTAATATATATAATTTATTAGTATCAAATAAATAACAATTACACAAAACAATTATACAGAATTCATAACACCAATATAGCCAAAACTATCGATTCTCGATTTCTATTTATATTTAATAGTATGCATCAATACACACTATTATCTTACAAAGTTTGATTTGTAGTTATTTTACAGACTGATTTTACTTATTACTAGTACACCACTACAGTTCCATAAACCCCCTATCTTTTGTCAGTTGGTATTCTAGTAACGACGTTCCCTCTTATCATAAGTCCAGGAGATCTGTCCCAAAATCTCTTGGATCCTATTCCCAGCATCTACTAGTTTTTTGTCAAAATAGCGGAGTTCAGTCATTTTCTCGTTACTTATTGGTGGATTTGGTAAAGGTTCTAGATTGTACTGAGGAAAAAGCCTATAGGGATTGTTTTGTAACTGTATTTCATTAGTCAACCATTCGTCTATTTGTGAGTGGATTGAAGGGTTTGGAATAGCTGGTTCTAAGTTTATTGGTAGTTGTGTTTCAAGAGAATGAATAAAATCATTTTCATTACTCGGCTTAATAGTATCATAACTTGTCAATATCAGATCTAGCTCTTCCTGAGATGGTAACCTCTCAATATGTCTAGAGCTTTCCCCAATTTCCATTTTCTTAGGTTTGAGTTTCTCGAGAGGTAAAGCGTTGAATTCTATAGGTTCTTCTATGTCTGGTATATATCTATTGAAATCTCTGGAAACTTCTATTCTTACTGGATAAAGATTTAAATTCTGAAGGGCGTCAGACAAGTCACTCATGCTGTTTAGCAAAATTCACAAAATTACTAAGTTAAAAATCATAACAAAATTTTATAGAAAACTTTTAAATATTATTTCATACTGGGTAACGTTTCTAGACTGTAGGTAACCTGGTTACTAAAACTTTGAGTCAAATTATTTTAAAATTTTGTATTTATTGCTACAGTGGCTAGCATATAAAGATATGCCCATACTGTACACAATTAATCAGATAATAAAACATATAATCATAAAATAGTAATTAATAAAAATTAAGTATTTTCTAAATACTTAATTGGCTTAAATCAGTGGCTCTGATACCACCTTTTTCTGTCACGGCCCCCGACCCGGTTTGACCCGTTTCAGGAGCCGCGGGACAGAAATCCCGTGGTATTTAATTAACAGCGGAAGTTTATCTTCAGGATCTTTTAAAACTGAAATATTTCCCGATTATTTTATTTCACAATTCGGGATAAAACCCAGTAATTTACAATATTGAGATTTCACGGAGAAATCTTTTATTTTACAAAACATGTTTCTTTATTTTATACTGAGCCACTTTCTTAAGCTGATAGTGCTTCGCGGCACTTTTCCTGGATCACAACAGATCACCTGAAACATGTTTGAAAAAGGTTTTGTCAGCGGGAAATACTGAGTGAATCATTCTATTTAATAAAACAGCTCGGTTGTTATAATTAACAGTATTAAGAGAGATTACAATGTTTCAGATATCAAACCAACTACCCACAGTATTTGTCACTCGAACATCCATCGGAAGCCTCTTTGCCCGATGGTGTCTGTGACTATGGCCATATCACTCATTGGCTAACTCGTTGTCCAATAGTGACGGTTATCAAGTAATGTATACAAAACCCCACATACCGGCTGTAATATGGTGATTACATAAACTTAATCACTGTAATTATAATCTTTGAAAATAAACATGCTTTTGTAAATAAATTTCATAAAAAGAGAATGACTCACTTTGCAGATTTACTTATAAACAGAGCTTAGCCTACTGATTAGCCTTGATAACCTAGTTTAAATAATCAAGCACACAAACTAGGTTAGTAACTTAATACAGCATTTACGACAACTCACGAGATTAAAACCTTCACAACGAATGACAAAGTGCGATACTTAAACATCCATCGATTTAACGACGAATGACAAAGCATAAACCCTAATGTGGGCAGCACTTAAACATCCATTGGATAGTTTAATCGATCGGACATTGAATCGTAGTAGCGATCGAGTTATTACCCTGATTGCGGCAGCACTTCGTGATCAGTGTGTGTTTTGGACTGTTTTCACTATAACTTCGTGTACGAAATGAATTTAAACGTCAAATCAACGCAGAAGTTCCAGTCCCACAGCCTACTATTTATAGCTAGAAAATCGCCCCCCTCGCGCCATGCGAGGGGTCCTCTTGTTCCTGTCGCGTGGCGCGACAGGTTACTTCTAGGGTAGAGTAGGCTCGTGTCCTTTATAGCTTTGGTGAGTCAGATTTCGACGTAATTCAATTCCTACAGCAAACTGTAAGGATATTACCAATTAGGGTTTACCCCCCCCCCCCCTGAGTTTTAGGGGCCCTGATCCTGATTCCGTTTATTCTGAAAATTTTAGGGTTTGTTTAGAATCACTTGGGTTTCTCAATTAGGGTTTCCTATTGGTCAAATTAAAATAATAAATAGTACTTTTTAATGGGAGTTGTTACATTCTTCTCTGACCCTCGTGAGTTATCATCCTCATGCTTCCTCTTACTTTCTTCAGATTTCTTTAGCGATCTCAACCTGACTGCATCTAAAGTAAGGGATAGAGAGAGATCAGCTGCTGACCTAAACGTAGCAGGTCTTGAAGCCTTAACACTGGCTTTGATTTCTGGGGCTAAACCCCCAATGAAGCGAGCAATTCGCTTGGGCTCTGGTGTTACAAGGTAAGGAACTAGTCTGGACAGGGTATTAAAACTGGTGAGGTAAGCTTGACAATCTAAGTTTGTCATCACCAATGATAAGAAATCTGATTCAATTCTTTCGACCTCGTGTTGGGGGCAGTAGTTCTCCATAATGAGAGCAACAAACTGGTCCCATGGCATGTTGTAGAGTGGGATCTTCCCAGCAGCTTGAATGAGAGACTTCCACCATGCCAGTGCCTCTCCCTTGAACGATTGGGATACATACTTCACTACATCCCTTTCAGCACAATCGCTGATATCGACAACTGTGTCCATTTCATCCAACCAGATCATACAATCAATTGCCTTTTTCTCCCCAGTGAAATCCCGGGGTTTGCAGTAAACAAAGTATTTATAGGTACAGGACTTGGTACGCGGTTCATTATCGAACACTATCCTCTTGGATGGAACACTGTGTTCATTAGATGAATGTCGGTCATCATCCTTCTTTGGTTCATCTTTCTTTGAGGGTGGCTTGCTATGAGCCTCAGAATGAGTCTTAGGGACAGACTTAGAGTGGGGTACAGATGAGGCTTTACTATTCGTCCCACTATACTCCCTAAACTGCTCCTCTACAGCTTTAGATACAGCTGTATCAATCAGTGTACGAAGCTCTCCTTTGGTTATGTTAATCCTATCATTATCGCGGTTTTCCAAAGGATGATTGTTCCCTTCCTCTGACCTAGCCATGTAGCTTTAATTGCTACAAAAAGAGAATAAGGGCAAGGTTTATACGGAAGCTTATACAGTTTTATCGTTTTAAACGATTTATTAACCATGTTTTGAATACACATTTTAGTTAATTTACTAAATATATAATTGTTCAGGATCTTTATCATAATCCTAAATTATAAGTTAATAATAGCACAAAAGGCCTAGTCACGTAGACAAGTTTAATTTATAGGCCTTGATTTTACGGAATCGAGGCATTAAGGTTTGAATCAAAGTTCATTA
Organism: Helianthus tuberosus; assembly: GCA_030545235.1. NCBI lineage: Eukaryota > Viridiplantae > Streptophyta > Magnoliopsida > Asterales > Asteraceae > Helianthus > Helianthus tuberosus. The sequence continues at coordinate 181,431,780 of CM060432.1, read as the reverse complement.
CCTTTTCTTGACAGGGAGTTGTAGGCTACCACTGTCTTTAGTCTCAGAGGACGTTAATTATAGCCCGTGGGCACTTCATCCATAAGGGATGATTATATAAATAAGGGAATTTAGAATAACCCAATTAAAAATGACTTATGTGATTTTATCGTATCACACTTTGTCAAGCATGTTAATATGCTTTCAGATGTTTAATAAGGATTTGAATCTCTTGAATAGGTTATACCATCTTGGCCTTGTCTGCAGTGACATCTAGGCTAGGTTTTACCTTTAAGATTCTTTTTAATATCTAACGCAGAACAATCCTAAATTGAAATGTTAACAAGGATCTGAATCTAATTGTGGAACTACCATCTTGGCCCTGTCTTAAGGTGACATATGGCTAGGTCTTGTCCTTTTTAGATTTTGCCATTTTATTATAATGGTAGATCTTATAATATAGGAATGATATTTTTAAATATAATCGTTCCATTGAAACTTAAACAAGTACATGTGGTTGCCCTAAATGGGACTTCTAATAGAAAATGACTTACCCATGCAAGGGCTAATCAGAAAAATAACAAAGGAACCAAATAATGACAAAATAAAACGAATTAGAATTTGTCCTATGTTCTTGTCTAGACTCAAGAATGTGCAACTGTGTAACTGAGATTAAACACAAAAGGCTAGCGTTTAATTCACTCAGTGTTGGCTCTGATACCAACCTGTCACACCCCGACTTTTCCACGTATCACCGGTGGGCCCGGTGGGGGAGTATCGTGACGTAGTTGATATCATCATAGTCAAACAACACAATATATAAATGCACAGCGGAAGCAAAAGATAAATATATATTACAATCCGAATATAAAGTAATATCCAGTATTACAACGGAAAGTAAAGGATCCACAGGCGGATCAAAATAAAAAGGAAAACTGTTCAACAGACTTTGACATCTAGAGCTTGCGAGACTTGAGTAATGATGCCTGGAGTAGCCAGCCTATTTCGTCTAGTACCTGCACTTAGTCTTTTTGGAAAATACGTCAGTTTACACTGGTAAATATAACTCAACTGACTCCTTTTGAAAAGAGTTTGAAAATTGATTTGAAATTTTCTTCTTTTATTATAGCCACTTTATTTAAGCTTTCAGTGCTCCATAGCTGGCTTCTACTATCCTTACATCAAGTTACCAGAAACGTGTTTTGAAAACATTTTATCAGTAATAAATACTGGCGAGTTCATTCCATTTTTATAAAAATATATTGTTATACTTTACAACATAAAAGGTTTTTATATTTGTTTATATTTACCCAACTCAATCAATATTTGTCACATAGTGGCAGTTCCGATGTGACAGTGGTCATATCACTCATTGGCTCTCTTTTGTCCAATAGTGAATTTATCAAGTAATTATATTTTACTATTATTCAAAGTATCTGTCACTAGGCGGTTCCCGTGACGGTGGTCAAATCACTGTTGGTCATTCTTTCAACTAGTGACTGTGGTGATAACACTGTTGATCATTCTCTCAACTAGTGCCGGTGGTCGTATCACTGTTGATCGTTCTCTCAACTAGTGACTTTGGTTATAACACTGTTGATCATTCTCTCAACTAGTGTCTCTGGTCATAACACTGTTGATCATTCTCTCAACTAGTGCCTTTGGTCATGTCACTGTTGATCATTCTCTCAACTAGTGACTCTGGTCATATTTCTGGTCATATCACTGTTGATCATTCTCTCAACTAGTGACACTTTTCAAATAAGGTATAAAATTTCAGTCTAAGTATGTTTTAAAATTTCTACGGATACTTATATATAGATATTTATTTTAAAATTTGGTATACTGATACATAAATAATAAATTTCATATAATAACAAGTAGAAATTATAGATAACATTAAATTTCATATATTTAGTGTATAATTTAATATATATAGATAACATCATCACAGAAAAGGTATATACTTTTCGTACCATATCTGAACTCTTATTTATATCTGATCTCTTATTTTAAAACAAAGCATCTACTTTAACAAATATAATATAATATATTCATTAACCTAAAACACTTATTCGTTAAAATATTATATATAGAGTGTCATTTTAATACAAATATACTCACATGGTTTATAAATATGGAATTAGTACAAACCATTTAAATTTATTTCAATCATACATTAAATTTATTAATGATTTAATGTAAAAATAATATTAGTTATAGGCTATGGCCACTGGGGCACAATTCCCCTCTGTGATTGTGGTCATGTTCCTATTGGCTAACTTTTTGGCCAATAGTAACGAGGGTCAAGTAATGTATAAAACCTCCCATACCGGTAGTTATTACAGAATATAAAAATTTAATTACTGTAAGTATAACTGATAAACATTTAGGATTTTGTAAAACATTTTTAAATATAATTTTATCACAAAAAGGTGATAAAACTGTGAGAAAAGAGAATGGATTCACTTTGTAACTTTAGGGTTCAACTAAAAAGCCTTCTGGTAGAATCTTTGGTATAACTTCTGAGCTATTTTAAATATAAATATATATATAGAGAAAGTATAATGTACTTCACGCCTTAACGTACATTAACGTACTTCACGAAATATATAACATGCGTAATTATTTTTTTGGCAAAATAACGTGCGTGATTTTGGATCCCATGCGTGATTATGTGGTCCCATGCGTGATTATGTGGTCCCATGCGTGATTATATGTTCCATGCGTGATTATACCCCTGATCCAACGGTTACCATTGTCTCCTACGTGAAGTATGATAAGCCGTGAAGTATGTTAACCTTTCTCTCTCTCTCTCTCTCTATATATATATATATATATTTGCACTCGTGTTAAGTATAGTAACCCTAATTCAACCTTATCCCTATGTCACGAGACAGAACCCCAACGAACTTAGTCGGGCAGAGCCTTGACATGCGTTATGGGGCTCCAGATCAATCGGAAAGGGTAGCGGTGATCGGGAGTTAAAATACTTAAAACGGGGCAGGGCTTTATTATTACTATAGGTGAAAAATAAAAAGAATATGGATGAGAGAGAGAGTTCGAGAGAGATGGGAAGAAGCCTGATTTCTATTTATACTTCACAATTGAGACACGTCCACTCTCATTAATTCCTTTCAAATTTCTTTTGGACTTCCACGTATCACTTCTGATGCATATTCATGCAATATAAATTTTCCTATTTTAGTTTTGATTAAATTTTATTATTTTATTGTACACGTACACTAAAAGATATGTAACTTTATTTAATTAGATTTTATTATATATATATATATATATTATAATTAATTTAACTGCTTCACTTATTTGGGGCTTATAACTTCTAAAATATAACGTTTTACAAAACAATGAATATGTCATTAGAACGAGAATAATATTACCTACATTTTGAACCAAGTTTCTTTAAAAATGGAGTAGGTTCAAATATAATGTATTTTTATAATTTAATTATTAAACGGTTCATGGGCCCGTCTAGGTACTTCATATTTCTTACAGTTAACTTACCCGTAATCTACCTGTCTAATAATATAAGTTTTTATAGACTTTTATTTTAATAGAAAGGTCACCCATATACAGGCCAATTAATTAATATACCATTACAACCAACTATATATAAAATAGTTGTTAAAACTATCTGGGTCGAATAATTATATTAAAAAAATAAAACTAGTTACTAGTGGTTAATAAATTTAAACAATCTATAATTCTTATATGATAAAAAATGGATATGTTACAGTTCGTGTGAGTTTTTATATGATATATGTATTGCACCCAAAAGTGTAAAAACGAAAAAAGGGTCACCTATACTCACGGTTTTGCAAGCTTTCCGATTAAACACGAGTTGATGATTTGACGAGAGTGGAGCACCAAAGTTACTTTACATTGGGGAAACAAAGCCTCTTGAGTATATGGAGTTCGTGGAGAGTTTGGATTCGGAATTAAGTATAAAAAGTATATGTATGCGAAAATATATCTTGTCTAAATACTCGTTTGGACACTAAGGTGTTGTTTGTTTTTTCAGAAGTAAAACGTCTGCAGTCTGCGGACCACATCTGCAGACATCTGCAGCTGAAGAGGTGGACCAAACTTCTGCAGTCTGCAAGAAGAAGACTGTTTGTTTTTAACTTCTGCAAGCTGCTGAAATAAACTGAAATATAAATAAACTGATTTTATTTAACTTAACAAATCATCAAGAACAAACACAGCAAAATCAGAATCACTTTAGGGTTAAAGACAATTGATTCACAAACATAAATGCTACATCTAACATGTTAAAGATCCAAATAAAAAACATTGACCCTAAAAGATCGGACTTGCTGCATAAAAAAACCCCATTTCAATCAAGCAAAAAATACAACGAATTAAACGTAAAAATCAAAACTTTTATTGAATGCTAGAATGTACCTACATTCTTGAGTGGGATCAGAAGCCCTAATTATCGAGTTCAAAAGGGGAGACACCTAATAAATTTGAAGACACCTAAATTTGAAGACCTAATTACTGTGTTTAAAAATCATCAAGACCTAATTTCATCTTTCACAGCCAATGTACTTTGTTTAAAAATCATCAAAAACATACAGCACCTAACAAAAACACAAGAAAGAACAGAACGAACATCTAAAAAATGAGATATGATTCGTACCTGAGTAATGCGAAGTCGGTTGGAAGTGGAGATGGTGAACGACGGTGGAGAAGGTTGACGACAGAGGAGGTGATCGACGATGGAGAAGGTTGACAGTGGCTTGAAGTGGAGATGGTGAACGATTGGAGGGGCGGCGGAGGTGGAGGGTGTGGTGGAGGAGGTGAGGTGTCGGCTGGAAGTGGAGATGCGTGCTAGGGTTTGAGGTTTGAAGACGTGCAGGTGTTTTGAAAGAGAGAGGTGTTTTGAAGAGGTTTGAAAAGGTTGGCTCAGATCTGCGTGAGGAAGAGCTCTAGAAGAGATTTTTTAGTGAAATCTCTTCCAAAAAACAAACAAGCTGCAGACCCAAAGGTCTGTGCGTGGTCTGCGAAGCGCAGACATAAGAGGTCAGGAAGTACTTCTTGCAAAAAACAAACACCCCCTAAGTTGTCAAGCGTTTTCATGGGTTCTAGCTTGCCCATTAGAATCTCAAACGAGGAGTCTAGAAACGAAGATAATCTAACCTAAGTCCTTGACATTTAACCATAAACCGGTTAGTATCAAGAATTCGGTTAAAAAGTATATAGTATAAGTTATAATTTAGTCAATCATGTATTATCATGTAAGTTAAGCATTGAGGTAGGAATAAACCTCATTGTATGATTCACAAAAGCACAAAGTCATCAACTTTGTTGACGACCCGATTGGTCATGAATAAAATAAAAAGTACAACTAGCTAAGTTTGCTAAGTAGCCAAGTAAGAACAACCCGGGCGTGTCACACCCAACATGGCAATGTTGGAGGTGAGGCGAGGTTATCTTAATTTGATTATTGGAAGCTACTTAGGTATTCTCGTCACTAAAATAAGTGAGGTATGTGGAATCATGGTTGGAAAGCCAAGGCTTCCATTGTTCACACCTTCACCAGAACACAAGTCTTTCAACTTTTAAGGTTGAAAGCTTGGATGGTTCCAACACCTTGAAGTCACTTGGGACTTTTTAGGGCAGAATTTTATAAGGGTTTTGAGCTTTTTTCTTGTGGAAATCAACCACTACACAAACTCACAACTATGAGCTTAGTTGGAAGCAAGGTGGGTATAAGATTCCACTAAGTTTTAAGCAATATATATACGAAACAAAAAAGATAAATTAGAGCATAATTTTATGCTACTTTGGACCTCAAATATGGTGAGGTTCCACCTTAGTTTGCCATGGAAAACTTGTGGAACCTTCCTAGAGGTTTCCTAAGTAGTTTGAAAGAAGATTTGAAGAAGAAAGGTGAGTGAAAGCTCACTTAGAACACTTGAAAGTATTTTTCGTTGCTTGGAATTCTTGAGAGGATTGGAGAGTTTAGGAGTAGATTAGTGTGTGGAAAGTGTTTAGGAGGTGGTGGAGGCTTGTATTTATAAGTGGAGATTAGGGTTTGCGAGTTAATAAAGGTGGAAGGTGATTGAGGGAGAACGGAGGTGGAGAAAGGTGAAATATGATTGGCTATGGAAGGTGATTGGGGGAGAAAGGAGGTGGGAAAAACTTTTAATTTTGCTCACTTTTAGTCCATGCACTTTGTAACTAGGTTATTTTGTGCCGTTTTCTTGTATTTTAACTTGTTTTTAGGTATCCAAAATGTATTTAAAGTCTCGGTTTTGCGTATGAACACGTATTTAAAGATTGATTGCGTATATTACACAAATATGAAAAGGTAACACGTATATATATATATATATATAAATGAATTTCCATTATGATTAACGCCTCGAATTTTGAGATTGAAATTGAAATACGAATATAAGGTTTCTAAAAATAGAATGCTAATACGAACTTTCTAAAAATAAGAATACGAAAATACGAGGCGTTACACATCCGACAATATATCCCCATCGGTTGCGTACATCAGAATACTCTGAATTGCGTTCCCGAAATAAAGCGTTTCCAGCTCTGGTTCCAACCTGTGTCGGCAATTCACCGCCATCCTAAACATTGTTGTTTTGGAGGTTGGAAAGTTTCTGGCTCGTGTCACCGCCGCCAAAGCAAGGCGCATAGCGATTAAAACGAAGAAATCTCATGTACCGCTTCGGGTTTTGTAACCACAACGTTACGCAACTAGTTATCTATTACCATTGTAACCTTTTCATTTGAGAGTTTAATTGGATCATTACTATGTTTCCCGGCCCATTACTTCAGCAACGTTAATATTAATATCCCCGTTTGGGTAACAATTTATTTTTTTGGTTATTAGTAGCCTCTTTTAGTTTCAAAACCGATTCTCGGCTGAAGCTAAAAATCTCTCGGCCAGTGGCGCGAACTCGTCAAACGTCACTTTCAGCCCGCCCGCGGGGATTTTTAGTACTTCATCCGAGATTAAAACCAAGTCACGGGTAAAAAAGGGTTGTTTTGTCATCAGACTCACTCCTTTGCAAACCTTAGCAAGCGTATTAATAAAATTCCACAACGAAGTTCCATCAATAACCGTGTGATTCACCGAAAACCTGATAAACACAACGTCGGCAAGCTCGGTTAATTGAACTGCTAACAGCGGATTAAAATGGCCGTTGTAGCTACCCATTTCGACAAAGGTGAAAAACCCCTTGACACAATCCGGAACATGAATTGGGGAAATGATGTTACTCACAGTTGAAAGTTGGGAGTGATGTGGTACAAAACGAAAGTTGGGAGTGTTATCGACCAATTGCTAAAAGTTGGAGTTATTTAAATCCAATATCCCTTTGGTTTTTGTACATATCATAACGCACTAAAGGACAAGACAATCACTATTCACAATTTTGTTTTTGTAATAATAACTAGGGGGAACACCCGTGCGATGCACGACATGCATAATAGTTATTGTTTTTTCCTGGAACGACGACTGATATAGATAGTGCGTGACACGGTACAAAAGTGCGAATATAGTATAGATTTTTAAAACAAAAACCGGTTTTTTTTAAAGTTAGCCGTTTGACCATGGTTATTTTGACCAAAGTCCACTCCTCGTTCGGCGCTTTGTGGTAGCACTACCAGTCAAAAAAGGCCCAAAACGCCCGAGGGTACAGTGTCCCCCCGCGTTTTTAAGACGCTTTGAGAGAGGTTTGCGCCCCACCACATGTGGTCTCACAAAACTTCAAATCTATGGACGTGGGGTTTCTCAACCCTCTTCAAAAGACGTCACAGTTTTCAAATTTTTTTTATTTTTATTTTTATTTTTTTATTTTTCATTTTTTAGATGGTGTAAAATAGATGTTAAATATATATATTATACTACATACACATATACATATAAATTCAGTTTTGACATCTAAAAGTCAAATTGCAGGTTTTGTTCCCTTTTATAGATAAGAAATCAGTTTATTATTTATTACTAAAATGTTGTATTAACTTTATTCTGCAACATATTCTTTATAAACTATGCTTACCTTGACATAACCTAATAGCTATATTTCCTTATTAGAAGTCACTGATAATTGAAAATTAGTACATATTATTACCTTGCTGGTGAACACATTTACTCTATGTTTAGGGAACAATTTGATTAGGTTGCTGATACTGAATTGAATATCACACCAAATTACAATAGCAGTTTATATTGCTACTATTCACCCAAATCAAGCACCTTAAATAAGTCAGTGTTTCTCTATATTCAAAAAACGAACTATAACTGACGATTATTAAATTGCAACAGTCAATTCAATCCAAATACTGCAATAGAAACATAAAATCTACCACAATTCGTTGGTTAATCACGTATAGTTCTTAATCGATTAGAATCAGAAAAAAGGAAATTGACTCACCGTAACTTAAAATCAGGAAGAAGGCGAACAAAGGGGCGGAGTTTTTCGAAATCAATGACCCCTGTCTTTCATTGTTATTCCTTAAATGAGGTAAGCAAGACCCCATACTACACACTGCATACACATACATAAAAATTGGGTTCTATATTATTTTTATAAACACCGATTGGAAACCCTCACATTGCATTTGATGAAACCCTAATCAATATAAACACACACACTAACACTCACGAATCGAATCGAATTTATAAAAGGAAAAATTCGGGCTGTTTTTACCTCTTGCTGCTCCAAATCTTCATTACCATACATTATCTTCATCTTAGAGATATAGATATTGCACTTAAAGGTTGCTGGAGAGTCGGAGGATGATGTGTAATTAAAGGAGCAAGTAAATGACCCATTTTGATTCCAATTGAAGTTGCCGACTGATGGAGAGCCTGTGCAGGAGATCAATCGAAGATATATGTCTGAGAATTGTGTGCCAAATCGATGAAGATCTTCAATTGGGGAGAAGTTAATTACGATTCCAATTGAGTTGCCGACTGATGGAGAGCCTGATGGCGAGCCTGTGCAGGAGATCAATCGAAGATATATGTCTGAGAGTTGTGTGCCTAATCGATGAAGATCTTCAATTGGGGAGAAGTTAATTATGGATTGGAGAGCATATATTGAGAGGCGAAGGATGGATATCACGAACTCCAAAGTCCCCACAAACGCCAGTTAAACAACCCTTTCACTTCCGGAAGTCCTCTTCTCGCCGTTGCATCCGTCTCCGGCGACTCCTCCACTACCTCATGTTTTTCCTTTGCACATTCTTCAACTAATGAGACGTCGTACGGAGGCGAAACCGAAACCTCTGGCGGAGGATTTAAAGCTTTTCCGGCGAACCTCCGATGACTCGCCTTCTCTTTCTTCTGGTTAGGTTTACGGCCGCGGCAGTTAACCTGTTCACTACTGGTAAGGTTTTCTTCAAATGCTTCAATTACTTGATGAATTAGCTCTCGGTTAACAAATGTGTACCACCGGAACCAGTAGTTCGTGTAACAATCAAAGCAATCGCAGTCGAATACCGGAGATTTGTGTGCGGCCGGTGCTTTCTTCTTATTGTTATTATCAGATGATCTAGGGTTTGTGGAATTATTTTTGACACAAATGATTAAAGTAATGTAACTATTAATTTGCATTAGGGAGAAGTTATTTTTGACACTTAGATTAGTTTAGTTCAACCATAAGGTTAACCGAAATTATGGTTCATGTATGGTTATGGTGTGTGGGCGCATGGCGTAATCGCATTAACCAAACAACTTATACATAACAAACTTACATAAATTTTAACTATTCTGATTAGGCTTTCATAAGAAATAACAAACTTATTTCCTTAGTTAACCATTTAAAATGAATAAATCATTTAGTAATAAAACAGAGTTATAAACTAAAATACTAAATTTATCAACAATAATACGTACAACTTTTATAACAAGTTAAACTCTATTCAATTTATGACATTCTAAAACTAAATTAAATATACAGAAAAAAAACGACTTTGAATTATTTATACATATAAATGTATTATATGGGCCTTCTTCCCCTCTACTCAACAACTTTGAAGTACTTCTTAGCCTTTGATTACCTGGTCATGATTCATAGATTAGAAAAAATATAAGCCAAGAAGATCTCAACCATCAAAATACGATCCAAGGGCTAAAAAGTGGTTCCTAATTATGCAATGGTTATCATTTGAACCTTATTCCATGAGACTTGAGGTAAGATGCTAGGAGCATTCTTTTGAGTTTTAAACCATCTGTAATTAAGTTCATTATTTAATCATTATTGTTGCAATTATTAGGTATTATAGATAATAATACCCCATGAAATTACCTTTTAGTAATTTTCGTTTCTAATTGGTTAGCATCTTTTAAGTTTTAAAACCATTTATAGTTATAATTAAATTCATAATAACGTTGATTAAGTTTTTTTATATTTAATTATTATTATTATTTTTATTTTTATTTCATATGATGTTCATCAACTATGTGATAAAATTGCAAAAAAGGTTGTAACCTTATTTGTATGATGTTTAGCAATTACCAAACCAAATAATAATGACTTAATTATAAAATTCAATCAAGTAATCGGTTTCGGAGAAGTTGAAACGGAAAAGCAATGTAAATATGAGGAAGGTGATGATGTTCAACTAAGTCAAATGATTTAATTCTTTATCAAGTATTTAACAATACTTAATTTATAAAGTTATCAATTTAATTGTATTTATCAATTTATACTCATGTAGAAAGACTAATTTGTCCCTTTACTAACTTCATTGAGTTGTTGTACTATAAGCATAATATGTTGCAATTATTTAAATTTGGTTGGAACCCTTGTGAAATGCTTTATAAGATAGTATAGATAAACGCAATCAATTTAAATCTTTTGCGCGGGTTGAAAACATCCGAGCCCTTAAAGTTTGCTGCCCAATCCTATCAAACAATACCTCCTCAAATATTTCCTCTGCATCTATATTGCCTATATATAGTATCAATTAAATCACACAAAAGCATCATATGTTTAAAAAAAATAGTAAAGTAGAAATTAAAAAAGGAAATACCAATAGGCCAAATAAATGTCTATCTCCAAATGAATAACTTTTCTCGTACCCACCCTTTTACACCTCCATATACATGAAGCTGCAAAAAAGGAAAAAGACTATAAATTTATGAACAATTAAACAATACATTGGTAAATGGTTCCAGATACTAAAGTCATGCAAGGGTACCTTGATGAAGTATGAAGTATGAAGTGTCTGTCTTTTTGTATCCAATAACCTGTGTGTATACTTTATATGTAATATAAAATCATAATTTGAAAAAAAAAACCACTAAATCACCACAAACATAATAAAACATCAATATAAACTCATAGATTATGTAAAAGAAAACTGTTATCCCATTTGAATATTTTAAGAAACAAACCAAAGTTTTTTCGAATAAATGTTGAAATAGGTATAAAAGAACACACCTTTCCACCAAGATAAATAAATTTCATATCAACTTATCTCTTTCTTATCTCTTTCTTTTCGACTCTAACTCGCACAATAGTAGACAAAGGAGTTGATGTTGAGTGAAATGGTGAATTTATAGCAATGATAGGAGATTCCTTAATCGATCAAATTTATTACATATTGATTGAAATTGGACCTTTGGAGTGCTTTTACGGTTTATCCCAATAGGTTTCGTTTATTAATTGCATTTAAGTACCGAACTTATTATTGTATTATTATAATTAATTGTGATTATATTCTCATTTAATTATTTTTTTATTTTTTAATATTAATGTAGAAAGACCATTTCACCCCTTGCTAACATCATTAAGTTGTTGTACCATAAGTATAAAAGATTGTAATTACTTAAATTTGGTTGGTATCCTTATGAAATGCTTTATAATATAGTATAGATAGATAGATATAGATATAGATATAGATAATTATTTTTTTTATTTTTTAATATTAATGTAGAAAGACCATTTCACCCCTTACTAACATCATTAAGTTGTTGTACCATAAGTATAAAAGATTGTAATTACTTAAATTTGGTTGGTATCCTTATGAAATGCTTTATAATACAGTATAGATTAGGTTCTAGCATTAATGTACTGTACTATATGTTAATATGGTGTTTCATGCATTGCTTTGTTGCAAATTGTGTTGTTTTATTTGTAAATTATTATTATTGTTTATAATAATCTAATTAATTTAGCCAAAATCTTGTTAATAATATATTAGAATATATATATATATATATATAGTTATTTTAATACTTTTATTATTTTAATATTATAATAATAATTACTTTTTTTTACTGTTTAACTTTAATTTAATGATTTTTTAGTATCACGGGGTGGGATAAGCTTGGTGTCAACCGGTACTGGTATCGAAAATACCGGTACGGTCTTGTTTGGTATCGGTACAAATAGTAATTTTAGTATTTTAATAATATATATAGTTTTTTAAATATTTTTATTATTTTAATATTATAATAATAATTCTTTTCTTTACTTTTTAACTTTAATTTAATGATATTTTTATGATACTTATGATCTTTCGGTTTAAATTTTATCTTAATCTATTAAATTCTGATACTAATATCATGGATAAGTTCTTAATATTTGATATCATTTGGATCCCTTTACCTATTTTTTTTATTATATGTTTTCTTTGAAAATATATTGTTGTGTTTTTATTACGAATTATATTTGAGCTACTTTTAATATATTAGTTACTTCGAAATTTAAATTTATGGTTACCTTGTCAAAGATCATTTTATAGAATAATCATAAGTTTGGAATAATTATCTTTAAACCAATTATTAAAAAAAATTAAGATTAAAGTTAACTTTAAACTAATCTACCTTTATCTATAATATATTATTTAGTATAATGTGTTATTGATTGAAATTAATTTTAATGATTATTGATATATAACTATTTTATTTTATTTTTTATCTTATCTCTTATTTATTTAATGTAAATTAAATGCAATTAATAGGATTTTTATAGGATGATGCATTTAAAACAACCATAAATTTTGGTTTTAAAATAGAACATATAACTAAACTTTAGAATATATATAGATAATAATAATAATTTAATATAATATCTACTACGTAATAAATGAATACAAAATGAAGAGATATCACCACCATATTTCACTATCACCATTTTTTTATACTAAAATCTCTTCATGACCTTAAATATAGAAACTATTTTGTAAAACTTGAAAAAGTATGTTAATCCTATTTAACGTTATTAATTTATTTTTCTATCCGTTTGTGTGACATAATAAACTAACAATTAATTATGAAATATTTTATCAGTCATCTATTATCTATTTCTATTATATATAATAAACGAAAATAATTTGAGGCACGTGTCACTTGATTAGAACTTCCTGGATGTGTTTTTGGCGGGAAAATTGTTGGTAATTATTTTCGTCGATGAAGCTCCATTTAACTAACCCGATCCAACTATCAAATTCGGATCTATATTTAAACATAAAAAACACGTTTTCTTTTTCTAAACCCTAGATCTTAATTTTCTCGTCCTTCTGATGTACTCATCCTCTTCTCCCTTCTGATCTAAACCATAGCCACCTTCAAGCATTGCATCCTTCATTCTCATCGGAGATGCCTTGGTCCGCATACATGACAAATAGGATGGAAACAAAACTTCTTTGATCAAACCAATATCAGTTTTCATACTCCAGTGAGTTTTTACTTTTTGTTTTCCTTTATTTCATTTTTTTTGGTTTTTTTCATCTACCAAAATCAGGGATTAATCCTAGGTTTCTCTCTCTTCCTCTTTTCGATCTCCAAAGATGTACAACAGCCAAAGAAATGCGTGTATTTCATGTCGCGAAACATTTGTCGGAGAGGGCAAGAAACTGATGATTGGTCTTCGATCGGAGTTCCATGGGCCTGAATTTGAGCCGCACATGACTGTCGTCGGAACCTTCACGTTGACGGAGAATGACGCATGTGACAAGTTAAAGAAGGCTTGTGAGGGTTTGAAAGCTTATAATGCCACTATGAAGAAAGTGGCTACAAGAACTTTCTTTTATCAATGTGTGTTTTTGTTGTTGCATGCATACGACCACAAAGGAAATTTAGCATTTTTATTGATTAGTTTCATATGTGGCTTTAGTTTGAAATCTATCTTTTGATTTGTTTAGTCAAGTAACTAATGAAGATTGTACGTATATCAAAATTGGAAATTTAGAGTTTCAGTTCTACTTTTCAGTAGTCAAAATGTATCACTTAAATCTGAATTACTAAAGCTTTTAGTTTTTCATTTCATATGAATAGATTTATTTTATTTTATTTTATTTTATTTCAAAAGCATCAAATCAAATCTGAGGTCCAAAGTTTTTAAATTTTCACCGGTCTATGAATATTGTGTTATATGAAGGGTAAATTTGGTATAGATTTATTTTATTTTTTATTTTTTTGGATTAGCAGGCAATGGCAACTGCATATGATGACAGGAGACTCGATGCTATTGTGAATGGAGCATGGAAAGTAAGTTGTAGATATGGGTATTTTTTGTTTCGACAATTCTTTTTAACCTTTTTATTGTTCTTGAGTTTTTTGAATGCATAGTTAAGCGGGTAGCCAGGCCACCGCATAATTTGATTCACCACCACAATTTTGCAATGAATCGTTTTGTTAAGGTATGTTATATGTTCTATTTTCTCATTCATTTGTGCATCGATCATTAATCTGTATGTAATTGATTTGATTCAGTCTCTTTTTCCGTGTGTTATCAATAACTTTTGTTTTGATATTTTTTTACACATTTAGTTTAAAAGTTTGCCTTGTGGATGCTCATGGTTTGTTTGATATTATTGGATCTCTTTTGAAAACCCTTTCAATCTATTCATCTTGGCCAGGTAACTTCCATTGGATTTCCAATTTTGTTTCTATTTTAATGATTACTATATAATGTGACAATATTTGTGATCCTTCTGGTATACATAGGCAAATAGAAGCGTATTAGCTTACTAATGAATGGCTTTAAGTTGAAGGGTCCAACAACATATATGAATGGTCGTTTCAAGAGATATACTATAAAATAGTGGCAAATACGATGGGCCATTGAGGTTGGGTAACGGGTCAAAGTGGGTTAGCGTGATGTTACAATTTGGGTGATGTTTAAACCATGTGGGGTTGAAGTGTTACTAATTTAACCTTTTCAATTTCAATTATGTAATATGCCAATTTGTTTTTATGATTGAAATTATGTATTAATCATTATTAATTAATATAAATAACTTGCTTTGAACATTTACAAGGTTTATTGTTTTTTTCAAGTATACGACAAATTGATTTATTAAATATATATATCCGTATGTATAAATTTTTTTGTTCCCTTTAGGTATAATGTCATCAGTTGGTGTGATTTGATAAGAGGCGAGGACATGTCAATTGATAATTATTGTATTTTTAAATGGTCACGGAGCAAATGAAAGATTTTGGTTGCATAACCTTCAAAACATGTAGTTCCAGACTAAAATAGCCTTTATGGAGTTTGATGTTTTCATTCATCTATTCACTTATTATTAGTATTGTATTGATTTCTTATCGTTTAAATTTTTTGAACAAGCTTTTTATGTGTAATACATTAACTTATTATTTAATTGTTTTCAAAAATAAGATTCAATTTTTAATACAAAGGAATTTATAAACACGAATCACAAGCAATCAATAAGTTTAAAAGTCTTATTACACGTTCACAACTCGTGATTAACTTATGAAAAATTTATAACTTTATAGCAAAGGCATTAATAAGTTATGTTATTGTATTAAGAATTAAGAATGTATTGACAAAGTTTAATGAAATAATACGTTATATTTTAAAAAAGTATACATGTTTAATAAGTAATAAAATAAAACTACCCGAGAAGCAGTCCCGGGTGATAACCTAGTATATATATATATATATATAGGGTTAGGATCATGAGTGAACAACATCATTGGTTGTGAACAGAGTGAACAGATCTTGACCCTTCATTTGATTAGTTGATGAAAAGGTTATGATGGTAATTTAACATTTATTTTTTTTTAAATTTCATTTTCTATTATTAGCAGCAGTTACATGTCCTATATTTGTGGAAACTAGAAGATTTCATAAGATGATTTCAAAGATTCGTTCATATCTCTATCCATTATTGATCGAGATTCATAGCATCAGCTGTTTTTTTTTTTTTTTTTTTGTAACTTACGAGCAATATTATAGATGATGCTAATAGTAGCGATCCCAACTGGCAAGACACAAGACAACAAGCAGAAATCAACCCCCCCTTTTTTTAAGTTTGTGTTTTGCTATTTAGTTTGATTACATTTTTTATTTTACTGTCCATCTAATGTTAGTTCACAATTACATAACTACTGATTTTTGTATTCTTTTAAATTTGTACGTTTGTAGAGACACAATTAACTCTTTATAGACACAATTAACTCTTTTTAGACAGCTGTTCAAATACTTGAACAATGTGAAAATACGACAAACACACTTGTAGACCACTGGTTAGTAAGTTATACTTCCGTGAAACCCCATATATATACTTGTGTATAGTCAGTACCACAACTATGTATAAGCGTATATACACTTGTGTATATATATGCGTAACATCAGTTTAGACCACTGTTAAAATATTTAGACCTTGATGATTCCCCCATGAATACACATGTGTATTTTATTGTAAATACATCGGTGCACACACATATGTACACTTGGTGTACTCAGATATTACGGTTTACACCCTCAGACTACATTGTATATTTCCTTAAATTAAGTAGTAAAAATCAAACCACAAAATGTGCATTTCCACGCCATTTTAAATTATGACCCAAAAACACATTCAACATCTAATTCAAATTAAAACTAACAAGCTAAACATCTAGTTTCCTTCACAAAAAAAAAAAAAGAACCAAACCAAATCAAATAACATAGACATTACTACTATTGTCTGCATGGAACGTTTTAACCATCAAGCCTATTCGCCAGGTTGTAGGCAACCGCTTCACCCATTACTTCATCGCGGAGCGTGTTAGCATGGGAGCACACAATCTTCACGGCATACTTTTCCCTTAACCTGGTCAAACAAGCCTTTTTTGGCGTGTGCGCAAGCGGAAACCCACTATCCCATTTTAAATCCGTTTCTCCGAACCACGTCTCCATGTGTCGCATGGCGAACACCCCACAATCAACAGTGTTACCAACTATCGCCCATTCTATTTCCAACCTATACCAGACTCCGTTAGGAACATCATTTGCCTGCACATTACCAGTATAGATAGTTGACCAAACAGTCTTAATATAACCAACGTGTATTCATAGACGCAGACCATTAATAAATAACATGTACACCTGTGTACCCATTAGTTATACACAGGTGTACATTAATAAACGTACTACAATTCTCATTTCTAAAACATGTACTCGTGTACCCATTAATAAATAACATGTACACCTGTGTACCCATTAGTTATACGCATTATCTACGTGAATCACATAACCAATATTAATAGCGTAATCATGAGTACGCACTCACCTGCCATCTCATGTAACCTCCTTTCCCTTCCTTTTCTTCGGTGGCGCAATTCTGTACAAGAAACAGTTTTCTTTAATCTGTAAATCAAAGCAAAAAACATATTACCAAAACATATGTGTGTGCACGAGATTCATACTGCATTTCTTTATCACATTTAGACAAGTACTTCCAAACGATGCCGTCTTTAGAACTCAGCCACGAATTAATGTTAACAACTCTTAAAAGAAAAGGAGACTGCCGATATTTCGAAACCTTTTTTTCCTCTTCCCTTTCCCACCTACATCAGCAAATGCTTCGACAACAATAACTACCACAAATACCTGTATATACAAAAGTATAAAGGATTTGCATCAGCAATTTGTGTAACATTAGTCCTTATAGAATACAAACATTATTCGTTTAAATAAAATTACTCACAATTTTTTTTAACAAAATCAACTACATTAACATAGTACGTATGTGTACACAAATGTATTACTTACTATCAAACAGAATATACACTAGTGTACACTGCATACCCACACGGTGATTACAATGCCTATAAAACATAGAAACATAAGAATCTTATTCACAGCACCCTGTCATTGGAAGTAAGTACTGATGTAATCGAATCAAGTTTAATCAAAACATACCATCGGTAAATACACTTGTGATTAAGCAACTATTACAACTTCAAACTGATATTTAAACCCCGGATGAACGAAACCCTAACTTTCCGATTTCATAAAAAATACAAATAGTAGCAATCATACACAACCGGAAACGAGGTACTGAAATAAAACTTACCACTGCTACGATTTTTGTGCCTTATCGTCGCCGGAATGCAGCACCGTGAATATCGACAAACGAGGAACCCTAAATCGCCGGTCGCTTAAAGAGGATTTTGATTCAAAATGTATGTTATTTTAAAGAAATAGATTATTAGATTATACATATAACAAGGAGGTGCGATGATTATGGAAGCAAATCTTTGAAATATTCAACAAAACCTCTTCATCTTTTCCCGGTTCCCAAAATTAGACTTAGCACACATTTACTTTAATGCCCTTAATCGCCTAATTTTTTTGTTATGTTTTATAAAATATTTACAAGTTTGTCATAACCATTAAATATCATCATCTAAGAAATGAAGGGTCAAGATATGTTCACTCTGTTCACAAGTAAACCATTGTTCACTTTTGAACCCTATCCTACCCTATATATATATAGGCTAATTATAAGGAGAAAACCCACTCCAATTGAGAAAACTCAAGAAACCCACATGTGTGGCTAGAATTCAGCCACGTCACATATGCACAAAGATGAACTAAAGGGTATATACGTCATTTTACCTATTGTCAGAAAATGTAAGCAGATTTGTAATGACAACTTTGTACCTTTTCTCTCTCTATAATTTATACAAAAAAACTCACCAGATCTCACTATATCTCTCCTCATTCATCTATCCTCTCCACCATACTTTTCCCTATCTCTCTCTTGTTCTAATAGATATAAAACAAGATCACAAATGAAATCAAGAAACTGATGAGCATCATATCCATGTAAACGCCATCTAAATCTAGATCTGGACCGTCATGTAGATCTGGTTCCACCATGTTTCTCTACCTCATTCCATGTAAACACTTCTCTACCCTCACACTTCTCTACCTCATTCCAGATCTAAGATCTGAAATAAAAAAAAAACTTTTTCTTATCAAAATCCTTCATAATCAACCACTCAAACTCCAGATGCTCCGAATAAAAAAAGATGCTCCAGATGTTCCGGTTCAAAAGATCATCATCCAGATGCTCCAGATCTAGAAGATTATCATCCAGATGTTCGATGTTTGAACATGATATTCCAAATCTAGAAGATCCTCCTCCAGATCCGGTTGAAGATGATCGATGTTGAAGATGATGTGATGGCGGTTCGATGTTGAAGATGACCCAAAAGATGTTCGATGTTTAAACATGATGTTCCAGATCTAGAAGATCCTCCAGGTCCATAAGTATGTTTTCAGATTTGCAATTTTTTTTGCGTTTTGTAGTTCTTCATTTTTTTGTATTTTGTAGATCTGCAACTTTTTTGAACTGGATCTGTTGTTTTTTTGTTTTCTGTTCAAGAAGATGAATGTTTTTAATTTCTTGATTTGTCAATTTTTTGTGTAAAATTTGTTCAAGAAAAAATACATGTTACATTTTTCCGTGTCACTTAAATAATGTACGTTTACATAAAATAAAGTGCATTGTTACACTTTTTTAGATTATTGTAAAAATAAAGTGTGTTGTTACATGCAATTTTTTTCTGGATATGTAGTTTTTTTGTTTTTTGTTCAAGATGATGAATTTTTTTAATTTCTTGATTTATCAACTTTTTGTGTAAAATTTGTTCAAGAAAAAATGCATGTTACATTTTTCCGTGTCACATAAATAATGTACGTTTACATAAAATAAAGTATATTGTTACATTTTTTTAGATTATTGTAAAAATAAAGTGTGTTGTTACATGCAACTTTTTTCTGGATATGTTGTTTTTTTTGTTTAAGAAGATGAATGTTTTTAATTTCTTGATTTATCAATTTTTTGTGTAAAATTTGTTCAAGAAACAATGCATGTTACATTTTTCCGTGTCACATAAATAATGTACGTTTTACATAAAATAAAGTGCATTGTTACACTTTTTTAGATTATTGTAAAAATAAAGTGTGTTGTGACTTTTTTTTATGTTACAATATGATAATCAGTTTCAGAGTTAAAAAGTCATACATGTGTAACATGTTTTAATGTTTTGATTAATCTTCCATTTTTTGTCTTTTTTACAAGGTGGGTCGACCAACCCATCTGCCCCCGATTTGCTATGATTATTCCGAGACTATTGAGAACTATTAACAGGCTACAAGTTAAGGTTATAGCTCGTGAAGATGAAATTAGAAAGAAGAAAACCATTACTTGATTTATGATTTTCGTTGTTGTAACTTCCACAATGTTTGTTTGTACTCCTGGATTGATTTCAAAGTTTTTATATTTAATGTGTAACTTTCCTTTGGCCCATTTTCCTTCATGTTTTACAAAGTACATTGGACCTTCAAATTATGTAAGACAATGCAACATCATTCGTAGCATTTAATTCAAAAGTATAAGACAGAAACATAAAAAATGAAATTAAAACAATCTAAAAATCATTAGAGAGAGAAAACATAAAATAATGAAAGAAAAGTACATTTGAGTTTCTAGAAAATTAATGACTGACATAACTTTAGTGCACTTTCTTTGTTCCAATATTACCCTTCAATACATGAAATACATTAAAAAATTGAGACAAAGTACACAAAAGCAACTGATGGGGTAAAAGTGAATCCTAGCCATCCATCAAGTATGATCAATGGTTGTTATTGGGTTTCCAGGGTTTATTCAACTCAAGTGGGTTTTCAATTTATCCTTACCCTGTATATATATATATTTATATATTAACAAACTTTTAACTAAATCCACATAACAACTGTTAATAAGAATAATAAATCTAATTTATCATAAACCAATAAAACTATTTTCATTTATTTTAAATAAATTTTGTATTTAAAATATACATAATAATAAAAAATAATAGTCTTTATATACATTATTACAGGGGTGAGCATATTAACCAACAAAACCGATAATCAGACCATAATCGACATAACAGAATCGCTATTAACCGATAACCACCATAACCAATGGTTATGGTTATGAAATTTTGTTTAACCGCTCAGTCGGTTATGGTTATGGCTGAAAGCTGTAGTTAACCGATATAACGAAAACCGAACCAACCTTGTAATGTTAAGTCTATATAATTTATTTATGTTATATAATAATCATATTGAGGGTTTTTACAAAGATAAAAATATTTCAGTAACAAAATGATCTTGATGTAAATGTCCTTTATTTTGATAAAGAATTAAGGTGTTATGATCTTAATTATTATTATTTTTTTGTTGAGAATTACCTTATTAAAAGGAATCCCATATCGATAGTTTTACCAAAAAGTGTAGTCTTAGTTGTCTTATAAAAAAGCCCCAAGATAAGTCCAAATGGTGCACATCGCTATTTATTTCAAACGTTGCCTGGTTAATTGACCGAAATTAACCAAAACTGAACCTTAACCGACTTCATAATTGATTAACCATAACCGAAATAGCAGTTATAGTTATGGTTAATGGTAAAAACCAAATCAAACCGACCCATACTCACCTCTACATTATTATATGTAATGTAATACGTAGTTTTAGTCTTATGAAGAATATATATATATATATATATATATATATATATATATATATATATATCTTTGTGTATTACATATTTATTAGTATTTAACACATGTAATACATGAGATATTATAATATTTTATTGTTATTTATTAACATAAGTTGATTTTGTCATGATAAATTTAAGTTAGTTGTGTGAAATGTCAAAAGAAGTCAGTTATACAAAGTCTTTATATAAATTATATAATATATCATTTCTTTTATACAACCAGATGCAATACATAAGTCTTAGGGGTGTGCATGGTTTGGTTTGGTTCGTTTTTTTGGTAAAACCAAAACCGTAACCGAAAGTTCGGTTTTCGGTTTTTGAAAACCGTTCGGTTTTGGTTTTTTCGGTTTCGGTTATTTCGGTTTTAGCAACGGTTCGGTTCGGTTTTTCGGTTTTTGAAATAAATTACTTAATATTCAAAAAATTAATAGTATAATTCAAAGTTTAAGAATTTTTTCTAAATGTTTACATTTATGTTAATATATTTAGCATTTTAATTAATATTGTTCACATAAACGTATCTTTCTAATCTATTTTAACGTTTCTCCAAAGTTTTTGTTAAGACGTTTTTTTTATAATACTTTGAAACCATTTAGTTTTTTGATAAATTTTGTTATTTCTTGTAAACAGTGGATAAACCATTTTAATGATAAATAAACATGTTAATGTTCTTACTACAAATATTTAACAAACAAGAATAAAATTAATAATCTTAATACCATGAGTTAAACACTTAAACAACTTAAACTAACATAAAAATATATGGATTTGGCATGCTATTATAATTTATCGGTTCGGTTCTGTTATTTTCGGTTATTGAAAATGATTATCCGAAAACCGAGCCGAAATTTTTGGTTATTAAAAATCCGAAAACCAAACCGTCGGTTTTTGTTTCGGTTCGGACTTTTCAGTTATTTTGGTTTTCTGCTCACACCTAATTAAGTTATTGATAGAATATTCATCAATTAGAGATTAAATTACAAGGAGATAACAACATAACCTTCACAAACACAAACAACGATGACATTAACACCACTGTCCTGAAACATACTGCATGAACTCCGGGTCCAATTCCAGCTCCACCATCGTCTCCGGCGACAACACCACCTCCAAATCCACACTACCACCACCCGCCCTCCCCGGAAACGCCGAAATCTTCCCATCAAACTTATTCGCACGTCCACTTCTCACCGCAACCGGTTTTCCCCACCCAAAATCATTATCAAACATCGGAAACCTCGGCGAACTCCCCATCGTTAGCATGGCTCCGTCAAAATTCCCTAACGAAAAACACCGCGGATCATGTTCCCAGTTGCGCACAAAACGACGCACCACTGTAGATCATGCGACAATACGTCGCCTGCAGTTGCGTACGTCGGAATACTCTGAATCGCGTTACCGAAGTAAAATGTTTCCAGCTTTGGTTCCAACCTGTGCCGACAATTCACCGCCATCCTAAACGTTGTCGTTTTGGAGGTTGGAAACTTTCTGGCTCGTGTCACCGCCCGCCATAGCAACGCGCATAGCGACTGAAACGAAGAAATCTCAGGTACTGGTTCGGGTTTTGTAACCACAGCGTTACGCAACCAGTTACCAATTACTGTTGTAACCTAAAGCCATCTTAGTTACAAAAAAAAAAAATCAGAGTAAGCAACCATCATAATCACAAAGAAAAAAAGCAAGTTTTGAGGTTACCAAAAGAATATATCTTGTTTCAACTCTTCAAGAACAAGGTTTGAAGTTACCAAAAGAACATAACTCTTCTACTCCCTATTGCTCAAGTGTTGTTTGTGCTTATTAAGTTTGACATGCGGTTGTTGTTCAACTGTTGATAAATGCTTACATATCTCAAAACCCACTTCCATCCTAAAATGGATCATAGCCATCCTCATATGTAATTCTTTGGTAATTCGTGGCTTTATCACCTGCTGCATAACATCTCCATTGAACTCAAGAACAGCTAAGACCAGCTCAGCTTCATATACACCCATAGCACTGCTTTCCACATTAGATACCAATGCTTTCCAGTTGTTTAGTTCAGTTTCAACAAGTTCGGCCATTTGCGAATGCCAAACACCGGATAATAAATCTTCAAACTCAGCAAGCTCTTCATTGGATACATTCTCATTGTTGATAGCATATATTATCCCTCTCGGTCCCTCAAACCTCCTCTCTTTGTTCTGAATATTATTTTCACTAATGAATATAAAGTCTTGATCTTCTGCAAGAGCAATCTCTCCCATAAGTGTTGCCATAACTTCTTCGTGCCTAGACCTCATGGTAGCAAGATGATGTTGTCTCTCAGTTGAGTAAAAAAGGGTAGTTCTTATCAACCACACTAGCTCTGTGTTGATGCTCAATAATCTCCTTATATGGTTCTTCAGCTTAGACTAAACCTTTCATATTGTTTCTTCATATATTAACGAGAGAGAAAACAAAATATAATTCAAATTATTGAGATAAATTTTATCAAATTCTTTTAATTTCGCTATATCATGTATAGATATGGTGATGTGGTGAATATTAAAATTGATTAATTATAAGTTGAAAATAGGATAGATAGTATGGGGATTTTTGGAAATCAGATTCTAAAATTAATATTTTGTTACACCCGATTTTCATTTTATCTCATTAATAAGTAAACTCCATTAAATGTTACTTCTTTGCATAAATATGTCACACCCCGATATTTCCACATATGTCTGGTGGGCCCGGCGGGGAGTATCATGACGTAGTTGATATCATCATAGTCAATACACACAATATAATAGCACAGCGGAAGTCTGGGTGAATAAACTATTACAAACCATACTGTCTGAGTGTTCGAGTGTATGAATGTACAGACTGGAATGTAATAAGATCCACAGGCGGATCATAAATAAATACAAAGAAACAAAATGACAGACTGCAGGCATCTTATGGATTTGCAAGATCCTCTAAAAACACCCTATAGCTCCAGCCTATTTTGAGAGGTACCTGTCAAATCAGTCTTTAAGAAAATACGTCAGTTTACACTGGTAAATACAATTAACTGACTCTTTTGAAAAGGTTTAAAAATTGATTTGAATGCACGTGGCACAAAATCTTTTATAACTTGGGACAATTATTTAAATATAATCTTGTATACAGATTTATATGTTTGTCATACAATTGGGGCCGGTTGGAAGCCGGTCATGATTAACCGACTCACCACTTGTAGAACCCACAAAGGAGTTATCCCCAACATGTGGGTTTATATTTAGCATTTGCATCTGTCAGGTGTATGCCTACACCCCGTGCATAGGTCGTGGCCATTTTTAAATAAATGAGCCGAGGATATCCAGGACACGGTCGTTAACCCCCAATGCTTATGTTATCAAACAAGACAGATTAAAACGGGTTATGTAATTTATTAATCACAATCCGATTAAATGATTTCATACCCGACCAAGTGGTATTATTATAATACCATATCCCAAGCCCGTATAGGGAAAATAAGTTAAAAGTATTTACCTGATGCTAGCAGTAAAAATCTTAATGCTTTTCGAAGGCACCTTCTACCGGAAGCTATTTAATCTGTATAGAAGGTTTATTAACCTATTAGGATGCTAACGGGTCTTTACTTTAGTCAAGGACTTAGACCGGCTAGCTAGTAAAAAACCTTAAGGTTCTAAACGCTAGATTAAGCGGAGACCGGAATAGAATGAGATTTAGACCCGACAAGCTTGGATACTTGTATAATATGGGTAAACTAAATACATTCTGGAAATTGAGAATTAAATGAAAAGGTTTGACCCGTTTCGACTATTTTACGTAAACTAGTCACATGAGCCGATCCGAATGCGTAAATGCGTAACGGGTAACCAAATAAATTATATACAGGTCTTAATCATTATTATGCTTAAAATATGTTAATACATCAGTAAGATATTAACATATATGCCCAAAATTTTATTTAAACCAAAATAAGTCCCATAAGGGTATTTTGGTAATTTTTAATGCTCATAAAAGAGTTTAATGCAACTGAGTTTCAGACCTGATTAAATCAGTAAAAATATGTATTTTTATAAATTATAACAGTAGGATAGTTTATATATGTGAAAATTATCTTATATATCCAAACTATGTCCCGTAGGGGCATTTTGGTAATTTTACATATGCTTTAAAGGTCAAAAATAGACTTCTGAGTTTAGAAACTTTAACTTACTGTATAATTATATAAATTAACTTAAAACATCAGTGGTTAATGAGTTTTATATGTCCAATATAGTTTTGACCCATACTATGTACTAAAAACGCTTAAAAGGCGGTTTAAAGGGGTATTCGGGTTAAAATAGTAAATCTGAGTTTTTGATCAGTTTACAAAGTTCAAAATACTTTATTTACTATATAAAATCAGTAGCAAAAGGTTTGGCACTAAAAAGTTATGTAAAACTCATTTTATGCGTAAAACCGGCATTTACCGAAATTAAGCTATAATCCAATGTTATGCTCAGTCTAAAAATAATTAAAAATCTTTAAAATTACCAAAATATTATTTTACATCAGTAGGTATGAAGTTTGGTGTCAAAAATCGGGTTTAGATAGGCTTCATACTAATTATGCCATTTAAATACTAAAAAGTCCCTTAATTACGTTATTGAGCATAACTCCCATTTTAGACTTCCAATTGGTGTCAAATTTTTAGGACATGTCTAAATATCAGTAGCAAAGGTTTTAATCCAATCACATTGTTAAAAATCTCAGTTGTAAGTAAAAAGGGCGTTTATGGCATTATTAAGCATAATTACGATCAAGTGCATATAATTCAAACCATTAGGTACCATGCAATATAACTCCAGGGGGTTATATTACTAAGTAATGTGGTCCTAATGGAAGCTTAAAACATGGGCGAATTAAGCTTAAACGGGTCAGAACTGAAAGTCAAAGCAAAAGTCAAGCTTTTGCGACTTTCGGTTATAAACTGACCTTAGACTATTAATTGTCGGGTTAGGACTGATAAAACATGGTTTAATATTAATTACCAAGTTATTAGAATGTTAAAATATAATTTAGAACCTCTGGTTTATTAATTTTAATTATATTCAAACATTCTGCCCAGTTTGACTTTTTGTCAAACTACTTTGACCCGACAATTGACCAGTCAAACGAGATAATTAGGAGGTGCCCTTTTAAGGGTTAATCACCTACACTAATGTGGTCTTATAACCACTTTCAATTTGATCAGTGGTTAAGCCACATGTAATTAAAACGAAAGTCAAACTAATTTTACGCTAAGTTTGACTTAAGAGTAATTAAGCTAAATTAGATAACTAAACAAGTAATTAGAAGCTTACTTAAGGTCCTAGCAAACTTTTCTACACTTGATGATCCTCTTCTAGCTGATGGAAACTCCAGAGCAAGTCCCACAAGTGAATGTTGCAAATGTGTGTCAAGAACACATGAACTAGTGCCTTTATATAGCCAAATTTTTGAAGCTAGATCACTTCCAGGTGTAATAGGTGGCTCCAAGATCGACCCAAGTGTCCTAGCTACTCATTTAAACCGACTTACAGCTCCCTAGGTCGATATCTTTGAGGTTAAGGCGGTGGAACTGGCAAAACCCGCACCTGGCATCATTATTCTGATCTGGGCATGCTGACGCGGGCCGCGTAAGATTTAAGGATATCTTACGCGGGCCGCGTGGACAGGTAAAACCAGGAAAAATGTTTAAAAGCTGGCAGTTTCAGTCCCTGCTCGTTTTAACCCCTTTTTAACATGATTTTTGGCAATAGAGACCCTTGTAATTATTTTCTTGGGGCCCAAGGATGTATAAACAAACTCCGTTAGGCTCGGGTTCGTTAAATATCACTATGAAAGCAAGTTTCGTCAAGTTTACACTTTTGGCCCAAAGTCTTGAAATCACGCTTAACGATATCGAAACCACATGAAATTTATACCACTTATTCTTAAGAGTATATTTAAATATTTCGAAGCCTCGGTTTCGTTAAAAGGTCACTCAGAGGTCAGAATTGACATGTTGACACGTTTAACCCTTGTAATATAATAATCTCCCAATTATTTTCATAAACGGCTTCTCATATCCAATCAATCACTCATTCAAGAATATATTCATCGTGTAAGGTCATTCAGAGGCACAAGTTTGGCATGTTGACACTTTTAGTCCCTGTGGTTTCATAGTTTCGTTATTCGACAGCTTTGGCCTTTCAAACGAAATCTTTCGCACCTTTGGAGTTTAAGACACGTGTCTATATATAATTGGACACGTTTTTCCGTGGTGTTACATCCTCACCCCCTTAAAAGAAATCTCGACCCCGAGATTTACTGAAATAAGTAAGGGTATTTCTGCTTCATAGTGGACTCGACTTCCCACGTATACTCGGGACTTCTACGGGCTTCCCATTTGACCTTTACTATGGGTACTTGCTTTCTTCGGAGCCTTTTAACCTGTCGATCCTCGATCGATATAGGTTTTTCAACAAATCTCAAATTTTCATCAATTTGCACGTCCTTATGAGACATTGTTAGAGATTCATCGGCTAGGCATTTCTTGAGATTACAAATGTGAAACACATTATGAATCCCACTTAGCTCCTCAGGCAAGTTCAGCTTATAAGCTACACTACCGATACGTTCGATAATCTCGAATGGTCCAATATATCTAGGGCTCAACTTACCCTTCTTACCAAAACGCATCACACCTTTCCAGGGCGATACTTTTAGTAGAACTTTATCGCCTATTTCAAATTTTAGAGACCTTCGTTTCCCATTAGCATAGCTTTTCTGCCTATCCCTGGCAGCTTTTAAGCGATCTCGAATCTGGACAATCTTGTCCGTTGTTTCAAGGACTATCTCAGGTCCTGACAACTAAGCTTCTCCTACTTCTGCCCAACAAATAGCCGTTCTGCATTTCCTACCATATAATGCCTCAAAAGGTGCAACCTGAATGCTGGTATGGTAGCTATTATTATAGGAAAACTCGATTAAGGGTAGATGATCATCCCAACTACCTCCTAAATCAATGACACATGCTCGCAGCATGTCTTCCAATGTTGCTCACTTTGTCCATCCGTTTGAGGATGGTAGGCGGTACTAAAGTTCAAACGTGTGCCCAAGGATTGTTGGAAACTTTTCCAAAAATGAGAGGTGTATCTAGTATCTCTATCCGAGATAATAGCCACCGGTACTCCATGTAGAGCCACAATCTTGTCTACATACAACTGGGCTAATTTATCGGAGCTATGAGTCTCTTTAATGGGTACGAAGTGTGCTGACTTAGTCAGTCTATCCACAATAACCCATATTGTGTCATTTCCGTGCTTCGTCTTAGGTAACTTGGTTATGAAGTCCATAGTTACTATTTCCCACTTCCATGTGGGAAGTTCTGGTTGTTGAAGCAGACCAGATGGCTTTTGATGTTCAGCTTTAATCTGAGCACAAGTCAGGCACTTAGCTACATAGGTAGCAATAGATTTCTTTAAACCTATCCACCAATAATTAGCCTTTAAATCATGATACATCTTGTCACCACCCGGGTGAACTGAGTATTTGGAATTGTGAGCTTCCTAGAGGATTACCTCTCGGAGTCCTCCATGAATAGGAACCCAAATCCTTCCGTTCATTCTGAGAATTCCATCCTTCCCAGGTGTTAACTGATCGAAAATTATACCTAAATTTTCATTCGGAAGATTATCTTCCAATGCAGCATCCTTCTGTGCAGCTAATATTCTTTCATTCAGACTATTCCTCAACTCAATGCTCTTGGCATTGATCCTAATTGGTTTAACTCTTTCCTTCCGGCTTAAAGCATCGGCGACCACGTTCGCTTTATCAGGATGGTAGCGAATCTCGCAATCATAGTCGTTTAAGGTTTCCATCCAACGACGTTGTCTCATATTGAGCTCTTTTTTATTGAACAAATGTTGGAGACTTTTGTGATCAGAAAATATCACACATTTGGTTCCATATAAGTAATGTCTCCATAACTTTAGTGCGAATACCACTGCACCCAACTCCAAATCGTGGGTGGTGTAATTTTTCTCGTGCACTTTTAATTGTCGTGATGCATAGGCGATCACCTTGCCTCTTTGCATAAGCACACAACCCATACCGGTGTGTGAAGCATCACAGTAAACCACAAACTCTTCAATTCCATCAGGTAAGGTTAATACTGGAGCATTGCTCAACCTTTGCTTAAGAATCTTGAAGGATTCTTGTTGTTTTGGACCCCAATCAAACTTAACTTTCTTACGGGTCAAGGAAGTTAATGGTGCGGCTATCCTTGAGAAGTGTTCAATGAATCTCCTATAATAACCCGCTAAACCCAGATAGCTACGGATTTCGGTTGGAGTATTGGGCGTATCCCAATTCATAACAGCTTCTACTTTGGCAGGATCTACCTGGATGCCTTGCTCACTAACAACATGTCCAAGGAATTGGACTTGGCGAAGCCAAAACTCGCACTTGGAGAATTTAGCATACAACTTCTCCTGTCGCAGTAACCCTAAAATGCACCGAAGATGCTTCTCATGATCATCCTGATTACGAGAATAGATAAGTATATCATCCATGAAGACGATGACAAACTTGTCTAAGTATGGTTTGCAGACTCTATTCATGAGGTCCATGAATGCTGCTGGAGCGTTAGTGAGTCCAAAGGGCATCACTAAGAATTCGTAATGTCCATACCTCGTCCTGAATGCTGTCTTAGATACATCTTCAGTTCTAACCTTAAGTTGATGATACCCGGATCTCAAATAAATCTTCGAAAAGAAGCTCGCTCCTTGGAGCTGATCAAATAAGTCATCGATCCTGGGTAAAGGATAACGATTCTTAATTGTTACCTTGTTTAGCTCACGGTAATCAATGCAAAGGCGCATTGATCCGTCCTTCTTCTTCACAAATAATATTGGAGCTCCCCAAGGGGAAGAACTAGGTTGTATGAAACCTTTCTCCAATAGTTCATCTAATTGAGTTCTGAGCTCTTTCATTTCTGTAGGCGCTAGGCGATAAGGAGCTCGTGCTATAGGTGTTGATCCTGGTATAATGTCTATCCTGAACTCTACTTGCCTCTCAGGAGGTAATCCAGGTAATTCGTCAGGAAAGACATCAGAAAATTCAGAGATAATCGGAATGTCTTCAATTTTAGGCTTAGGATCATTCACAGTCACTTGTGCCATGTAAATGACACGCCCACTTTTCATACACTGTGCTAACTTGAGAATAGACATATTGCTAGGCAATCCATATTGCGTATCTCCCTGAATGGTGACTGATTCACAAGAAGGGGTTTTGATAATGACTAGATTTTTATCACAGGCAATTTGGGCTTGGTTATGCGACAACCAATCCATGCCTAAAACTATATCAAACCCAGCCAATTTCATTGGCAAGAGAGATAGCGGAATAGAATGATTCTTAATGGATATAGAACATCCATCAAGAAGAGTGGAAACTGTTTCTAAGGTACCATCAGCAAGTTCTACCTCATATTTTATGTCTAGAGTCTTAATAGGAAGATTTAATGACTTACAAAACTTATGGTCTACAAAAGACTTATCAGCACCGGAATCAAATAAGACTCTAGCATAATTATTATTTACGAGGAAGGTACCTGTTATAACATTCTCGTCATTCACTGCTTCCTTTGCTTGCAACTGAAAAACTCTTGCATTGTTTTTCTTTGCCTCCTCGGACTTCTTTGCATTCTTGGGGCAATTGGTTTTGATGTGCCCCTTTTCATTGCAACCGTAACAGGTTGCATCCTTTATATTTCGGCACTCAACAGACTTGTGCCCTTTCTTTTTGCAGATCCCACAAGGTTTAGCTTGTGGATCTTGATTGCATTTCCCGAAATGCCTTTTATTACAAGTCTTACACCTGGGCTTGTCACTCGACTGCCCCTTTTTGGAACTAGAGTTCCCTTTGCTCTTTTTGTTCGACTGAGGAGACTTGTCTTCCTCTCGTTTCCTCTTCCCTTCATCGTTTGCCCTCTTCGCTCTACTCCTCACAACATCCAAAGTGAGGGATAAGGATAGATTCACAGCGGATCTATAAGTGGCTGGCTTTGAGGCCTTAACATTTCCCTTTACTTCAGGGGCCAAGCCACTAATGAAACGCGCGATGCGTTTGGGTTCGGGAGTGACTAAGTATGGTACCAATCTTGACATAGAGTTGAAACTAGTCACATAGGATCTACAATCCAGATCCTTCATTACTAAGGTGAGGAAATCTGATTCAATCCTCTCAACCTCGTGTTGAGGGCAGTAGGTGTCCTTTACAAGATCTACAAACTTCTCCCATGAAAGATTATACAAGTGAACCTTCCCAGTAGACTGTACTAAGGCTTTCCACCATGTGAGGGCATCACCTTTGAAAGATTGTGATACAAACATAACCACATCCTCCTTAGCACATCCGCTAATGTCTATTACGGTTTCCATCTCATCTAACCATTTCATATAATCAATCGCTCCTTTTTCTCCAGTAAAGTCCCTAGGCTTACAGGAGACAAAATACTTGTAGGTACAACCATTGGCGTACCTAGAAGTTGGCTTGAGGACTAACTGCTTCTTGGGTTCATTACCCTGGTTAGATGAGTGCTGAGACTCACTTTTCTTATTAGTGTGGGGTTGAGATTGGGATTTCGAATGAGTTTGAGACCTAACAATACTAGGCTCCTTAAACTTAGCATCTACCGCTTGAGAAACTGCTGCGGTGATCATTGCCTGCAGATCAGCACCAGTGATATTAATTCTGGTGTTGTTGCCTTCTGTAGGATGACTGCTTGCCTCGTCCGAGCCAGCCATTTCTGAATACTATATCAAACATAGATGATATATTTAATTTACATATTAGATCATCATATTGATGAGTAGATGGTCATGGTATTACTAAACCATATAAACCATTAAAATAATAATAACAGAGATATTCATATTATACAAAGTTCGTCTTAAGGGACATTTAGGTAGCTTAGAAAAGCTTGTCACATGGACGATTATTTATAATCAACAATCCTCTGGATCAGTGATCATTTAAAGGTCGAACAAAGTTCATCGCCTTTTTGACAAGAAATTCATAAATAGAATTTTCATTGTCTTCATTACACCTTTGCTTATATGCATACATCTCTAATGGATGTGTGGTGTATACATCATATTGATGCTTATTAGCCATGATTCATGATGATCATATAGGCTAAAAATAGTGGCTTGGAAAAATCCAACATTAGGAAGATTGTGTGATTTCTCGTATCGCACAATACAGGATTGTTAACATATTTTCAGATGTTAACAGGGAGTCTTTATCTTAAAAAGGTTATACCATCATATCCATCTAATATTTTGGCTAGGTTATACCTCTAAGAATTTCTTAGGCGGATTTAAATAAAATTTGAAACAAAGTAGTATGGAATAATAAATTACATATTTTAAAACCAAAATAACTTTATTAAAATCACGAGACGGTTACAACGTTGCCCAAAAAGGGACTTTGAGAAAACAACACAAATTACCCACACAGGGGATATTGAAAAAAAACATTGCCCACGCAGGGGCATACTAAAAAACATTGCCCACGCAGGGGCATACGGAAACAGAAATAAGTCCGCGCAGGGACTTGATACATGAAAACGAAATAAACGTCCTCGCAGGGACTTTATTACAAAACAAGCAAAACAACCCAACATCACCCTATTTCTTCTTACCCTTGAGAAGGTTCATAAGGCCCTTAACAAAACCATTGTGCTTTTTCTTATTTTCGTGAGCCTTATGTTCAACTCTCTCTAACCTCTCTAGAATTTCTTGAGTCTGCTGTTGCTGATATGGAGGAGGTTGATGGTATGGCGGGTATTGAGAATCCTGCGCCGGGTATCCAGTGGGATAGTGTGGTGGGTATGAAGAAGGGTAACGATGATGGTATTGGGCAGCTGAAAGATATGGATCCTGAGTCCCATAGTCGGATGGGTATCCAGACGGGTTATACCCAGATGATCCTGGGTATGTCGGGATAGGGTTATCGAAACCTAACGGTGGTTGAAATGGTGCGTGTGAAACCGGCAGAAGGTTAGCTTCCGTCACCGTGCGTGACGACTCACCCAATTGAGGGTTTTCTGGGATAGGAGGATACGAACTCGAGCCACGAGGAGATGCAAACTGTGGTCCCCCACGAACGGACATTCTAGCATTCCTTTTTCGCCTCGGAGGCGCAGGTGGCTGTTGAGGTGGATCCTCAACTGGCAAGGGTGGTGGGGTAACCGTTCGAAGCTGTGGCTCATCCAAGTGAGGTTGACCGGGTGAGCTATGGTATGAAGGTGTGAAAAACCAGTCATACTGACCCATCCTCTCCTGGAATGAGTCGGGCCCATTGTACGGTGATCCCAGAAATGGGGAACCGCTAGAGATACTTATCGGGTGCCCTGGTGTACCAGTTTGCAAATCCAGGTCTGGGTCGTCATCCATCTCCATCTCTTGTGAAAAATGATCCTCAGGTCCTAAAGGGTTATAGCCCAAAAAGTCATTAACATAAGCGTTAGGATTGAATTAAGAAGGTGAGTAAGTGGAATCCGGTTGGTGAAAAGGATGAGATTGGTAAGAATGGTATGATTGGTTGGATTGATGAGTTCCTAACGATAGAGGAGAATGATGGGGTTCAATTGGAATGGGTATCCCAAAATACGGAGGGTCAGACGGTGAAGATCCCAACGAGACAGAATGTCTTGCTGGTTCAGGGTTATGGCTCCAATTATCTTTGGAGTCGGAATCGGTAAGCGAATCGGATGGAGTGCGCCTGTGAGAAGGTCCGGAGCTACTAGAGGGTCCTCCACGCATAGGTCCCTTGCCTCGTCCCCTTAGTCTTGGAGGCATTTTCCTGTTAAAACAAGTAAATATAATAAAACAATAAAAGGAAGGTTAAGAGTAAAATCCTAAGTCATTTGCCTAGACTCGAGAGTCTAAGGAATGTGTTTATTGCGTCATTGAGATTAAACACAAAAGGTTAGTGTTTAATTCACTCAATGTTGGCTCTGATACCAACCTGTCACACCCCGATATTTCCACATATGTCCGGTGGGCCCGGCGGGGAGTATCGTGACGTAGTTGATATCATCATAGTCAATACACACAATATAATAGCACATCGGAAGTCTGGGTGAATAAACTATTACAAACCATACTGTCTGAGTGTTCGAGTATATGAATGTACAGACTGGAATGTAATAAGATCCACAGGCGGATCATAAATAAATACAAAGAAACAAAATGACAGACTGCAGGCATCTTATGGATTTGCAAGATCCTCTAAAAACACCCTATAGCTCCAGCCTATTTTGAGAGGTACCTGTCAAATCAGTCTTTAAGAAAATACGTCAGTTTACACTGGTAAATACAATTAACTGACTCTTTTGAAAAGGTTTAAAAATTGATTTGAATGCACGTGGCACAAAATCTTTTATAACTTGGGACAATTATTTAAATATAATCTTGTATACAGATTTATATGTTTGTCATACAATTGGGGCCGGTTGGAAGCCGGTCATGATTAACCGACTCACCACTTGTAGAACCCACAAAGGAGTTATCCCCAACATGTGGGTTTATATTTAGCATTTGCATCTGTCAGGTGTATGCCTACACCCCGTGCATAGGTCGTGGCCATTTTTAAATAAATGAGCCGAGGATATCCAGGACACGGTCGTTAACCCCCAATGCTTATGTTATCAAACAAGACAGATTAAAACGGGTTATGTAATTTATTAATCACAATCCGATTAAATGATTTCATACCCGACCAAGTGGTATTATTATAATACCATATCCCAAGCCCGTATAGGGGAAATAAGTTAAAAGTATTTACCTGATGCTAGCAGTAAAAATCTTAAAGCTTTTCGAAGGCACCTTCTACCGGAAGCTATTTAATCTGTATAGAAGGTTTATTAACCTATTAGGATGCTAACGGGTCTTTACTTTAGTCAAGGACTTAGACCGGCTAGCTAGAAAGAAACCTTAAGGTTCTAAACGCTAGATTAAGCGGAGACCAGAATAGAATGAGATTTAGACCCGACAAGCTTGGATACTTGTATAATATGGGTAAACTAAATACATTCTGGAAATTGAGAATTAAATGAAAAGGTTTGACCCGTTTCGACTATTTTACGTAAACTAGTCACATGAGCCGATCCGAACGCGTAAATGCGTAACGGGTAACCAAATAAATTATATACAGGTCTTAATCATTATTATGCTTAAAATATTTTAATACATCAGTAAGATATTAACATACATGCCCAAAATTTTATTTAAACCAAAATAAGTCCCATAAGGGCATTTTGGTAATTTTTAATGCTCATAAAAGAGTTTAATTATGCAACTGAGTTTCAGACCTGATTAAATCAGTAAAAATATGTATTTTTATAAATTATAACAGTAGGATAGTTTATATATGTGAAAATTATCTTATATATCCAAACTATGTCCCGTAGGGGCATTTTGGTAATTTTACATATGCTTTAAAGGTCAAAAATAGACTTTTGAGTTTAGAAACTTTAACTTACTGTATAATTATATAAATTAACTTAAAACATCAGTGGGTAATGAGTTTTATATGTCCAATATAGTTTTGACCCATACTATGTACTAAAAACGCTTAAAAGGCGGTTTAAAGGGGTATTCGGGTTAAAATAGTAAATCTGAGTTTTTGATCAGTTTACAAAGTTCAAAATACTTTATTTACTATATAAAATCAGTAGCAAAAGGTTTGGCACTAAAAAGTTATGTAAAACTCATTTTATGCGTAAAACCGGCATTTACCGAAATTAAGCTATAATCCAATGTTATGCTCAGTCTAAAAATAATTAAAAATCTTTAAAATTCCCAAAATATTATTTTACATCAGTAGGTATGAAGTTTGGTGTCAAAAATCGGGTTTAGATAGGCTTCATACTAATTATGCCATTTAAATACTAAAAAGTCCCTTAATTACGTTATTGAGCATAACTCCCATTTTAGACTTCCAATTGGTGTCAAATTTTTAGGACATGTCTAAATATCAGTAGCAAAGGTTTTAATCCAATCACATTGTTAAAAATCTCAGTTGTAAGTAAAAAGGGCGTTTATGGCATTATTAAGCATAATTACGATCAAGTGCATATAATTCAAACCATTAGGTACCATGCAATATAACTCCAGGGGGTTATATTACTAAGTAATGTGGTCCTAATGGAAGCTTAAAACATGGGCGAATTAAGCTTAAACGGGTCAGAACTGAAAGTCAAAGCAAAAGTCAAGCTTTTGCGACTTTCGGTTATAAACTGACCTTAGACTATTAATTGTCGGGTTAGGACTGATAAAACATGGTTTAATATTAATTGCCAAGTTATTAGAATGTTAAAATATAATTTAGAACCTCTGGTTTATTAATTTTAATTATATTCAAACATTCTGCCCAGTTTGACTTTTTGTCAAACTACTTTGACCCGACAATTGACCAGTCAAACGAGATAATTAGGAGGTGCCCTTTTAAGGGTTAATCACCTACACTAATGTGGTCTTATAACCACTTTCAATTTGATCAGTGGTTAAGCCACATGTAATTAAAACGAAAGTCAAACTAATTTTACGCTAAGTTTGACTTAAGAGTAATTAAGCTAAATTAGATAACTAAACAAGTAATTAGAAGCTTACTTAAGGTCCTAGCAAACTTTTCTACACTTGATGATCCTCTTCTAGCTGATGGAAACTCCAGAGCAAGTCCCACAAGTGAATGTTGCAAATGTGTGTCAAGAACACATGAACTAGTGCCTTTATATAGCCAAATTTTTGAAGCTAGATCACTTCCAGGTGTAATAGGTGGCTCCAAGATCGACCCAAGTGTCCTAGCTACTCATTTAAACCGACTTACAGCTCCCTAGGTCGATATCTTTGAGGTTAAGGCGGTGGAACTGGCAAAACCCGCACCTGGCATCATTATTCTGATCTGGGCATGCTGACGCGGGCCGCGTAAGATTTAAGGATATCTTACGCGGGCCGCGTGGACAGGTAAAACCAGGAAAAATGTTTAAAAGCTGGCAGTTTCAGTCCCTGCTCGTTTTAACCCCTTTTTAACATGATTTTTGGCAATAGAGACCCTTGTAATTATTTTCTTGGGGCCCAAGGATGTATAAACAAACTCCGTTAGGCTCGGGTTCGTTAAATATCACTATGAAAGCAAGTTTCGTCAAGTTTACACTTTTGGCCCAAAGTCTTGAAATCACGCTTAACGATATCGAAACCACATGAAATTTATACCACTTATTCTTAAGAGTATATTTGAATATTTCGAAGCCTCGGTTTCGTTAAAAGGTCACTCAGAGGTCAGAATTGACATGTTGACACGTTTAACCCTTGTAATATAATAATCTCCCGATTATTTTCATAAACGGCTTCTCATATCCAATCAATCACTCATTCAAGAATATATTCATCGTGTAAGGTCATTCAGAGGCACAAGTTTGGCATGTTGACACTTTTAGTCCCTGTGGTTTCATAGTTTCGTTATTCGACAGCTTTGGCCTTTCAAACGAAATCTTTCGCACCTTTGGAGTTTAAGACACGTGTCTATATATAATTGGACACGTTTTTCCGTGGTGTTACAAAATACCACTTACCATATCAAATACCAATCATGTATAAGTTTCATCTTATTTATCATTATGAACACTGATATGTATATATACTCTCCTGTGTCTTTATTTTTGTATCATCAAGATTCTTTACTCAACAAAGACCTCAGGCCGAAATGGTGTGATATGATATAAGCAATGACGAATAACAGGTGGATGCATCTCATTGGCCAAAAAAAGTTAACAAGAACAGTGTAATTGGAAGAATAACATGCACATGAAATAAAAATATTCCACCTCAGCCCTATAAATGCACGTACCTT
Organism: Helianthus tuberosus; assembly: GCA_030545235.1. Taxonomy (NCBI): domain Eukaryota; kingdom Viridiplantae; phylum Streptophyta; class Magnoliopsida; order Asterales; family Asteraceae; genus Helianthus; species Helianthus tuberosus. Next base: position 181,393,107 of record CM060432.1, on the reverse strand, counting down.
GGAAACGATATCACCAATCAGTAAGCATTGCAATGAACCATGCAAACAGGCTTGCAGAGTTGTAGACCTAAATCGAGGAAGCTAGAAATGATTTGGAGGAGCAACGAAGTCTAGTAAGGATGTATACTCTAAGTCGCAGAACCAGGATTCCAAGTGGTAGGGAAGAATACCTTGCCGCAGCGAGAGCACGCTTGCATGAGTTGGAGGAGAAGCTGAGACGTCTGTTATTGAAGAAGGAGCATCTGATTATACGTGCGGTATTATTGGCCCTATATGAATGTCGGGTATTTGGCCCAACATGTATCAAAGTGCGGTGGTCGAACTGTAGAGCTGCGATGATTGCCAAAGCCACACCTAGGTTTGTCTCCGAGCGAAGAACAATATTGTAACGTTCCGTACTTTTGTACTTTCTAATTTTAGAAACTTGTAGTCGTATTCCATTTCAATCATTTTAATCCGAGATTTCGATCATAATGGGAATTCAGATTCTGTAAATATCATGCTAAATCCATACTCACTTGTTATATAATTAAACATAAAATACACGAATCTGTGTGAAACCGAGACATACTATACATTCGCGATATCATTTATACATACATCATACTAGGGGTGAGCATTTTCTAGGAACCGACTCGACCCGAACGAAACCCGACCCGATACCCGAACACACCTAAAAATTACTACCCAAAAGTAATACTCAGTTCCGGTTCTTATTTAGTTCAGGTAACATGGTCCATGGGTAATGATCCGACCCGACTCGATCGCTTCAATTTATAAGTTTTAGAATTCAGATTACACATCCATTTCAGTGCAGTCGATGTGGTGGTAACCAAATAACAGTTCCAACTACCAAGAGCTTTTCAATCTTCAAATTACATAACTTTTTGTACCAAATTACACCTCCATTTTAGTTCAATCTAAGTGTAAACAGAAATAAAATGACACCGAAAAAATGTTGTTCAAAACATGATAAGTTCTGAATAAATGGAAACTTTATGATGCTATCGATTTGTTTCTTTGTATATACTGGTTAATGTTTGTTGTCTATAAGAGTATGTAGTCATGTACCTCGACAACGCAACCATAATTTTGATGAATAAAGAATGATTCAAGTAGCTGGTGATTGTGATTCGAATGAAGTTGGGGTGATTGAAATTCTGTCGTGATATACTTTGATAGAAATTAGGTTAGTTGTTATTAAGATAAGAAGTTTGTAAATGGGCCATAGCCCAGCAGGCCAGTTTCACATGATACACTAACTTCATCCAAAGTTTTTAACTTGTTTTTTTTTTTTTTGTAGTTTTTGGACCGACCCGACCCGAACCCGAATTATGGTTAAACATAAGAACCGATTTCAATACCTAGCATATATGGTTCAGGTCGGTATGGGTATTTATTCGGGTCGATCTTTGGGTTTTTCGGTGCGGACCAGAATATGCTCACCCCTACATCATACTCAAAGACACATTGCATACTTAAAAACAAGTTTAATTGTGAGTTTATAACTTAAAATAGCAACAAAACCAAGTTTAGGGTGCGGCCTTAGATCCCAGTCTAAGTAAGCCTTGCCAACTTTAGGGTCGTTAGGTTTTGGTTGTGAAAGTTGTTAAAGGGAACGTTGGATCGCAAGAGTGTTGCTTGTGATACTTGAACACAAGTATACAAGTGAAAAGCTTTGTATTAACAAAGAAAGTGTACAAGGGAGTTATGAGTTTACAAGTTGCTAGGGATGTTTACAAGTATTTTGGGATGTCCCAAATGAGCCCCCATGATACCTATTTATAGTAGTTGCACGACTATCAAGAGTGTTCTTGATCTAGAACACTCCTTACAAAATATTCTAGTTATAATATCTAGATATTTCTTAAATAAATATCACGATAGTTGTGGAATTCTAGAATGTTCTTTGGCGGATTTTTATAGCTGTTTTGTCTAGCCATTTCTAGCAGATTCTAGGGTCTTCTTTGCAAAAAATTTATGTATTTTGTGTCCCTTATGTTGCTGGAAAAGTACGGGCTGTCCCGGAATCTTCCGGTTAGTTCTAAATGCGACTAGATGGCCCCGTAAAGCTCTAGATTATTGAAATTTGTTGCTGAATTGTAGCAATAAATGATAGTAACAAATCCATAAACCAAAATAAGCGTAACTTGATGAAGTAATAAATATGAGTTCTGAACAAATTATTAAAATCCCAAAATAACAACCATCAAATATTAAATCAACTATTTCATATTTGTCTTAGAAATGTGAATTCCGAGATCTTTTTTAGTAAACTGCTTAACAGTGTCCATCAAATCTCCATTTCTCTTTTCATACATAGTTCAAAATCCATCCAAAGTGTAAATAAATCTAGGAACAAATGTGAAAATAGAAGTAGAACCATCAACAGATCCCGAGTCTACAGAATGGAAATTCAAAAGAATATATGTGTGTTTGGGGGCTTTGAAAAAAGGTTTTAAAGCTTTTGGAAGGGATATGTTAGGACTTGATGCGGCTTTCAAAAAAGGTCCCTATCTAGGTCTGGTTCTTAGTGCAGTTGGGGATGATCCCAACAATGGTATTTACCCTGTCTCATATGTTATAGTAGAGGCTAAAACATTGGACTCTTGGACTTGGTTTATAGAATGCTTAGGTAATGATCTGGATTTGGAAGCCAATTCAAACTTTACCTTCTTAAGTGACAGGAAAAAAGGCTAGTCTTTATCCTTTCTTTATTTGTTACATTGTTCTTATATACATCTTGTTCTTAACACTACATCCTTTATGTGTTATATAGGGCATTATTCCAGTAATATTGAAGGTATTCCCATGTGCTAAGCATAGAAACTGCCTCAGACACATCTACGAGAATATGAGACTACAATTCAAAGGAAAGGCTTTCAAAGATTTGTGGAAATGTGCAACAACAACAACAACAATTGTTAAATTTGAAAAGGAGATAGATGCATTAAAAAGTTTCAATGGTGAGTAGGGATGGGCATTTTTCCCTAATACTTGTACCCGTACCAATTTTAGGTACTCGGTACATGTATTGGTACCCAATTTTATGATTTTGGTATTCGATACTTTCGGTACTGGTACGGGTACGGGACGGGTAAAAAAAGGTACTGGTACCGAATTTTATATAGAACTTTAAAAGTTATTTTATATTATGTTTTATTTCATATTATGGTATTTACGATACTCGTATTGATTTTACCTATTTGGTACCTATATCGTATTGGTGCTCGTACCAATTTTACTTATTTAGTACTTACACTGTATTGGTAATCATGCCGACTTTACCTATATAGTACCCGTACGAGTGCTCAAAAATAAAAACAAAGTGGTACTAAAGCGGGTATCGTACCAAAATACTCGTACCAATACCCGTAACCATACCATACCAATATATTTGGTACGGTATATGGTACCCAGTTTTGTTTAAATTCGGTACTAGTATTTTTGGTACCGGTACGGGTACTGTACCAATCCGTCGCTAACGGTGAGTGTTACTTTTGGATGTCTAACATACCTCCAAAACATTGGTCAAGGTCCCATTTTTCTTGTAATTGTAGCTACCTTTACAATTTTAAAATTGTTGCCCCTTGTTTGTTATTTGATTATTAAGATTTTGTTTAACCTTGTGAATTATAGGAATGCCAATATCTGATATGTTACTCAACAACCTGTGTGAGGTGTTCAAGTAAAGGTACTTGATGGAATAGACAAGCCCATCATTGCAAGGTTAGAATTCATCAGGGAATACTGTATGAGAAGAATTGTTAACGATCTTAAGTTGATTGATAGAAGTGATGGTTTGCTAACACCATATGCTACTGAGTTGTTTGAGGAAATCAAGAATTCTGCCAGGTTTGTAATGCTTTCATGGTTATATAAAACATGTTATTGAATTATGATATGTACTAAACAATATCTTGACAGGTACTCTATAATGTGGAATGGTAAAGAACACTATCAAGTAACTGGTGTATGTTGTGAACATGGAACAGAGAACATGTAGTTGTAGGAGATGGGGACTCACTAGCATATCCTATAGACATGTTGTGGCAGTCATCTGGAACATAGCTTCACATTGATAGGTGGGCTTACCAGAAAGCTTTGTCCATCCTCTTTATAGGATGGATAGGTGGAAACAATTTTACTCATTCAAGGTTTATCCAATTAATGGTAAGTCAATGTGGACAAGGTCTCAACTGCCAACAACAATCACACCACCTTATTCCCATAAATATGTGGGGAGGCCAAAGAAAGCAAGGAGGAAAACAACTACAGAGTTGGAAAATATCACAGAAGGTGGGAGACTGAGAAATGTTGGTACGTCAGGTACTTGTGGCAAGTGTGGTGTAGGGCACAACAGTAGGTCTTGTAATGGTAGGTCAGAGGTTGTCTAAACTCAGCAAAGTGGTGCTAGGTCAAGTAAAGGTGGTGCTGGAACAACCTAAGGGCAGAAAGAGAAAGAATGTGGTGCTGTAACTAACAAAAGACAGAAAGGAACTATGGGGACAAGTCGGAAATAGAAAGTAAAAGTATGTGGCAAGTGTAAGGGAACGGGTCACAACATCATAACATGTCATGGCAAGAAGAAGGTGTAGGAGACTGGGTTTGTTTTTGGTATTATGTCTATGTCCATGGTTTTAGCTTTAAGTAGAACTTGCAGTTAGTTTTTTGGGTTGTTTATGTCCATGGAACATATCTATGTTTATGAATTTGGTATGTAGTTGGCAATTATGTATTAGGAGCCTTAGATGGCCATTTTTGTATGGATATGTTACGTGTTTTGGTTATTTTGGTATATTGGTCAATTGTTACTGCATTTTGTGCATATTGCTTTCATTATGGCTGCATTTTGTTTGAATTATGGTTGCATATTCGTCAATGAGTTGTTGCATGTTTTGATATTGGTCAATTATTGCATATTAGTTACTTATTGGTCAATTGTTGCATTATGGGAGCATATTAGCTTGCATTTTGGTCAATTAGTTGCTGAATATTATAGGACATTTACATGTTGAATTAGGTTACATGTTACACTTAACACCACTGACTAAACAAAAGTCAAACATTTCCATTCATTACAAACCAAGGTACATACATTTTCTATTTAACCATACATAGTCTACTACACTAAGAGGGGACGGCCCGGAAAAGAAGTAAAAGTCGAAAATACCCTCAAATCACTTTATACGTCAAAGTGAAATTGAACGAAAACCTACCAACGATTGAACGGAGAAAATAGATAAGCAATTTAGCACCAGGAAGCAAGAAAATGAGGAAATATAAATGATACCAGAGCCAAATAGAGGCTGAAGTCTGCGATTGATAAGGAGATATTAATGATTGTCCATTACTCCCACTAATGTATGCCATATGAGAATCAAGAGTCGATAATCAAATTAGCAATAGAGCCCTCTTTGTTCCTCGTCTCACCGTCCTCTTCTGTTAAACCCAAAATTTGATTAGTCCTTCCAATACCCTAAGTCAAATCGTCAAGTGCTAAGAAGAAAGCACAAAGAAGATGTGAACATGAAGTGTCACCGGTGGTTGTGTTAAGGTTCGAAGAGAAATTAGAAGGTGGTGGTACACGTATAACTGCAACATTTCGGTGGAAGCAAAACTGATTTCTTTAAGATCAGGACCTTTTGTTTTAACTCTACATTATATAAAAATACCTCTTCAACTGAATTCGTAGCACTACCTAGGATTGTAGGAGGTTAAGTTGTGGAGATGATTGGCAGGAAAAGGTGGAGGTGGCAGCTGAGAAAACCACAAGAAACTGCACTGAACTGCCACCATTACAGTTATTTTTGTGAGTTTAAGTGGCTGAGATTTAATCTCATCCAAATCTAATGGTAGAGATTGATTTGAGAGTTGGTTAGACTTAATGGGAACAATATATATATATATATATATATATAAACGGGATCAGAAGAAAACGGTTGGAAGTGTGAAAACAGTGAGATCGGATCCTGGTCGAACACGTGGCAGGGGGCGCTAAATGATATGCAGGGAGGGGCGCGATTGTCATTATCCACGTTCCCATCAATAAATGACGTTATAATTCGTTTCAAACAAAATTCCAATATGAAGAACTGATGTTACTGTCTTCCTAAAACATGTAAATGAAAATGCCATAATTGAATAATTAACAAATAGTAAGAACTGATGTTCACAAATTAACGCCAATATTCACAACTAATCAAATATACGTAACCCGGTGTAAAACGCCATTGATCATAAAGAATAAGCATATATTAGATCCCAAACGACAATTAACATTAATAATGAAGGGTGGGAGTTGGCTACAAAGTCAATTTTTCCTACAAAGTATAAAAAGTCATAAAACACCACAATTTCAGCCATAAAACACAGTCAAAACCCACAACAACAAAGTGGAGATTACTAAAACACCATATTTGTGGGTTTTGTGTTGTGTTTTGGATGATAAGGCTTTGATTACCGAATGACTAATGTTAGTGTGTTTTATGTTGATTATCATGTTGTGTTTTATATTCATAGTTCTACGATGGTGTGTTTGAAGTTTTTATGGACTGTGAAGGTTTCGATATTGTGTTTTAGTGATCTTCACTCTGTTATTTGTGGGTTTCGAGTGTGTTTTATGGCTGAAATTGTGGTGTTTTATGACTTTGTATACTTTGTAGGAAAAATGGACTTTGTAGCCGAACCCCACCCAATAATGAAAACGCCAAATATTGAATATAGGAAGAACGCCATTGAAACATAAGCGCCATTTTCAAATATTACTTTGAAAAAAAAACGCGATATCTGTCGCAAGATTTCCTGGAACACATATGAAAACGCCATCAAATATTACTTTGTAGAACGAAATCCACGGTAGACGCCATAGATCTCGAAATCTTGGAGAGGAGGTAACTGCTAATACGAAGTTTGGCCTTTTGTATGAATGGCGTTTTAGATAAAGATGGCATTTCATCTGGAAGGGACTGATGTGTATGGCTCGAAGTTTAAGGCATGAATTTTAATGGCGTTTTACTTATAAGTTTGGCGTTTTGTATTAGAGCAGTCAAAAGACCCTTTTACCCTTAATGAAGGGCGTACACGTAATAAAGTTGATGTTATTTACGAAAACACCACCGTGCCAATTTAATCCATAGATTGTTTTGATCCAACGGATGAGGGGCGTTCTCACCGTTTTCACACTTAAAGGCGTTTTCTCTAAATCTTGCCCCAATATATATAATATGATTATCTTTAATTAGAGATTATATTTCCATACTGAAAATTTTTAACAATTATATGCATAGAGTGTGTGTACCAAATACTTAGGGGGATTTAAAAAAAAACTTGATTTTCACTTTTAACCAAAACCTATTTGATTTTTTTACTTTTAACCCAAAAGATTTCGTCTTTCACAATTTAACCTCACAATTTTTTTACTTTCAACTTCGGTCCCTTATATTTTCTATCTTACACAAATTTTTCGTTTTACGTTCCGTTTTAAATTATGCGAGTTAACACGTCGCAATGTGTGTGCGGTTCAACATTTTTACGTTGTCTATTTTTTTCCAGTTTGATAGGTTCGTTGCAATGCACGAGTCCTAGTTCAACTTAATTTTCAACAATTGTATAGAGTGGGTGTATCCAATGTTTAGGGGAATTTAAAAAAAAATTGATTTTTCACTTTTAACCCAAACCTATTTGATTTTTTTACTTTTAACCCACAAGTTTTCGTCTTTCGCAATTTAACCTCATAATTTTTTTTACTTTCAACTTTAGTCCCTTATATTTTCCATGTTACGCAAAATTTTCATATACGTTCCGTTTTAAATTCTACGAATTAACACGGGGCAACGTGTCTGCGGTTCAACATTTTTTCGTTGTCTATTTTTTCCAGTTTGATATGTTCATTGCAGCGCACGAGTCATAGGTCAACTTAGTTATTATTTTCTATGTTTTACGTTTCGGTCTAAGTTATTCGCATTAACACGCCGCAAGTTCAGTGTTGATAGCCCCACCACAACGCGGGGTGCTTAATACTACTTAGAAACAGATAACAACACAATCTTCACAAACATAAACAAACAAAACAACAATGACATTTAACACCACTGTCCTGAAACATACTGCATGAACTCCGGGTCCAATTCCAGCTCCGCCATTGTCTCCGGCGACAACACCACCTCCAAATCCACACTACCACCACCCGCCCTCCCGGGAAACGCCGAAATCTTCCCATCAAACTTATTCGCACGTCCACTTCTGACCGCAACCGGTTTCCCCCACCCAAAATCATTATCAAACATCGGAAACCTCGGCGAACTCCCCATCGTCAGCATGGCTCCGTCAAAATTCCCCAACGGAAAACACCGTGGATCCTGTTCCCAGTTGCGCACAAAACGACGCACCATCATGTCGTCGTGTGACAACACGTTTTTGTTCAGCTGCTCCGCACACCACCGTAGATCATGCGACAATACGTCGCCCGCAGTTGCGTACGTCGGAATACTCTGAATCGCGTTACCGAAGTAAAATGTTTCCAGCTTTGGTTCCAACCTGTGCCGGCAATTCACCGCCATCCTAAACGTTGTCGTTTTGGAGGTTGGGAACTTTCTGGCTCGTGTCACCGCCCGCCATAGCAACGCGCATAGCGATTGAAACGAAGAAATCTCAGGTACTGGTTCGGGTTTTGTAACCACAGCGTTACGCAACCAGTTACCAATTACCGTTGTAACCTTTTCGCTTGAGAGTTTAACTGGATCATGACTATGTTTCCCCATTATTTCAACAACGTTACTATTAATATTTATTTTTTTCGGGTTATTAGTAGCCTCTTTTAGTTTCAAAATCGATTCTCGGCTGAAGCTAAAAATCCGCTCGGCTAGTGGCGCGAACTCGTCAAACGTCACTTTCGGCCCGCCTGAGGGGAGTTTTAGTACTTCAGCCGAGATTAAAACCGAGTCACGGGTAAAAGATGGTTGTTTTGTCACAGGATTCACTCCTCTACAGACCTCAGCAAACGTGTTAATAAAATTCCACAAGGAAGTTCCATCAACAACCGCGTGATTCACCGAAAACCCGATAAACACACCATCAGCAAGCTCGGTTACTTGAACCGCTAACAACGGGTTAAAATGCCCGTTGTAGCTAACCATTTTTTCAAAGGCGAAAAAACCCTTGACGCAATCCGGAACATGAATTGGGGAAATGATGTCCGTTACATTAACATGAGTTGCATTGGCGTGAATGAAGTGAGCACCCGCGTCATTGCAAGTGATATAGACGTAGCCGTTAGAGTCGGTTACAAGGCGGCCCGCGAGAGGTGGGAAAAGGGTGAGTGCGTTGGAAAGGGCGTGTTGGAGGCGAATGAGAAGGTCAGAAAAGGCGAAAGGCGGTCGGACAAAGAGATTGCCTTTCTGGATGTAGTGACAAGAAAGCATGGGGAGATCGGAGGTTGAGAGTTTGAGGTCTGGAAGGGTTGATGTGGTGGCTGGATAGATGGTTGTTTTGGAGATGATTTGAGACATGATTGTTGAGTCACAAGTAGGCATGATTGTTGGTTGTATGTTAAAGACTTTAACTTAAAGTGGATTGAAAGTAGAGTGTGTATTTGTGGTGGGAGAGTGTGAGGATATTGTGAGGGTGTGGAAGGGTATAAATAGGTGAAATGGGTTCATGAACTTGATGGTATTGCTTGGCTGCCATTAACACGGTTGATTCTGTTTGGTTGGGGTTGACTATAATAACTAGCACAAAACCAAAATCCTACTGGCTGTCACGTGTCTTTACAATTTCTTTTTATCATTGAATATTGCAAATTAATGCAAATTCGACAATGTAATAACATTATTGGTATAGAACTTGTGAATTTGTTATAAATTTTTGGATATATTTAACTCTATTATATTAATTAATATGTTGTTTGCAAATGGATATGCATTTATGAACTCTTTTTAATTAGAAAACAATTTTAATCGATAAAATTACACTCATGCCATCGTATACGTGTGCCATCAGATTGGTAAGTGATGACCCGGACGTGAGTTCCAACCAGATTCTGAGCCGAGTACCAAGGAAATGCTTCAAGGTCAGAATCTATAAAATGGAAAACACTGTTAGCAGAAGGAGTTTTTCACTGTGATCATCAATCAACTAGAGAATAAATATTTGTTCACCGGTAAAATATGATTAAGTAAAAGAGTTAATAGAGGATGCAAGTTGATCTTCCTTGTGAGATATGACTATATATAATTATTTATAATAAGATTGGTTACGTGCACTTTCATCAGAGAGTAATTCCCTTTAGGGTATAGCTCCTTGATGTTGACATCTCACCTCCTGTTGATAGACATGCTATCTTGCAACTCCTGGTGCTTTCATCGGTAGACATATGAGTGCGTTCACGTAAATGTGGATCGGGCTTTATAGCACTTGGTGATGTGGGGCCAACCCTTTTACTTGTCGGTCCACCCCCATCTCTCACCAAGTCTATAATCCAAAATCATTATAAAGATTTCTATGAATTATATTGTTTTAGAAGATAAGATTTCATGAATTATATCTATCTATACTATATAATAAAACAAACCAATAAAGGGACACTTGTCATTATTTTAGACCATCCTTAATTGTAGATAATTATTATTTAATTTAAATTATTAAATATTAATTAAATTAATATAAATCTTATAACTCTAAACTATTTGTACCAATGAAAACAAACCTGGAGACAAAGACGTAAAGGTGGATAAATATTTTTTGTGTTTCCAACATATTTAAAATAAGTTATCATTTTAAAGGTATTAGAGTTTATTAAGTCGGTGTTAGACGGAGAATCTAAAAAGCTCAATACATAAAAAGGGAAAGGATCAAATAAGAATTTTATTTTGGCTAGGAAGATTATGAAACAATAGGATTATGACATGTGGCAAAATTTAAAATAAAGATGAAGGGTATTTTAGTCAATCATATCCTTTCTTCTTCCTTCTTCTCCCCAGTAACTTCAAAACCCACAATTTTCAAAACCCACCATCTTCAACCATTTCTTCACTTTCTATCTTAATAATCTCTACATTATAGTGCGATTTTCATCACCAATCAATGATTCAAACACCGATCAACGTGTTCTTCAGTTTTTTTTGAAGAAAACCCAGTTTAATTTCATTCAAAATCTCGTTTTTCCCGTGATTTTGAAGTTAATCACTCGATCCGTTCGATTCGATCGCTCATAAGTGTTTCTATCATTCAAATTTCGTCAATCGTTGAAGAAATCGACTTCGATCCATGTAAGAAATTCTTTAATTTCATTTTTACGATCTGGGTTTTTGATTTAGTCATTGCGTTTTACGATCTTGGCGGGGTCCGGGGGCGGCAGCCCCTGGCATGAGAAAAATTAATTTTCTGGAAATTTGCCTCTGGAAAACTGCATTCGTAGTTCAGATAATTCACAGACAAATTCTCTGGAAAACTGTAAATTTTCTGTAAGTTTTATGCCATTGCGTTTTTAGAACTGCATTCCTGGTTCAGGCAATTCACAGACAACTATTGTCCTGGTTCAATGCGTTTTAGAGAGAACACTTTCTTTGGTGTTTTTATGCCATTGCGTTTTAGAACTAAGACATTTTATGCGTTTTCTGGTAATTGCGTTTTAGAAAAACACATTTTTGAAGTGTTTTAAGTCATTGCGTTTTAGGTAAAACACATTTTTAGGCGTTTTCAGTCCATTGTGTTTTACAGAAAACATTTTTTTTTTGTTTTTTTAGGCCATTGCGTTTTAGAAAGGAGACATTTTTAAGTGTTTTCTGGCCATTGCGTTTTATAAATAAGACATTTCTTTGTGTTTTTGGTGCATTGCGTTTTAGGCAAAACACATTTTTATGTGTTTTCGGTCCATTGCGTTTTAGAAAACAGACATTTTAAGTGTTTTCTGTCCATTGCGTTTTAGAAATAAGACATGTGTTTGTGTTTTTTGTGCATTGCGTTTTAGGTAAAAATTTTATGTGTTTTCAGTCCATTGCGTTTTAGAAACTACATTTTTTTTTTTGAGTTTTTAGGCTATTGCGTTTTAGAATTAAGACATTTCTTTGTGTTTTCTGGCCATTGCGTTTTACAAATAAGACATTTCTTTGTGTTTTTTGTGAATTGCGTTTTAGAAAAATGTCATTTTTTATGTTTTTTTTCCATTGCGTTTTACGCAACTGGGTTTTTTTTCATTGCGTTTTACGCAACTGAGTTTTCAAAAAAAAAAATTCGAAAATATAGCAATAGTATACTCGTTTTAAATATAAAAAAACGCTCGTTTTTTTGTGCAATTTTTATAAAAAAATAATGTCGTATGAAAGAGTTATTAACGTTTAAAAAATGGGGGGGAATTGGAGGAGAGAGAAACTATTGTCTTTGATTGACTAGAATACCCTAAACAAACTCAAGCGCCTCTTTTCTTCCCTTCAATTTCCCTGATTTAATATTAGCCCTTGATTAACTAAATCGATGGTCAAGATCACTTCCTAGCCTTCTTAGCCAAATAAACTTTCTATTGTATCTCCACCTTACATAAAAATATAAAAATACTAGGTTAGAACCCCGTGTATTACACGGGTTGAATAAACGTAATTTTGTATAACAAATAATTAAAAAGTTATATCTTTATGAACCACGTATATTGTACGGGTTAAATAAATGTAATTTTATATATCAAATAATAATAAAAAAGTTATATCTTTAAAAACTATGTGTATTACACATATTAAATAAATGTAATTTTGTATAATAAATACTAAAAACATCGTATCTTTAAAAAAACCGTGTATAATCAGATTGAATAAATCTACCAAATAATAAAAAAAAAATACATCCTTAAAAACCCCGTATATTACACGTGTTGAATAGATCTTAAACAATGTTATATCTTTAAAAACCATGTGTATTACACAGATTAAATAAATGTAATTTTGAATATTAAATGCTAAAAACGTTGTATCTTTAAAAAAAAACTCGTGTATAGTCAGGTTAAAAAAACTACCAAATAAAAAAAATAGAGTTAATTACGTTTTTTGTCCCTGTGGTTTGTCAAAAATCACTATTTCAGTCCATTAGTTTAAAAATTGTCATTTCAGTCCCTATGGTTTCACTTTCGTAACTATTTCAGTCCGCTCACTTAACACTGTTAATTTAACCGTTAACTTTTTAATCAAATGCCTAAAATACCCATTCTGTTATAAAACTAGAAAAACAAACAATTTTTATAATAAAAAATAGAAACTTTTAACCTCTCCAAATTCACCACCAGTAAACACATCCGTGAAAAACCATTTCCGACCACCTTCACACCTCCAAGTTCACCACCAACGGTAAACATCATCTTCGACCACCTTCATACCTCCTACCACCATGAACCACCACCTACCCACCGCTGGAACAACCTTCATCCATCTGCACCACACCCAACACCACAGCCGGCCCCACCGCCACCGCCTAATCGCCGGCAACAACCTAACCATCACCATCACAACACCACCCGACAACACCTAACCGCCGCCGTATCTGTTTATCTTCTCCTATTTTCAAAACCCCAAAATTTTTCTCTCTCTAACAACCTAAGCTCTACCGGATCCATGACTTGAAGAGACAACAAGATCATTAAAGAGACAACAATGTCTAAAACTTCCATAAAGAACAACCGCAAGACAGTTTTTGGCTTACATGGACAACATCACCTTCTTGTCGGATTTAATTTGAAGTTCATCGGAGTTCCATAAGGATAGGTCTTCAGTCCCAACCCACCGTTCAACACCAATATCAACAACAGCCTTCATCATCATCCTCAGAGGTAAGATGATGACAGTGGTGTGACAGGGATGGTGGTGGTGTATGGCGGAGGTGGGTGGCGTGGTGGTGGTGGTGGTGGTGTGCGGCAGAGGTGGGTGGTGTGTGGCAGAGGTAAGTGGCGTGGTGGTGGTGTGCGGCGGAAGTGGGTGGCGTGGTAGTGGTGTGTGGCAGATGTTGGTGGCATGGTGGATGTGGGTGGTTGTGGTGGGTGGTAACAGGTTGAGGTAGGTGGTGGCAGTAGTTTGTTGTGATGTTCTGCAGAGAGAAAGGGAGATGAAGTATTGATGTTCAACAACAATTAACAATTTAGCCCCTCACTTTCATTGTTTGATAATTTGGCCCCTTATTTATTTATGTTTTAACTTTAAAAACAGGGGTATTATGGTCATTTCATATAGATCTAACAGAATAATTGCATGGGGTTAACAGAAGTGGACTGAAGTAGTTACGAAAGTGAAACCATAGGGACTGAAATAGCAATTTTTAAACTAATGGACTGAAATAGGGATTTTTAACAAACCACAGGGACGAAAAACGTAATTATCTCAAAAAAATATATCCTTAAAAACCCTGTGTATTACACGTGTTGAATAAATCTAATTTTATATAGCAAATGATAAAAAAAATATATCTTTAAAAACTTTGTATATTACACGGGTTATATAAATGTAACTTTGAATAGTAAATAATAAAAAAAAAATATTGTTAAAAACCCCACGTTTTACACGAGTTGAATAAATATAATTTTGTATACAAATAAAAAAAATTATATTTTTAACAAATTAGGATAACATTTAATATTAATTTATTATTTATATATTTAATATAAGATAAGTAGGAAAGAGATGTATTTGTTTTAAAAATATATTAAATTAAACTATTTAAAAAATAATAAAAAATCCATTTTGATTTAGAAAGATTTTTTTTAACAATAGATAAAGCCGTGTAATACACATGATTTTTAAAGATATAACATTTTTTTATTATTTGCTATATAAAATTAGATTTATTTAACCAGTACAATAAACAGAGTTTTTTTAATATAAATTTTTTATTATTTAGTATATAAAATTACATTTCTTCCATCCATGAATACACCATGTTTTTTTTTAAATATAACTTTTTTTTGTTTGGTATATAAAATTACATTTATTCAGCCCGCACAATAAACGAGGTTTTTAAAGATATAACTTTTTATTATTTAATATATAAAATTATATTTACTCAACACGTGTAATAAATGAGGTTTTTAAAAATATATTGTTTTTTTATTTGTTATACAAAATTACGTTTATTCAACCCGTGTAATACACGGGGTTCTAACCTAGTTGTTTTATAAGATAACTTGATAATATATGTGTAATAGTGTGTTTTATTTATTTTATACAATCAAATCTAATCATATAAATCTTTTTTTGGAATATAAAATATACCCGAGATGGATATAAACAATATCTCCTTGAATAAATGGAAGATTTGTTATTTGGGTTAGCAAAGTCAAATATTTGATTTTGCTTGAATCTTTTTTTTTTTTGTGATCCGATATTACATGAAGGTTGATGATTATTAAAATGGACAGAAATAGATTTGTTGCGAACAAGGAAGGCAAGAAAGTGCGGCGGCCACCTACGGCACGCACCCCCTAATCATGCCACTTTTATTAAGAAAAAGACATTAAATAACTTATTTGAACACCCGTAGCGAGATTTTATTTGGGCGTTTTTTCGTCAAAATTGGCTTGGGCGTGGCCATTAAAACGGCATATGAAAAATTGAATGGCCAATTAGAATCCTCTAACTCATCCATCATAATATTATTTGTTTTATTTTATTAAAAAATAATAATTGAGTAGTCATTGTTAGGACATTATAACAGTACACCACTTTTAACTTCAAGCTCTGTGATGCTTCTTTGCTGACTAGAACGTCATATGTTGAATAATGCCCAAATAAGGTGCTTGAACTTCAAGCTTCATTACACATAGTCTTACAATCATCTCAATATATTATAATAATATATTACTTACGTTTTAACCATGGTTACCTCCTGAAAGGAAGAAAATTCTTTTAAGAAAAACAACAAATATGTTCTCTGATAATATTTATGTAATGTAATGTAATTTACATGTATAATATGTTGATCAGTTCTGTTTAAACATAATGGAAAACATGAATAACATACCTTTGATTGCATCAGTAGAGTATCCAGTCAGAGACGCAGGCACGGAGTTCGACATAGTTGTCAGTTTTATCTGGTTCCTCCTTAGGGTGTAAAGTGATGATGGTGATGAACCGAAAGTAGGGAGGTTTCGATTATGGAGAGAGAGGGACGAATTGTGATGTTATGTTATTAGGTTGTGTGTCTAACCTATTATCTCTCTAATAATCTCCTTATATATACACCCAAGAGGAAACCCAATTAGTTAATAAGGGTAATATGGTCCATCAACAATTACCAACTAATTATTAATAGGTTATTTATATATTTTGATCTATATTATATAAATGATAATGATGGCTACTAGATTAAATATAAATAAATAAATATTTAATCTTACATTCTCCCACTTAGCCGAATAATCATTTATCATGAGTATTAGATTAGTCTGATCAGAAGTTAATACTCATTTTAGCCTTAAACAAGTACTATAGCAGAGAAATACAGCCGTTGAATCATTATGCGACTCAGGACCCCCATTAGTCATACTATAGCCTTAATTTAAAACCTAACAGTTATGATCAAAATAAGTAAGCCCTTTAACGTTTGATTTGTATTTATATTTGTCTATATGTCATTACACCGGCAGAACATATGTTAGAGACATACAAAATCAAACTGATGAGGAATATTAAAAGTTAATCATTCATAGTACGATATGCAGTTGTACATGGTCATCAATTAAAACCCGTCTCTTTTATGAGCACTCTTAATAAGACTTATGGGTAATAGACCTTTAGTTATAGGATCCTTAAGCATATCACGAATGCATTCGATACAAAGATTTAGTTTCCTCAATTCGTTCATAAACGAATTATTAATTGTGTATCGAAATTTAATGCAGCACCTCTCGAACTGTTACTGTTCAAGGAGACATGGTAGGTGACTTTATCACAACAAGTCTTCAATATATTAATTATATGGAGTTAATAAAGTCATGAGTCCACTGATAAATTTCCAACAACATTTAGTGACTATATTATGTCGTTATAACTTAGGTTGTTGATATCAGTCCATTATGACTCCTCCATGAGATAGGTTTTGTCTGCTGACATAAAGATATACCCAAAATTACATTTTGTTATCTTTGAATATTTCAAAGTTAGAGTAATAAACCGGTTTGAGTTCTCACTTCTTCTTTAAATTATAGTCTCTCGTTTCTTTTAAAGATATTGTAATACTCTATTAGATGCTTCACATTAATCTAGACATATCTAGTGTGTTGCAATGTGAGTAATATCTAAACGAGTATAGACTTGAACTTACATAAGGCTTCCAATTAATGAAGCGTAAATAAATAATCTCATTTATCCTATTATCCTCTAAAGGAGAGCAGTATTGTTTGTTACATATGTAAGGACCAATTTAATGTTAAATTTATGGAACGGAAGTAATGTCCCATTTGGTCTATCTCAACATGTTATGATATCTATTATGTAAGAGATATCTCTGAGATCTATTATATCAAAGTTTGTGTTAACAATGCTTTGACTTATGTAACATATACTTGTCAAAAGAATATCATCTATATAGACAAGTTTATCTTAGTTGATCCCACTCATCTTGAGGTAGGTACATTAATCCACTAGGTTCTTGATGAAAATAATTGCGTTAAGATTTCATCACATTATGATGTTTGCATTAACCCATACATGGATTTTATTTGCTTATAGACAAACTGTTCTTTAACCTTAAGTTTAGAACTTTCAGGTTGTTTTATGAACATGTAAATATGTCAGCCAGTTGTTAGGAAAAATTGTTTTAATGTTCATCTAATGTAGCTCAAAACTATTATAAGCTACTAGAACAGTGATGATCCTAAAAGAAATCTTTTGTTAGATATGTAATAAAGATTCTTTAATAATTTATCTCTTCCTGAGTACAACCTTTGATAATCAATCATGCTTCTTTGTGTCTTAACGTTTATATCATGATTTGGTTTAGTTATGAACACTCTTAGGTTATTCAATCAAATCCCAAACGTTATACGAACACACAAAATCAGTTTTACTAGAAAACTGTTTTATTCCTTTTAGAAGAATGATTAACGCTAATGGCTTAATTTGAAGAGATGGGATCAGTAAACTTTTCCAAAATCCATTTCAACTTTAATTAGGGAGGTTATGTAATCATCAAAGTTAGTAGGTTTTTAAACCTAGATGACCTCCTAAGTTGATTATTAGGTTTATTAGAAGTTTCAGTTTTATGGATTAGCTCTTGGTTAGGTTGCTATCATTTTCAGGATTTTAAGTTTGTAAGAGTTGGTGCAATATGGTGTACAAGAGGTGTAATCGGAGTTAAATTCAGAGTAAAATTTAATGACACTCTTCCCCCCGCCTCTTGTATTCCTTGCAAGTCATGATAAGGACTTTGACTACTCCCACTGACCTTAGAAATCTTTAGGAACTCAGCATGCTTAGGGTCAATATGTAACGACCAACAAATTCTAATAGAGAAACAAGTTAATGACGTTAGTCGTTGTAGTTTCTCTTGTTGAGGATTATGTTAGTTTAGGTAAGAAATCTAAGTGTGCCCACAATTAAGCAACAATGAAACTTTTGTAAGAGTAGCATTAAATTTTAAGGAGACAAGTGATGATAGAACGGTGTTAAGATGGAGCAGTGTCTTGTACAAGAGGTGTAAACTGAAGTAATATAAAGTTTTCACTCCCCCACCTCTTGCAACTTTTTACAAGTTATAATTAAGACACTTAATGCTCCCACTGATCTATGATATCTCTATAAATGCTACAAGATAAGTTTCAATTAGGTATGTGACGTGGGAACCTATCATATATATGTTAGACTTTACTTGATTTCCTTAATGTCCAGATGTCATAAGAAACTTAGGGACATATTTAATAGAAATCATGTTAAACACATATATGAATAGATTTCTTTAAGACCATGGGCCATATGAGACTAATTTAGATACAAGCAGATAGTCTTTAATTGATAAATGAATTATGTCTGAATATTCCATTAGGAATAAGTTCCACGAATGTTAATGAAATATAACTTATGATGGACCCATACTTATTCCTTAAGCCAAGTAATATTTAGGCTTTAACGTCATGATTTAAAATCACTTAGAATGAGATTAGATGAAAAAAGCATCCTCATTAACCATGTCATGATTTCTCATGAATTTTGGTTGTAATGGATGAAATTTATAAGTCTCATTTTTCTTTTGTCAAAATCTTATTTGCATAATGACAAAAGTTGTGAAAGTGTAAGGTATCATCTAGTTCCATCTTAGTAATGTTTCAATCCAGATATTTAGAACAAATAAAATGAGAGTTTAAGATAAGTGTGACTTTATGTTGGTTATGCAAACCTCACAACCTTCATGACATAGCCTAAGTAATGATACTGCATTCCGATTAATTTTCAGAATATGTAAGGTATCGAAAAGCTTTGTTAGAAGACTGCTTATTATGGTTCTTATAGCCTTAACAATTAATTTTGTCACTAACTCTCATGTTAGTTATTTGTCGAGTTCTGGTAAGGAAACGTTTAAAACTAGAGTCAACTAATCATGTGTTCATTGGAATATTAAAAAAATTAACAGACTTAAACATCTTTAGTAAGTGACTACCTAATTAACTTATCCAACTGTTCTTCTGAATAATGGATAGTCTCGTTGCTTATGCCTAGTCTAATGGCATAATTATGCTGTGAGATTCTTCCTTGAAGAACCTTAGAGTTAGAATTTTGTACTTGTATTTTGATTATGGACCTTAGAACAATCCTATTTTAAAGTTTAAGTGGTTGTAAGGTGAGTAACAATTTATTTTCCAGCTTCAAGCATTTATTTCTTTGTACATTTGTTGCTTATCAACACACTCGTTATACTTTGGTACTTTTGAGTGTTATAGTTGATTTATAAGGCATCAAATTGTACAAGTGAAAATCTTAGTATGTAATGTACTGAAAATTGTACTTATTTCCATGCGTAAGCCCCTAACTTTATGGGTCATGGTATTGTACATTATAATGTATTCACATATACCACTTAACTTTATAGTTTAGAATTTAAATGAAGGCATGCATCTTAGGAATTCTTATGATTATTCGACAATTATAGATTAGTCTTAGGAAAGACTTAATCTGGAATAACCTTTTAGTGACAACATTTATGTTAGAGAGTTATTGATTATCATTAGAGACATCATGTTTGATTTGTCCTATTCATCATGCTCTACTTTTCTTCTGTAGTAATCATTATCAGAAGAGAGCAGTAGGATTATCGTGTCTTAAGGGATAATCAAGGATTCAATTTAAGAGCTAATTCTTATAGAAACTTTAAGTAAAGCAAAAATATATTAGGTTTAGGAAATAGAGTGGATGAGATATATGTAGAAGTAAATTATAGTGAGTAAAATTATGGGTACTAAGAATAAGACAGACGAAATGATCAAAAAATTAATTAAGGATCATTAATATAAGGATCATTATGTGAAGAGATTGTGATATGTCTATTACTAACATCAAAATAATAGACTTAGTAAAATTCTACTTAAACAAAGACAAATCAGCTTTGGCCAGAAATGTAATCATTTAAGTATGTGTGCAAAGTAATCGTGACAAATCAGCTTTGGCCAGAAATGAGACAATTACTTTAGTTATGCACTTGTCAAGCATGCTAAACATAAATGAATTAAATCAGCTTTGGCCAGAATTAAGACATTTAACGTGTGTAATGCATACTCAACATAGCCTTTTATAATACTTGAACAATAAATAGATGTATTAAATCAGCTTTGGCCAGAATTAATACATCAGAAGCTCATTCAAGTTAAGCTATTTTGGTTTTGTAAAACATTATTTGATCCTTAATAATTAATTAAGTGTGAACAAAACCAAGTATTTAATAGCAAACTAACTGTTAGTGCGGATCGAATTGGGTCACATTAAACAGCTTAAAGTAATGAGGTTTCGAGTTGGGTCTCGAGTCAGGTCTCGACTGAGTTATGAGATCTCGAGTCAGTTATGAGGTCTCGAGTCGCAACCTGTTGTCTCGAGTCGGAACCATGGTCTCGACTATCACATTTTATGAGATCTCGAGTCAGTTATGAGGTCTCGAGTCGCAACCACGGTCTCGAGTTGTGAAGATTGAAACCGTTAGTTGAAAACTCAGTGGTCTCGAGTCGAGACTGTTGTCTCGAGTTGTGAAGTTTTGAGCCCTTATGATCTCGAGTCGAGACCTTGTAGTCTCGAGTCGAGACCTGATGGTCTCGAGTTGTAAACTTCTGGTCTCGAGTTATAAACTACTGGTCTCGAATTGTAAATATTTAATGACCTTTATGATTTCGAGTCGAGACCTTGTGGTCTCGAGTCGAGATCTGATGGTCTCGAGTCCAATGTTAACAGCTGTTTATTGTGATAATAACTGAAAACTCGAACTTTTAGGGATTGTGGGATAATGTTTCCTGTTTTAATGCTGATCTAAACTTATCAAAGATTTCGAAAATAATAACTGATTATCTCTTTAACAGTTTTCGAAAATTTTAGTAGATAAAATTCAGATCAAAACCAGTAAAAACACCCACTAATCCAAATTATATTCCAAAACTTAAGGAATTTTTCGAGTTTTCCTAAGAACAAGTAATGAACCCTAAAAAAAATAAAAACATAATTCTGGGTTCCGAAATCTAGATTTTAATAGTTCTGTTATCAGATTTCGAATATTAGTTTTACCCATTATGATTTCGAATCAATATATTAACCAACTTCTTCCGAAAAACAGTGATTTCGGCAACAAGGACTCGAAAACAGCCGAGAACTTTTAAGGCTTTAAAATTTCGTTTTCCAGATTTTTGATCCCAGAATAATGGATACAAAATCAGAACTGATTTATCAACATATGCTCTGATACCACATGTTGATCAGTTCTGTTTAAACATAATGGAAAACATGAATAACATACATTTGATTGCATCAGTAGAGTATCCAGTCAGAGACGCAGCCACAGAGTTCGACATAGTTGTCAGTTTTATCTGGTTCCTCCTTAGGGTGTAAAGTGATGATGGTGATGAACCGAAAGTAGGGAGGTTTCGATTATGGAGAGAGAGGGACGAATTGTGATGTTATGTTATTAGGTTGTGTGTCTAACCTATTATCTCTCTAATAATCTCCTTATATATACACACAAGAGGAAACCCAATTAGTTAATAAGGGTAATATGGTCCATCAACAATTACCAACTAATTATTAATAGGTTATTTATATATTTTGATCTATATTATATAAATGATAATGATGGCTACTAGATTAAATATAAATAAATAAATATTTAATCTTACATAATAATATTTATGTAATTTACCTGTATAATTATAAATTAAATCGTAAATTCAATTTAATTTTGCAACAGAAGTATACAAAACATGACTCACAAGTCAAAAATAGTTTCTCATCTACGCTTCATTTTTGCGATTGGTCTCTTCAAACAAAGAAACACACTATGTTACATTTTGTTCGCCACTACATTACCTTTCCTGCTTGGGAAAGTAGGAGTTAAGGATTAGTTCAAACAATAAAATGCACCGATTTAACTTTTTAGTTCATAAGAGACATTAATTTATTTTGACTTTGGTATTAAATTCAAGAGTAAACTGCCATTTTGGTCCCTGAGGTTTGGTCACTTTTATCTATTGTCGTCACACAGGAACTTTAAATCAATTGAAGTTCTTTTGACTTGTGTCTCTTTCTGAGAGGCTTGAAGAAGGATTCAACTTCATCAAGAAAATCCCAGTTCAACGTGACGTGAGCTTGTTTGAATCATTTCTCCATGGGTGCAGTATGCACTTAAAGTTTGACCATGGTCAAACGGATGTTTGATCAATTGCATCCAGTCGATGCTTCTTATTATGGGCTCGGGTCAAATCTGTAAGCTTCAGATGGACGACAAAGCTAAAAGATTCGAGTAAATAGCCTGTATGCACTCTCCAAATTTTTATGGGAGGAGAGAGACAGAGAAAGGAGGTAGAAGTGTAGAAGAAGAAGTGGAGGGTGTGGTGGGACCCACAAAAATTTTTGTTTTATTAAAACATTTAAATAAAATAAAAAAGAAATGACCATTTTGCCCTTGAGGAAAAGGACAAAATAACAGGATTTAATTTGAGAAATATGACCTGATTTCATTTTTTGACTAAAATGGTAATAAAAGTGAAACCACAGGGACCCAGATGCAAAAAATTTCAAATTTGGACTAAAATGACAAAAGTGATCAAACCTCAGGGACCAGATTGGCAGTTTATTCTAAATTCAATAAAGAATTGATAATTTCTACATGCCATTACTCTGTAATTGTCTATGTTTTAATGAAATTCCTTAAATTTCTTTTATGCTAGATTTATTAATAACTATACCAATCAACATGAGGTAAGTAAGTTTGTAGATGTTTATATGATGTATGACAATTAAGTATAACAAATGCTTTAGAAAACTACGTAATTGGATTTAGAAAACTACATAATTGAATGATATACGTAAATAACATCAAAATACGTACACAAATGTAGATGATCATATTAAACCATTGTTGAAACCTAAATTTGTGCGTAATCCACTTTGAACCATCATAAAACGTTATAAAGTTCTCAAAAAGTCAAGAGACGAGAACAATTTAGAAATAAAATGTCATCTTAGGTGTAAGAACTAAGAAGTGAGTTATCACAATCATATTGTTATTTAAATAATATTATAACACATATCTAGAAATGGAAGACTAGTTAAAATAAATGTTATATAAAACTCATCGACCATTTTATATTAGGATATTATATAGTTATGTGCTATTTTTGTAGCTTTGTTTTAGTTAAATCATAAATGTGGTATTCTAATGGGAAATGTGTTAACGAAGGATTAGTAATTAAAAAATATAGTAGAAAAAGAAATCGGGAAAGATATGATTTGGGTCTCAAGTTTCGGATCTGGATCTTCATTGAATCGCTCATTTGGGGCGTGTCATTGTCAATTTGTCACCCCAATTTGAACCACCATATCCAACCCGTTCCCCATAAACTCGAACACAAAACATGTGAATTTATGTTGACAAAAAGTTTCAACTAATAATCACATTATTTTATAATGGATGTTATTTTCCTTAATTATTTTTGTAAATGGCTATTATAAGAATGATATTGATAATTATTATACTATTCACTATCTTTTAATTTTTTACTATTTTTTCTTAAGAACAATGTTAGTTAATAAAGGATTTAGTGTAAATATGTCTCAATAATATGTTATTTTTAAACCAAAATAATAATAGATGTTTCTCATATATAAACTCTACATACTATATGCAATTAGGATCTGGTCATACGAGTTAAATCACATTTTTCTTTTTCAACGTTTGAATTCATTATGATTCATGTTTAAAATATCTTCTTTTTTTTTGAAAGGTTAATTTCATTAAAACCGGCCGGTCTGACAAAAACACGGACCACGCCACCAAATAATTACATAATATACAAAGGGTAGCTACACCAATCTCTCCAAACAATGTTATTATATTTGGAATGTTTAAAATATTTAATCAATTATTATAAAATAGTTAACTGTGATAATCATTTGATATATTATTAATAAACAAAAGATGGCATCAGTCCTGGGCCGCATGCCACGGGATTCGACAGAATTTATCAATTGAGCAAGTTTTAAAAAAATATTAAACAATAGAATAAAGATAATCATTTGATATATTATTAATAAACAATTGGATTGTCTATTTTTTGCGGAATCAACGTCTAAATTACAAGCATATGTGATTCTTTATATATGTATATATATAGATAGATTCATCATTGGATATTGAAGTATCTGAATAAAATTCAGATACCAAATCTTAGTACATGACTAAAAAAAACCTTAAGTTCAAAAATGATTGGTTGACATAAAAAAAAAACACAATTTACGACAAGTGTATGTTGGTTGTCATTCCAAAAATGCCGAAAAAAGTCGGTTCAGTATGATCTGTAATGTTATTAACATAAAAAGGTCGGTTTATAGTTTTAAATATAATCAACTAATAACCGTCTTTTTCTGAATTCTCGACGACCATGTACATACACAGCTACGTTTGTCGTAAAATCACTAACCACCTAAATCCTAATTGGCTAATTATTTTATTATTTGTATAATAATAATAATAATAATAATAATAATAATAATAATAATAATAATAATAATAATAATAATAATAATAATAATAATAATAATAATAATAATTGTTTCGTTGCTTATATTCCAACTTAATCATTTTGCAAATTCAACTCTCTTTTTTTATAGAGAGATGTTTATTAGGTAGTTTCTAATATTCAGTATTCACTAATAGTTTGAAATGCTGAGTCTAGTGTGTTCATTATTAATTAGAGCAGATTTAGAAGAAAAAAAAAATCAAAATTTAAACCGATTTCAATTCAAATTACGAATTATAATTTCAGTTTTCGAGTTTCTGAACAGGATAAGGATTCTAGGCGAATTATGAGTTTTGTTTTCGAATTACACAAGTAACAATATTTGAAATGTCTAGTCAGCATTAACATGATAAAACCTAGGGAATATATAAGTCATGTCGTGAGATAATGTCCAATGATTTGGAACTAGCAATTTGAAATCGAGAACAAGGGTTGACAAGGAGTGGAGGGGCCGAATTTTCTAGGGTTAGGAGGATCAAGCGATATTAGGATACGAACTTGTATTGTATTGAAATGTAGAATGATCTAGTAAATAAGATTTACTTTTTGTTAAATATAGAAAAACACGGTCGTTTCTTCTCCAATATTCCCCCAAAAGACTCAGAGGTCTTTCCTTGGTGTTCCGTTCCATATTTCATATAGATAAAAGTATTTTTACTATTTTATGTGTTAATTGAGACCAAAAAGACGAAACGGAAATAAAAATTCTAGATATTAATAGAGGAGACAACGATGTGAAAAACAAGACAGGAATTCTCTACAATGACAATGTAGACTAATGGAAGGGATGTAGAGCAGCTAGGTGGTTTATTTTATGATCTACACATATTTAGGTTATATATTTAAGAAAATACCCTATTAATTTCTTACGTTGAAACTCATCAATTGTTGGTTGAAAACTATTTTGCTTAAATATATAACCTACATATGTGTAGATTATATGTAGGATAACGTGAACAAATTAGTTTGATAGACTTTTATACAAGTGACGGATCTATACATGTGGATATAAGAAAAATGTGATCCATTGATTAAATAAAATAATAGTTTTTGATTTCGTAATAATTTAGTGCGTTATAACTAAAAAAAACAACATATCCGAACCCCTAGCCCAGTTGGTCCCATGTGGTGGGGTTGGGCTGGTTCCTCCTTGGAGGTCACCGGTTCGATCCACGGCTGCGGCGTTATGGGGGGAGGACGTCCCAATGATGGATTGTTCCTACCGAGGCATGGTGCGGTCCTGAGGGAAACCCGGTTTTCATCCAGCTGTTACCCTAGCGAGTCTCTCGTGTGGGGGCAGTATGGTTTCCGGGCGAAGGTCAGTCAGAGCGGCAGCCGGGGCCCGATCGAACATCGCGTCTGCGAATGCTGGGCTGACGGGTAACCGTCCTAGACGGGGACCCGGTGACCAATGGTCCATGTACATTTGAAAGTCACCCTTAAAAAAAAACTAAAAAAACAACATAAACCAAATGACATATGTAGATACATATATTGTTTCTTTATTTTGTTATTTCGAGATTAAATAATTAAAGTTGAGCCAAAGTTATCTTGTAGTATATGATGATGAAGAAGACCAAAATAAGAGCCATGCACATTTGATTCCTTGAAAGTTGAAAGTCTCTTAGCCTCAGGATATGAGATGCTACTTTATGAGATGCCATCAAACACCGGGTTCCATCAAGGCTCAATCAACTGCACTATAAGAGATGCCAAGTAGTCAAAACATAATGTCCATTGATCTACCCATGGTTCAGTCTTGGTGTCTTGACCCCAGTGGCTCAAGTCATTAGTCATGTCACACATCAACCAGTTTTATACCATCCGTCCTTTCATTAGCTAATTATATAAGTGATATCATATGGATATAAATTACTACTTAATGATGATCACTCCTTGATCTGGTTAATTTGCAACAAGGGGTGTATTAAGGAGCTACACCGGCGATGGTTCCCGTGTCTCATTCCTCTCCAACCCCATGGTGCATTATTCCCGGCGTCACTTCCCTTGCATTTCCTTCCCAGTGTTTTCTCGACATCAACTTCCACCTTAGCCTTGCGGGCTCTCGTCCCGCTCTTTACCTCCATTCCCACCACCCTTAGTAAATTTGTTTGATGTGCTATCGTGCTACATAGTCTTTAATACGTCTTTATGTTCTATATACGTATTCTATGCTCAAGTAATATCAGTTCACCAAACATTTTCAAAGAATATCGTTGACAAAAAACTTGTTAGATTTATAATTGATGAGTAATGTAGACGCTAGATCAAACCAACAATGTTAGTCTATTAAATAGCTAGATGTCAGTCGATTTAGCGTCTATTAAAGACCCTAAATCAAACCAAAAATGTCAGTCTCAAGGGACATTCACGTAGTAAAGTGGTGTGCTTCTTAACCAAGTAGTTGACTTGTGGGTTCAAAAATTACGAAGTGCGGATGTGGTGATGTTAGGAGTAGAGTATGTATAGAGTAAAGAGTGTGTGTTATCGGGAAACAAAAATTCTTGTATTCCATGATTAACCAAGTAATCATAAGAGTCTATTATTAGTTTTCTATTGCACGTATACAATTTCACTCTTCCATTTTGGATTTATCGAAAATATTTTATTAAATATAAAGCTTGCGTTTAGTCTTCATTTTGATGTGACGCACAATATGCAATGCATTGAACTTACATAAAACACGGGGATAATTCAATGTTTTAAGTAAACTAGTGGAATTCTCCGGCGCTACGCGGCGGGAATTCAATCAGTACTGATTTGGTTCGTTACACTATCGGTCCTCGCTATAGCAATCGAAAAAGAAAACAAAATATAAGGGTTTTGATATACCAAAAGGACCTTGACACGTGTTTTACATCGATTGAAAACCATAAAAACAACTATCGGTATCGCTTCTGATTATTTCAATATCGATGTCGGTACCCAAGTTGTTCGCGTGGAATCAACGCGGTTCATCATGGTACCGTACGATACCTACATTTGTATAGCTTACGATAAAAAAAGAAACTTTATTTTGAATACAAATTTTGATTGAAAACCATAAAAACAATTACCGGTACCAGTTTCGATCATTTCAATAGTGATACTGGTTCTGATGTTGTTCGATTGGAATCGACTCGGTTCATCACGGTACAATACGGTACCTGGACGTGTATAATTTACAATGCAACAAAACACTCTATTTTGAATACAAAACTATACTAAAATGTCTAGAAAAAAAAAGTAAACAAAATTGTGTATTCAGATTAAAAAAAAGTTAACAGATGCATGTTATTATAGAATGGAGCCAGGGGGTCTCACTGGAAGCAACCTCTCTATTCCTTCGGGGTAGACGTAAGGCTGTCTACATGTTACACTCCTCAGACCCTATCTTAGTTTTGCTATTGATGGGATTTACTAAGTATGATGATGATGATGATGATGTTATTAGAGAAAAATCAAATTAAATTAAAATTAAATCGGACAAAAGCGTATATAACTGATACAGATACCGGTTCGAATAATACCAATAACGATACCAATGTTTTATTGAAATCAGATCAATTAGTCACAACACCCGTACGATATCCGCATTTATTATAACTTACGACTAAAAAAACACTCTACACTTATTTACTTTTATTTACTTTTATGCTATTTTAACTTTATGGGTTAGTTTAGTTTGTTTAAATAAATCTTATTATGACAAATATGTATATTTTAATCAAATGGTTACTGTTCAAATGCTACAAAAATTAATATAATAATAAGGATAATATATTTCATCCGTAACAATCGTACATATAAAAAATCATTTTATTTCATTAGCATATTTAAGTGTCCATCCATTTTATAATTTCACTTCTGGTACTAATTACTATAGCACTAATCATATATATCTATTATTCATATTTAAACTTACATTGTAGAAATTTGTTGTTTCAATGTATTATGTTAACATCATAACATGTAACATCCAATACCTCACAAATTTGTTTCACATTGTTCAAGTTAAAACCTCAATATAAGGTCACCCATCATGGGTTGTTCCCACTCAAAAACACTTAAGTTAGAAGTTCTCACCTCCTTCACAATGTGTCCAAAATGTGTTTAGGCTATCTGAGTAGGCGCATTCTGTATAGCTCAATATATGTGATATGAACTAACAAAATGATGTATGCTTCGTCTAAGGCGACATAAAACATAAAATACAAAACACTAAATGAAATTGCGGAACGCAATTTTCATGATCTTTTCAGCAAAGTTTCAATGGTGTAAACTGTAAAGATAAAAGACCAATCGTATTGGGACCATGATTTGGCAACTGAATTTAAAGTGATCGGTGTGTGCTTTCGAATTCATTTCATGTTACGAAATGAATATTATGCTTTGGAGATTATTACTTAATCGTCTTGTTGATCAGTTCTATTTATGTGTAATGAAAAACATGTATATAACATCTGTTACAACAGATAGTCCAAATACAGATACAACCATGGAGTTCGAGATGCTAGTCAGCATGATCTGATTCCCGTTAGAGTGTATGTTCTTGATGGTAGTACCGAGCTCTTTAGGGTGAAGAACTCGTGAATGGAGAGAGAGGAGGAGGTTGATATTGATGTTAATGTTATGAGTGTCTAATCCAAAATCCTCTCTAGTAATCACCTTAAATACATCTAAGAGGAAACCTAATTAGTTAATAAGGGTAAATCGGTTCATCAACAATTACCAACTAATATATTATAGGTATAATTATATTTTGATCTGTATAATACAAATAATTATAATGGCTACTAGATTAAATATGTAAGATTAAATATATTATGTTTAATATTTAATCTAGTAGCCATTATAATCATTTACATAATATAGATCAAAATATATAATAACCTATTATATAATTAGTTGGTAATTGTTGATGGACCATATTACCCTTATTAACTAATTAGGTTTCCTCCTAGATGCTTATATAAGGAGACTTATGTAGAGGTTAAAGGGTTACACAATTAGACATACCCTGTAATCATAACATCATCATCATCGACCTCTTCTCCAATACCGAATTCCCTGTTCGGTTTAATCATCACCATCATCAGTCAGCACCCTAAGGAGGAACCAGACCACACTGACAAGCATGTCGAACTCCATGGCATCATCTCTCACTGGATTCTCCTCTGCACTGTCTGCGGTGACAGGTATGTTTTCATGTTTTCCCTCACGTTTAAACAGAATCGTTCAACATGTGGTATCAGAGCATATGTTGATTAGTCGGTTCTGTTTTGTATCCATAAATCTGGAATAAAACTGGAAAACAGATTCTGAAAACCCTAATGAAATTCGTATTTACCATCCGAGATTCCATCTCGGATCTGATTTTTTCACCATCTCGGATGAAAGTTCATAAAATTCTACTGTTCCGAAATCGGAATATTCAAAATAAGTTTAAATGTGTAAATAATTTACAGATTTCGGATGAATGTTTGAATAATTTTTTATTTAGGGTTCATCATAAGTTCATGATTAAATTCGAAAATTCCCTTAGTTTTGGAATGAATTTAGGATTTTTGGGTGTTTGTTCCTGTTTGATTTATTTTTATCTAATTAGAATTTTCGAAATCTGTTATTTTATTAATGGATATAATTTTGAAATCAACGTATAAATATAATTAGCAATTAAACAGGAAACTTAATCCCATAATCTGTAACATCCCGAAAATATATAAAGCTTATACTAGAATTATAAAGTGGGAAATAAACAAGAATAAGCTAACTAGGATAAGTAACCCAGTTAGTTAGGAGTCTTGTAGTAACACAAATGAATAGGAAAGGCCTAAATTATAACTTAAATGAAAGTGAGGGGCTATTGTGTAGAACTTGAAACTTAATAAAAAAAAATATATCACCAAACACCCACTTGGGATGTCTGGTCGACCAAGAAGCAGGAGGGGGCGACAAGGGGTTCTCACCCAACCCTAATCCTCACAAAAACCATAAATTGAAGGCATAAATCAAGTCCAAATCGATTTCCAAGCATGAATTCATGATCACCTAGTTGAGGGGATCATAAGGTATGTAAAATCTTGATGATTTGAGTTAATTCAAGTTCTAGGTTAAATATGAAAACTTGAAATTTAGCTTGATTGTGTCTTGCATGAATGTAATTAGAAGAGATATGGTGTCTAGGGATGAACCCTAAGTGAAATCTTGTTGAAAGATTGCATGATAATCATAGGGTTTATACCCACCAATGTAGGTGACTAATAAACTTGAAGAAAGCTTGATAGGCTCTAAAATTATGATCTTGTTCTAACATAAATCTGAATTTAAGAATAAAATTCAGAAAGATTGATGTTTAAACATGTGAAAAATTGACAAATTGAGGTTAGTTTGGAGGATAATTACAAATCATGAACTTGGTTTTCTTTATATAAAATCTGGCCCGCTAGGCGCTCGATGAAACGCCTAAGTGAGGGTTATAATGCTAAGAGTTGAATAAAAACGCAGATTCGATCATTGTTGAGAATTACGCGTTAAAGCTTATGAAAGAGTTCTAAATTTGGTTGTGAATGGAACTCTATAGGTAAAGAATCCGGGTCGTCAAGTGGACAAGCCGGAGGTGATACACGCTAGAAAAGTGTGCTTAAAAGGTATGTAACTTTCGGTTTCGTAACAATATGCATAAACAATAGTCTTAGAAATGTCGATGAGATTGTAGTGTCAAATGTGAGTTTGGTATGTCATAGAAGTGACGAAGTTCACTCGACAAACCAAGCGGGTCAAAAGGTTAGTCAGATATGTTGGTTGATGATATGGTTAATTAGTCATTTTGGAATGTAAGTAAAATGATGTAGCTCACTAGATAAAGAAAAGGATTAGAATATTTGTGGTAAGAAGTTTGGTATGTTGATGAAACGGTGAATTCCATTAGACAACCAAACGGGTTAAATAACGGTCGAAATGTTAGTGTCTGAAGTGACTTAAAAGTCACTACTTAAATTGGAATTAAAAGAGCATAGGTCATGGAATGGATGTAATATGCATAAGGTTGACAAGCCCGAGAATGGGTAATTATGGTTAGAAACCAATGTTGATAAATTACACAAGTATGTAACTTGACCCGTTACATTAAGTGAATTGTTATTTAATTATGTACGGTTACATTGTAGAATACAAGCTGTGTTAATTGTAGCGACCATGTTCGTTACTTAAATCCGTAGGTTAAGAATTGGGTGTAGTCGTTTGGTAGTCATCAAAAATGGAGGATTCCGTAGATGAGCCAAACGGGTCGAATAATGGTGTACATTGTAGTGTTAATATCTTATGTAGATAGCGTTGGCGATAACGGTCACAAGAGCATGAAGCCATAGATTTGGTATTAAAGTGCCGGTGATAGTAAGCCCCGGAAGTTGGGTAATAAGCGCCTAGGTTTACTAGTTAAATAGTAGCAAATTGAGTAAAATTTTAATGGGTCGAATAAATGCATAATGACATTTAGTTGATTCGGTCCGTAAGTTAAATTTTCGGTATAAAAATCTTAATAAATACGTTGGCAATGAATTTACAGACGGTTAGGAAAAAGAATCGCCTAAAACGGACTTACGAGTCAAAAGTTATGGTCAAATGAAGTTAAAAACTTGAAATTTTAGAGCTGGCAGTAATTTCAGGATTCAGCAATGAACCTGCTGGAAAACATATTCCCCCGTGCCATGCGTGGGAGACTCAGTGAACTGACGCGACACGCGGGGGCTCCCGCGCCACGCGACAAAGGGAAACGGATCCTGCCGCGACACGCGACAGGATCAGTTTTGAAATCTTATTTTATTTTTCACATTTCGATGTTGGAACTTGTTTATATGTACTATATTAATGTCAAAACTAACTTTTAAGTGGTTTTGACTCTAGGTAATGATGGGGTCTTTTCGGATGGCGATCAAGCATGTTTTTGAAGAACTGAAAAAGTGTTTCGCTGACAAATCACTGGTAATCCCCCATACAGATGTGCATATAGATGAGAGCTTAAAATTTGTGGAAAAACCTTTGTCGATTGAAGATCGACAGGTAAAGAAGCTTCGAAGGAAGCATGTACCTATTGTTAAGGTCAAATGGGATGCCCGTAGAGGTCCCGAATACACGTGGGAGGTTGAATCCACGATGAAAGAAAAGTACCCCTACTTATTTCAGTAAATCTCGGGTCGAGATTTAATTTAAGGGGGTGGGGATGTAACACCTCGAAAATTCACGTCCTATAATGTGTTGACACGTGTCATAAAGTTTGAACGTGTGAAAGAATGTTATAAAAGGACTAAAGTTGACAAACATGGAAAGTATGTGATTATACGGGTTCTAAATGTCAACAGTGAATAAATATACTTCATAATAACCCTACATGATGTTTATAACATCAAACGAATAAATCATGGATCATACGAAGCAAAAGGTGAGTAATTACAAACTACAGGGGTTAAATGTGTCAACATGTTTAAAGATATACCTCTGAGTAACCTTTTGACAAACCCGGAGCTTTGTAAATGTTAATTATGCTCACTAGAATGCACGATATAAATTTCATAAAGTTTCGTTGTCGTATGAGAAAGTTATGATCAAATTCGTGTGCGAGGAGTTAAAGTGCAAACGTTGAAAGTTAAGACTTTTCGGGTTAACCGGAAGTGTTCGGGGACTTGGCAAAGTGGGTATAAGTCCTAAAGCCCTTGTGGGTAAAGATAAGGGGGTCAAAACGCAATTAAAAAGCTTGATTGCCCTTTCAAATAAACCAAGGGTCAACTTTGCATTAAATAGAAAATAAAAATCTGATTCGCAGGCCCAGGCGGCCCGCGTGAAGATCAGCAAAATGGGAGGCGGGCCGCGTCAGGCCGCCAGATGCAGAAAAGCGGGACAGACCCCTGGAAACGCGGAATTTCGATCTTAAACGACATTTTAACATGGTGGGCGACCCCTAAACTGTACTAGGGTACTAGAGACACATGTTGGATGGTTGTGGTCGATCTTAGGGCTATGTGTCAAGCAATTGTGGTGATTGAAACCACTATAAAAGGCCCTTCAAGTTCACAAACATTCTTCACATCAATCAAGTGCATTCTGATCGATTCTGGAGCTCTCAAGCAGGTCCAACTGATCATAAGTCGTGCATAGGACTCTTGTAAGTCTGCTAGTCTTTCTTTAATTAAGTTTAGCTTGTTTAATTAGCTAAAAGTCAAACCGTCGTAATTACGGTTTGACTTCGAGATTAGTCAATAATGGCTCAGTCATATCTCGAATTAAAAGTAGTTATATGTTGGTATTTATGTGGGTAATAAAACCTCAAAAGGGTTTCCCCTGATCACCACTCTAAGCAGGTCAAAAGTCGGGTCAAACTTATATTTAAAAAGTCAACAGGAAGTCTAAAATGCCATTTATGCATAATTATCAATGTAGATCATATACAACCTGTTTGATCATTGTTATAACTTAGTAATAAGTGTAAGAACATGTCCAAACATGTTCAACGCGACAATTTCCTGTTTAGACCCGGTTCGGAACCGAAAGTCACATAGTTTGACTTTCACTTTGACTTTCAGTTCTGACCCGTTTGGGCATGTTTTAGAAATGCCTCAGAGCTTTAATTGGACTAGGTTACATGTTAGAATAACCCTCTGTGTTTATGCACCTCGGTTCATTAGTTATCCAATTAATATGCATGTTTCCGTTAATTGCTCATATGTTGACCGTTATGCCCTTATTACCTTAAAACATGATTTTTGGAAATGAAAAAGAGTAGGAACTTTAATTACTGATATATAAACTTGTATGCAAAGTTTGACATCAATTTGACTTGTAGATTAAGAGTTATGCTCATTATCGCAAATTTAAAGCTTTATGTTAATTAAACGGCGTAATTAGCGTATAGCCTAGTTAAGCCTACTTTTTGATATCAAATATTTTATCCACTGATGTAATATATTATTTTGGGATTTTTAAAGATTTTTAATTAATTTTAGGCTGAGCATAACTAGTAGTCGTAGGCTTAATCCGGTAATTGTCGGTTTTGCCCTTACGGGCCATAAAATGAGTTTTACATATCTAAACGACTCCAAACCTTTTTCTACTGATCACATATGATAAATAAATTATTTTAAGCCTTCTGGAAATATAAAAATATCAGATTTAAGTATCGAACCCGGAAATTGCCTTTAATCGCCTTATTAAGCGTTTTTAGCGCAAAGTATGTATTAAAAGTATATTGGACATACCCGGACTGATACCTACTGATATTTTAGGCAAATTGAGATATTTTAACAGTAAGCAAAGGTTGATTAACTCAGACTCCGGTTTTGAGCTTTTCGGCTTATGTGAAATTACCAAAATGCCCCTACGGTGCATAGTTTGGTTAAAAGTAACAAATTTCACATATATGCTTTAACCTACTGATATAACTTATCAAGTTGAGTATGTTTGTTGTTTACATCAGACCTGTAACTCAGTTAAACATCTGGACTCTTTTACAACCTTTAAAATGACCAAACTACCCCTACGGGGCACAGTTTGTGTTTAAACACGTTTCGGGCATAATGAAAGACATCTTACTGATGTCACAACATATTTGAGGCATAATTAACTTAGGAAACCTGTATATGGCTCTTACGAATACCTGTTACGCTTCGTACGCGTTCGGTTCGGTTTATGTAACAAGTTTACATAAATTAGCCGAAACGGGTCAAACCTTAACGGTTTTATCTCAAAATCCAGAATGTGAATAATAAACCCATATTAAACAAGTCTTCAAACTTTTCGGGTCTAAATCACATTCTATCCGGTCTTCGCTTAATCGTGCGCGTACCGTATCTTTGAAACTAGCCGGTCTAAGCTTAAGCTTAATTAAAGACCCGTTAGGATTCTAATAGGTTATATTAAACCTTCGTTCCAGATTAGGAGAACCAGTAAAAGCTACGTGCATTTGCTTATTGTGGTTAATACTTGCTCAGGTAAATACTTTTAACTTATTTTCCCTATACGGGCTTGGGTTACGGTATATAGCATACCGCTTGATCGGGCATCAAATCTCCACAATTAAGTGGGTAGTTGAATAATTTGATCAGCTCGTTTAAACAGTCTTGTTACTTAAAGCCTTTGGGGGGTTAATGACCATGTCCCGGATATCCTTGGCATCATCTTACGAGATGGCCACGACCTGAGCACGGGGTGTAGGCGTACACCTGTCAGTGTATAACTCATTATTGTGGTGTGTCTATTGATCTTTAACCCGGACAAGATCCGGGCTACTGAACGCACAAGTAATATGTAATTCGTTCACAAGATTATAATATTAAATAATTCTCCCAAGTTATAAAAATGTTTATGCCATATGCATCCAAACCAATGTTCAATCATTTTACAAAATGAGTCAGTTGAATGTATTTACCAGTGTAAACTGACGTATTTTCCCAAAAAGACTGAATGCATGTACTAAACGAAATTGGCTGGATTTGTCTCCTTAGCATCAATAAAAAGTTTCGCAAGCTTAGGATGCCTGAAGTCTGTTGAACTATTGCTTCATATTTTTATTTCGATCCGTACTGTGGATAAGCATCCGGATATTGTGACTTTGATTACAATAAATAAATTCGGTTGTATCATAATTTAAATTGCTTCCGCTGTGCATATTGATATTGTGTTGTTTGACTATTACGTTGCCAACCATGACGTCACGATACTCCTCCACCGGGCCCACCGGTGACACGTGGAAATCGGTGTGTGACAAATATGTAAACATTTTAAACCATGTTTTAGAATGTTGTAAACATGTTTAAATACTCAAGATGTAAAAGTTTTTGATAAGTGGCATTTTCTTATAAAATGCTTACTTTAATTATATATTATAACGTTGAAATAGTTTGGGTGTTACAAGTTGGTAATCAGAGCTTAAGGTTGTTAACAAAGTGTGTTCGGTTCAAGCTTGATCGATCGTCCGGTAAGAATTAATTGCTTTAGTAGACTTACTAGAATACTAGAAAAAGGAAATTTGAATTGATATGCACGGGAAGTGCGTGTTTACACACTCAAACCCGGAAAAGTGCACTAAGCATGAATGGTTTAAGCAAGTGGTGAACTTGGATAGATCAAAATGAATGACGCATATGTCATAAATGAAATGTTTAACAATTAGTGTAAACATTTCAATTTCAAGATGACGGAAAGATGGGAGGAGTGTATGAATACGCTCGAACCCGGGAAAATACACTAAGTAAGAAAGGTAAGGCAGGATATATACTTGACCAAACTGAAAAAGAATAACACATTATTTATGATTGAATGAGAGTGATATAAATTTCCATAAAATAAGATGGAAATGAATTAAATAATTATTGATAAATCATGATGGATGTTTCAGTTAAAGAAATGTCTGGAGTAATCGGAGATGATTCGACATCTCAATTGACTGAACAAATGAAAGCTAAGATTTCCGAGGAGGTCGGAAAAGCTCTAGAAAATAGTCTATCACAGTATATTGATAGATTACAAACCACAATCGTGCCGGTGGTGAACAATATGATGGCTGAATTGAAAGACAGCATACTACAAGAAATAGAAGAAATGAGGGTGTTAGATATGAATCCAAGATCCGTAAAGAAGTCCAAGTTTAATAAAGCTCCCAAGAAGGGAGTTACAAAAAGTGTATTACATCAGTGTAGATTTTGTGGAAAAATTCACAAGGGCACATGTGGTAAGTCAAGACATAAAAAGTCTAAATGTCCAGAGAGGCTTGGAACCAAGGACACAACCGACACAAAGTCTGATGCCCAGAAATCAAGGACAAAGTTGTTTTATATAACAGCCACGGAGGCTAAAGCTGGACCTGATGTCGTTTCAGGTATACTCTTGCAAATTAAATTTCAGCATGAATTTTTTTTTATTACGAGTGCAAATAAATCGTTTGTTTTATATCGATTTATTTAACATTTTACATTAGTACTAACGAAATTACCAAGGCTTTGAAAAATAGAAAGAGGTAATAATAAAAGTTCTATTGTTTATAAGAGGTGCTGAAACTGTACGTTGAGCATCGAGGTAAAAATAATCATGATAAATATTGCCTTGGGAAGGGGTGCGCGCATACTCGAACCCGAGAACGTAATGAAGGATAAGTGTCATAATAGGGAGGAGTGTAATAACACCCGAACCCTGGGAGTTTACAATAGTAATAGATGACAAGGACATGGCTATAGACTAAGCCAAACTAAATGAAACAGATAGAAACATCGCTTATGTCAACAAACGATGTGGATAAATTCCATACAACGATATGAAACAATAACATGAAATGAATTGATTTTGTTATTGTGACAATGGGTTAAAGTCGGAAATCAAGAGATTAAGATTTGGATAGGAATATCCTCGAAAAAGAAACTAAATGGACAATATGTAATATTTGTTGCTGTAAATAATGAAATACCAATAAATTAGGATTTAAAAGCTCGGGTATGGGTAGATACCCAAGTAACATGTTATTAATAAATTCATCATGAGGAAGAACGATAATCACCTCGATGAGGGTGAATATGTAAAAGGATTAGTAAGACAAACATTATGAAAGCGTTAGAATAAGAACGAGTAAACCCCAAAAGCCGTATAACCATAACAGTGGTTTTACCAAATAAAACTCAAGAAATGGGCTTTCGAAATATTAGTAAAAGAAACAGACCTAATGGCCGCTAACAACAGAAAGGTGGTGTTACGATCAAATAAGCAAAATGCTTAATAATAAAAGTAAATGGAATACACTAACACTACTGAATAAATCAAAACGAAGTCTTAATACATACCGGAATGGCTGCTTTGATAGTGACTTCGGTAAAATACCCGATAGATGGGTAGGAATACGGATCTATGCGTAAACCAAGAGACGGTGATGCATATTAAAGGTCAAAAGACTCGGATTAATAGTTAGGACTAAAAGATGATAAAATTTCACAAAACAGAAATTTCAATAGTTATGTTCGACTATTGCAATGCTGGACGGACTAAATAAAGTATAATACCTGATATTCCGAGTAAGCGCGAAACGAATAATGGAAGTGTGAAATATTACTGAACCTATGTGATAGGTCGTAAAAGAATATGGAAAGGGAAACGAAAACTAATAAAACCGGAGTGTTAAGGCCATTAAGATGAAGAACCCAGGTAACGGGTTGAAAGGAAATAGAGGCATAAACCAAATAACAGTATGAGTAAAATAAACCGACACAAAGGACACATAAGAAGTCATAGAGTCGGAAAGATAATCCGAAAGAAAGTGAGGGCAGCCTTAGACTACGGTCAAGGTCAAACGAATAGAAGATGATCCATGGGATCACCATAACTTCCAAATTATAAACAATGTAAAGGCCTACGGGAACAAAATGACCATTGGGTCGCAAATACAAATGGAACATACTAAGAGGGGTTTCACCCTAAAAAGGTGAAGACCTAATAGAATAGTCTACAAGGCTAAGTAATGGAACCTACGGGTCGATAATATAAAGCGTGGAGAACCAATTATGATTTCTCACGTAAACTGATAATTCCGAAGAATAATCCTTGTCGTCAATTCCTTGATATGATTAATCGACAGGGTTAAAGAGAAAAACATCAAACTAAAATTCAGTTTTAGTAAAGAAACGGTGTTCTAACACCTATGAATACTGAGAGAGAAATTAGAAACTGGTTAGTACTAAAGAATATAGGTCTAGCGCCGAAAGCTGTAAGATGATGCATTCGGAGGAAAGATTCTTAAGAATGAAAAGTCGATGTAAAACTAAACATGGCGTGACGTGATCAAGGACACAAAGGTAATAGAGAATGTAATCACGTTATAGTGAGAATGACTAGATATGAAATTATAAGCACGCAAAGGGCCGATGACGGCAATATGGCATACCCGAATGACGAGGTATGAGGTAAAATGGTGACCAATTAGTTTAGGCAATAGAACAAGTTGTAGCCTAAATAACACTGTGACCTATGTAGAGTGCTTGTTAATATAAAATTAGCGTCAAGTAAGTATGCTGACGGACTCAGTGACTGAATGGTCTAAGGACAACCCGATCTAAAAGGCGACAAAGGATAGGAAATAGGTGATATAGTTATGCTAAAAGTCTTCCCCAAGGAAAGGTGTTATCCGATTCAGAAAAAGAGGGAAACTAAGCCCGAGGTTTAATGGGCAATTCAAAGTCATAGAACGGATTGGTAAAGTAGCATACCGTCTCGAACTGCCTGAGGAGCTGAGTGGAATACATAGCACGTTCCACGTATCACATCTCCGAAAATGTCTAGCCGACGAAACCGCTCGTATCCACTACGGTGACATCGAAGTGGATAACAGTCTCAACTATGCGGTAAAACCAATCGCAATTTTAGACTGAAAGGCAAAAGGTTTGAGGAAGAAGTGATCAACCAAGTAAAGGTCAAATGGGAACACAGAAAGGGTTCGGATACCACCTGGGAGTCCGAAGAGGAGATGCAACGGCTCTACCCTACACTATTTGGTACGTATTTCGGTTTCGGGGACGAAACCCTTTTTAAGAGGGGTGGACTTGTAACATCCCGAAAATATATAAAGCTTATACTAGAATTATAAAGTGGGAAATAAACAAGAATAAGCTAACTAGGATAAGTAACCCAGTTAGTTAGGAGTCTTGTAGTAACACAAATGAATAGGAAAGGCCTAAATTATAACTTAAATGAAAGTGAGGGGCTATTGTGTAGAACTTGAAACTTAATAAAAAAAAATATATCACCAAACACCCACTTGGGATGTCTGGTCGACCAAGAAGCAGGAGGGGGCGACAAGGGGTTCTCACCCAACCCTAATCCTCACAAAAACCATAAATTGAAGGCATAAATCAAGTCCAAATCGATTTCCAAGCATGAATTCATGATCACCTAGTTGAGGGGATCATAAGGTATGTAAAATCTTGATGATTTGAGTTAATTCAAGTTCTAGGTTAAATATGAAAACTTGAAATTTAGCTTGATTGTGTCTTGCATGAATGTAATTAGAAGAGATATGGTGTCTAGGGATGAACCCTAAGTGAAATCTTGTTGAAAGATTGCATGATAATCATAGGGTTTATACCCACCAATGTAGGTGACTAATAAACTTGAAGAAAGCTTGATAGGCTCTAAAATTATGATCTTGTTCTAACATAAATCTGAATTTAAGAATAAAATTCAGAAAGATTGATGTTTAAACATGTGAAAAATTGACAAATTGAGGTTAGTTTGGAGGATAATTACAAATCATGAACTTGGTTTTCTTTATATAAAATCTGGCCCGCTAGGCGCTCGATGAAACGCCTAAGTGAGGGTTATAATGCTAAGAGTTGAATAAAAACGCAGATTCGATCATTGTTGAGAATTACGCGTTAAAGCTTATGAAAGAGTTCTAAATTTGGTTGTGAATGGAACTCTATAGGTAAAGAATCCGGGTCGTCAAGTGGACAAGCCGGAGGTGATACACGCTAGAAAAGTGTGCTTAAAAGGTACGTAACTTTCGGTTTCGTAACAATATGCATAAACAATAGTCTTAGAAATGTCGATGAGATTGTAGTGTCAAATGTGAGTTTGGTATGTCATAGAAGTGACGAAGTTCACTC
This sequence comes from Helianthus tuberosus, assembly GCA_030545235.1. Lineage (NCBI taxonomy): Eukaryota > Viridiplantae > Streptophyta > Magnoliopsida > Asterales > Asteraceae > Helianthus > Helianthus tuberosus. Next base: position 181,351,266 of record CM060432.1, on the reverse strand, counting down.
GACAAACCAAGCGGGTCAAAAGGTTAGTCAGATATGTTGGTTGATGATATGGTTAATTAGTCATTTTGGAATGTAAGTAAAATGATGTAGCTCACTAGATAAAGAAAAGGATTAGAATATTTGTGGTAAGAAGTTTGGTATGTTGATGAAACGGTGAATTCCATTAGACAACCAAACGGGTTAAATAACGGTCGAAATGTTAGTGTCTGAAGTGACTTAAAAGTCACTACTTAAATTGGAATTAAAAGAGCATAGGTCATGGAATGGATGTAATATGCATAAGGTTGACAAGCCCGGGAATGGGTAATTATGGTTAGAAACCAATGTTGATAAATTACACAAGTATGTAACTTGACCCGTTACATTAAGTGAATTGTTATTTAATTATGTACGGTTACATTGTAGAATACAAGCTGTGTTAATTGTAGCGACCATGTTCGTTACTTAAATCCGTAGGTTAAGAATTGGGTGTAGTCGTTTGGTAGTCATCAAAAATGGAGGATTCCGTAGATGAGCCAAACGGGTCGAATAATGGTGTACATTGTAGTGTTAATATCTTATGTAGATAGCGTTGGCGATAACGGTCACAAGAGCATGAAGCCATAGATTTGGTATTAAAGTGCCGGTGATAGTAAGCCCCGGAAGTTGGGTAATAAGCGCCTAGGTTTACTAGTTAAATAGTAGCAAATTGAGTAAAATTTTAATGGGTCGAATAAATGCATAATGACATTTAGTTGATTCGGTCCGTAAGTTAAATTTTCAGTATAAAAATCTTAATAAATACTTTGGCAATGAATTTACAGACGGTTAGGAAAAAGAATCGCCTAAAACGGACTTACGAGTCAAAGGTTATGGTCAAATGAAGTTAAAAACTTGAAATTTCGGAGCTGGCAGTAATTTCAGTATTCAGCAATGAACCTGCTGGAAAACGTATTCCCCCGCACCACGCGGGGGAGACTCAGTGAACTGACGCGACACGCGGGGGCTCCCGCGCCACGCGACAAAGGGAAACGGATCCTGCCGCGACACGCGACAGGATCAGTTTTGAAATCTTATTTTATTTTTCACATTTCGATGTTGGAACTTGTTTATATGTACTATATTAATGTCAAAACTAACTTTTAAGTGGTTTTGACTCTAGGTAATGATGGGGTCTTTTCGGATGGCGATCAAGCATGTTTTTGAAGAACTGAACACACACACTTTTGAAGCTTCCGCAATTATCTAGTTTTGTTTTGTAAAAAGTGGAATATGTAAACATTTTAAACCATGTTTAAATACTCAAGATGTAAAAGTTTTTTATAAGTGGCATTTTCTTATAAAATGCTTACTTTAATTATATATAATAACGTTGAAATAGTTTGGGTGTTACATAATCCCTGAAATTTCGGATTTAAACCTTATCAATTATTAACTACCAAAATTAAGGATTTGACGACTTGAGGAACACATCTCGGATGAACATCTGTTCGTCCATCACGGATCAACAACTAACTGATCATTCCGGATGAACATTCCGGATGATCATTCCGGATGAACATCTGTTCGTCCATCATAGATCAACAACTAACTGATCATTCCGGATGGACATTCCGGATGAGCATCTGTTTCATCCATTACGGATCATTAACTGTCTGATCATTTCGGATCATCTCGGACTAAGCATCACCATTTCGGATGAATCCAAGACATAATTCATCCGAAATCACGCGTCTTGGACACATCCGAAATCATCCGAGTTCATCTGAAATCATGAGTGTTCATAAAATTTCAAGACTTATTCGAAATCCTATTACTTCATTAAGCATTAATATGAACTCGATCCGCGCTAACAGGTGGTTTGCTGTTAAATAATTGGTTTTGTAAATACTTAGTTAATTTAATCAGAATCAGATAATGTTTTACAAAACCAAAATAGCTTAACTTGAATGAGCTTTTGATGTATCATTTCTGGCCAAAGTTGATTTGATACATCTACTTATCGTTCAAGTATTACGAAAGCTATGTTAAGTGTGCATCATAAACGTGAATGCCTTAATATCTGGCCAAAGCTGATTTAATTCCTTCATAGATAGCATACTTAACAAGTGCATAACTAAAGTGATTGTCTCAATTTCTGGCCAAAGCTGATTTCTTACAATCATTTTGCACACATGCTTAAATGATTACACTTCTGGCCAAAGCTGATTTGTCTTCGTTTAAGTAGAATTTTTAACTAAGTCTATTATTTTGATGTTAGTAATAGACAATATCACAGCTTCATAATTAAAGTGGTCATTATTTATGCCTGCCTTAGTATTTAGTGCCCTTAGATCACATTAGAACTTCTTCCTTAGTATCATAACTTGCTCATCTTATTTCCACTATCAGCACCCAATTGCGGGATTCCACCTTTGACTGGTGATAACTTTGCTGCATGGAAGGATGCTCTCATGCTTACTCTTGGGCTGCTGGATTTCGATTATGCCTTAAGAGAGGATAAGCCAGCGGACCTCACTACTCAAAGTACTGCTGCTGAGCAGTTGACTCATGAAAAGTGGACTAGGTGTAACCGCATGTCTCTCATGTTTATGAAGCAGTCCATCAGCAATGCAAATAGAGGAGCTATTCCTGATTCTGAAGATGCTAAAACCTACTTGGCTTCTGTGGAGGCGCAGTTCAAGGGGACGTCTAAAGCACACGCTAGTACCCTTATCCTCAAGCTGGTGACAACTAAGTATGATGGGAGGAGCGGCATTCGCGAGCACATCATGATGATGAATGACATGGCCAATAAGCTGAAGGGACTGGAAATGGAAATCAGTGATGGTTTCCTCGTTCATTTCATCATTACTTCGCTTCCTTCGTCCTTTGAAGCATTCAAGATCAATTACAACACTCAGAAAGACAAATGGACGATGAGTGAGGTGGTCGCTATGTGCGTACAGGAGGAAGAGCGTATGAGGATGGATCGCACTACCTATGTTGCTAACTTCACCACCTCCAACTCTAAGAAGATGAAGAACAATCATCAGAGGAAGGATGCTTCAAAAGTCCAAAGGCCTAATCCTAATACAAGTGCACCTTCCAGCTCTAAGAACTCCTTAGGCAGAATCCACTGCAAGTTCTGTAAAAAGACAGGACATATGCAGAAGGAATGCCCTGATTTTAAGGAGTGGCTGGCTAAGAAAGGTAACGATTATTTTATGATACTTGAGTCCTATAATTTGAGTGTTCCTGCTAATTCTTAGTGGTTTGATTCTGGTTCTATGGTTCATGTTACCAATTCAACTCAGGGATTCCTTACAATCCGGAAGCTGGAAAGAAACCAAAGAACGCTTAAGGTTGGGGATGATCGAGAATTAGAAGTGAAGGCCATTGGAACATTACAAATATTTATGAAAACTGGTTTATGTATTAAACTTTATGATACCTTATATGTTCCTGAGGTAACTCGGAACCTTGTATCAGGACCAAAGTTAGACATGGACGGTTTTATTGTTTCCCATGGTCATCGCAAACTCTCTATCCTCTATGATTCTGTTCTTTATGGTACTGGTATTCTAGATGGTGGTCTCTATAGACTAGAACTAGATGATAATTTTTCCAAATCTTTGTTGTCATATAACATTAATGAATCAATCACAAAGATGAAAGAGAAACGAGACTTAGAGACTTCATCCATGTTGTGGCATCAGCGTTTAGGTCACATCTCAAAAGAACGATTAAATCGTCTTGTAAAGGATGAAGTCTTACCTCCTCTCGATTTCTCTGATTTTGGAACATGTGTCAAATGTCTTAAAGGTAAAATGACATTAGCGAATAAGAAAGGTGCCACTAGGAGCTCTAATTTATTAGAACTCATTCATACTGATATTAGTGGTCCCTACCAAATCGCTGGTATAACAGGACATACTTCATTTATCACTTTTATTGATGATTATTCTCGTTACATGTACTTGTATCTTATTAAGGAGAAGTCTGAATCTCTTACAACTTTTAAAGATTATAAGGCTGAAGTTGAAAAGCAATTAGATCGTCAGATTAAAGTTGTGAGATCAGATAGAGGCGGTGAATATTATGGAAGACATACTGATGTAGGTCAAGCTCCTGGTCCATTTTATGAGTTTTGTAAGGGCCAGGGGATTGTGAACCAATACACCATGCCTGGTACACCTCAGCAGAACGGTGTCGCTGAAAGAAGAAACCGTACCCTTATGAACATGGTGCGCAGTATGTTAGCCAACACCAATTTACCATTATTCATCTGGACTGAAGCATTAAAAGCAACTGTTCATATACTCAATAGAGTTCCTTCTAAGTCTGTCCCTAAAACTCCTTATGAACTTTGGACAGGAAGGAAACTGAGTCTTAAATATATGAAACTATGGGGCTGCATTGCTGAAGCAAAACTTTACAATCCTTTCCTAAGGAAACTTGACCCTAAAACAGTTACCTGTTTCTTTATCGGGTATCCTGAAAATTCCAAGGGTTATCGTTTCTATTGTCCTTCTCATGTCACCCGTATTGTTGAAACCAAGCGTGCTGCGTTCTTGGAGGATTTCAAGGTCAGTGGGAGCAGTACCAACCCTTACGAAGAATTGCAAGAAGTACAAGACACGGGGGGGGGGGGGAGACTCGTCGCTTACCATTACTCCGATTACTCCTCTTGTACCCAATGCAACTACTGTACCTGAAGCTACTGCACCAACTCCAAATTCACCTCTACAATCAGAACTCATTATACCTCATGACGAAGGCACATCAAACGCTCAAAACCAAGACAACGCTGAACCCGATAATCCACTCAGGAGGTCATCTAGGCAAAGAAGGCCTACTAATTGGGATGATTATGTTACCTACCTGACTGAAATGGATCCCAGAAAGCTCAATGATCCTATCTCTTACAATGAAGCCATTAGCAGTGATCAGTCTTCTGAATGGAATAAAGCAATGATTGATGAGCTTGAATCCATGAAGAAAAATGACGTTTGGGATTTGGTAGAATTACCCAACGGTGTCAAACCAGTAGGATGTAAATGGGTGTTCAAAACAAAACTGGATCTGAATGAGAACGTTGAACGGTACAAAGCGAGATTGGTTGCAAAGGGCTACACTCAGAAAGAGGGAATTGATTATCAAGAGATGTTTTCACCTGTCTCTCGTAAAGATTCATTAAGGATCGTCATGGCCCTAGTAGCTCATTTTGATTTAGAGTTACATCAGATGGATGTTAAAACCGCTTTCCTTAACGGAGACTTAGATGAATATGTTTACATGAAACAACCTGAAGGCTTTAAACCTGAAGGTTAGGAGCATCTAGTCTGTAAGTTGAAGAAATCCATTTACGGGTTAAAACAAGCATCACGTCAGTGGTACCTCAAGTTTGATGAAGTCATGAAGAAGCAAGGTTTTATGAAGAATCAAGTGAATCAATGCACCTACCTCAAGATGAGTGGGAGCAACTTTACTATACTTGTCCTTTACGTAGATGATATTCTATTGGCAAGTAATAGTTTAGACATGTTGCATGAGTCGAAGCGGTTATTCTCGCATAACTTTGACATGAAGGATCTCGGAGATGCATCTTACGTCATTGGCATCGAAATTCACCGAGATAGACACAAAGGGATCTTAGGATTGTCTCAAAAGGCTTACATAGATCGTGTCCTTACACGTTACAACATGCAACAGTGCAAACCCTTCGTCGCTCCAGTAGTTAAGGGAGATGTTTTCGGTTCATTCCAGTGTCCGACAACAGAGGTTGAGAAGGAGCAAATGAGCCAGATACCTTACGCGTCAGTAGTCGGGAGCCTGATGTATGCTCAAGTCTATACTCGCCCAGATATCGCTTATATTGCTGGAATGCTAGGCCGTTATCAGACTAATCTTGGCTTAGATCACTGGAAAGCAGCTAAGAAGGTATTTCGATATCTGTAAGGGACAAAAGACTATAAACTAACTTATAGAAGAAATGATCATTTAGAAGTGGTGGGCTATTCTGATTCTGACTTTTCCAAATGCAAAGATGACAAGAAATCCACTTCGGGCTATATCTTTATGTTAGCATGCGGCCCAATTTTATGGAAGAGTCATAAACAACAGTTGACCACAACAATGATGGCAGAGTACATTGTTGTTTATAACGCAACCTGTCATGGAATGTTGCTTAGAAATCTGATCACTGGACTCAAAATCGTTAATTCCATTTCTAGACCATTGAAGCTTTACTGTGATAATTCAGCTGCCGTTAGTTTCTCGAACAGTAACAGTTCGACTGGAGCTGGTTTATATCTCGATACAAAATGTATGTTCGTACGTGAACGAGTTGAGGAAAATAATCTTTGTATCGAGTATATTAGCACTAAAGATATGCTTGCGGATCCGATGACTAAAGGTCTCCCTCCTAAGGTTTACGAAGAACATGTTCGGAATATGGGATTTAGTAAAGACCTTATTTGAGCATATTGTACTAGCTTATGTTTTATGATTAATGAAATTTCCTCAAGTTTGATTTTGTATGTCTCTTAGAATATGTTCATCCGGTATAATGGCATATAGAGAAATAAAGTTACAAATCAAACAAAGGGCTTATGCGTATTTTGATCATAACGATTAGGTTTTAAATTAAGGCTATAGTATGACTAATGGGGGTCCTGAGTCGCATAATGATTCAACGGCTGTATTTCTCTGCTATAGTACTTGTTTAAGGCTAAAATGAGTGTTAACTCTTGATCAGGCTTATCTAATACTCATAGTAATTGATTACTCGGCTAAGTGGGAGAATGTAAGATTAAATATATTATGTTTAATATTTAATCTAGTAGCCATTATAATCATTTACATAATATAGATCAAAATATATAATAACCTATTATATAATTAGTTGGTAATTGTTGATGGACTATATTACCCTTATTAACTAATTAGGTTTCCTCCTGGGTGCTTATATAAGGAGACTTATGTAGAGGTTAAAGGGTTACACAGTTACACAATTAGACATACCCTGTAATCATAACATCATCATCATCGACCTCTTCTCCAATACCGAATTCCCTGTTCGGTTTAATCATCACCATCATCAGTCAGCACCCTAAGGAGGAACCAGACCACACTGACAAGCATGTCGAACTCCATGGCATCATCTCTCACTGGATTCTCCTCTGTACTGTATGCGGTGACAGGTATGTTTTCATGTTTTTGTTGATCAGTTCTATTTAAACATAAGGGAAAACATGTAAATAATACCTGTTACAGCAGACAGGCCAGCAGAGAATCCAGTCAGAGATGCAGCCATTGAGTTCGACATACTTGTCAGGATGATCTGGTTCCTCCTTAGGGTGTAAGGTTATGATGGTGATGAACCGAAACAAGGGATGGTTTCGGTTATGGAGAGAGAGCCGTGAATGATGTTATGTGTAACACCTCGAAAATTTACGTCCTATAATGTGTTGACACGTGTCATAGGTTTGAACGTGTGAAAGAATGTTCTTGAAGGACTAAAGTTGACAAACAATGAAACTATGTAAATATAAGGGTTCAAAGTGTCAACAATGAATAAATATACTTTATAATAACCCTACATGATGTTTATAACCTTAAACGAATGGATCATGGATCATACGAAGCGAATTGTGAAAGAAAGTGAGAGATTACAAACTACAGGGGTTAAATGTGTCAACATGTTAAGATATACCTCTGAGTGACCTTTTAGCAAACCCGAAGCCTTGTAACGATTAATTATGCTCACTAGAAGGCACCATAAAAATTTCACCAAGTTTCGTTACCGTATGAGAAAGTTATGATAAAATTCGTGTGTGAGGGTTAAAATCGTCAACATTGAAATTTAGGGCTTTTCGGGTGATCACAAAGTTACCCGATGACTTGACAAAGATGGTATAAACCTTAAAGCCCCTAAATGTCAAATGTAAAGGCTTAGAATGCAAGAAAACCAAGTGAAAACGACCTTTCGGGGGACCAGGGACTGAAATGCAATTATTGAAAACTTGCTGAGCTGGTCATCTACACGCTCGCGTAGCGCGAGCATAATAACCCCGGCAGTCGCGCTACGCGACTGCCTTGTCTGATCAGAAAACATGCACAGATGTCCTGCATGTCTGTTAACCGACTTAGATCGAATTTTGGCATACCATGGGCTTCCCTAAAGTGGTTTATAGGCTGTAGAGGGCACTTGTATTCATCCTTGATCAATTGTAGACTCATTTGTCAACAATCAAAGAAGTTTGGATCAATTTATAAAGCTCCTAATGTTTACAACTTTGAACATTCATTCCATACTTCATCTCTGAGCATTTCTGGAACTCAAGACCATCTTCCAAGCTTTCCAAATCGATCATTAGACTTGTGTAAGTATGCTTAATCTTCTCTATTTCAGTTATGCTTAGTTTATAGCCTAGAAATCAAACCGTCGTAACTACGGTTTGACTTGGCGATAAAACACAAACGGTCCAGGGTTTTGTCGAATCGAAAGTTGTTATAAGTTGGTAATCAAGTGGGCTTTAAACCCTTAAAAGGGCACCCACTGATTCCAATCCTAGCTAGGTCGTTTGTCGAGTCAAACGTTGTCCGAAAAAGTCAACAGAATCATTAAACGCGTAATTAGCGATATAGAAGGCGTGTAACCTGTTTTATCATTCATATAACCTAATAATAAGCATAAGAACTTGTCTAAGCTTGTTTGATTCAACAACTTTCTGTTTTGAACCGATTCGGAACCGAAAGACGCAAAAGTTTGACTTTTGCTTTGACTTCAGTTCTGACCCGGTTTTGATAGGTTTAGACATGCCTTAAAGTTCCATTAGGACCTAGTTACATGTTGGTATAACCCTCTGCGTTTATACCACTTGGAACCTCGATCGTCCGACGTTTCCGTTAATTGCTTAAATAGTGACCATAATGCCCTTATGACCATACAACGAGAATTTTGGAAATGTGAAAGTACAATAATCTTTGTTACTGATTATAAAACATGTCCCTAAATTTTCACATCAGTCGTAGGTCTAGATTAGGAGTTATGCTTAATGACGTAATTATAACGCTTCTTAGTAATTAATCGGCGTCATTAGCGTAAAGCCTATCTAAACCCCATTTTTGACACCAAACCTTTTACCCACTGATGTAATATAATATTTTGGGATTTTTGAAGATTTTTAATTATATTTAAACTGATCATAAGCTAGGATTAGTGCCTTGATTCGGTAAATACCGAATATACCCTTTTCGGCCATAAAATGAGTTTTACAAATCCTTTTGATGCCAATCCAATTGCTACTGATTTTAAATAATAAATGGAGTGTTTTGAACCTGTTTAACTGATCAGAAAACTCAGAATCCTATTTTAACCCGTACGTCGCTTAAAACGGCTTTATACGCGTATTAAACGCATAGTTTGGGTTTAAAACTATTTTGGCATATAAGACTTATAATCAAATGTTATAACCTGTTAAAATAAACTATTTTACTGATTTATTCAGACCTGGATCACAGAAGCTTAATTTATCCCTTTTATAATCTTTAAAATGACCAAATTACCCCTACGGGGCTTAATAAGAGGTTAAACTCATTTTGGGCATAATGGAAGGTATCCTACTGATATCATAACATATTTAAGGCAAGTTAACTTAGGAAACCTGTTTAGGACTCTTAAGGTTACCCGTTACGCTTCATGCGCGTTCGGTTCGGTTTATGTAACTAGTTTGCATAAATTAGCCGAAACGGGTCAAACCTTATCGTTATAATCTTAAAAATCCAGAATGTGTTTAGATTACCCATATTATAAAAGTCTTCAAACTTGTCGGGTCTAAATCACATTCTATTCCGGTCTTCGCTTTATCATGCGTTTGAACCGTATACTTCCTTAAAACTAACCGGTCTAAGTTTAGGCTTAATTAAAGACCCGTTAGTATTCTAATTGGTTATTTACACCATCATTTCCAGACTAGAGCCTTCTGGTAAATTGTACCTACGCTTACTTAAGTGAATACGGCTGAGTTATAATAATTCTTGCTATTTAAGACAGGAGCTAGCTCAGGTAAATACTCTTAACTTATTTTCCCTATTACGGGCTTGGGATACGGTAATATAAATACCGCATGGTCAGGTATGGGATTCGAAGACCAATGAGTCGGGAAATCCAAATAACCTGTTTTTAATTCGTATTGCTTGACTGAAACATTGGGGGTTAATGCGACCGTGTCCTGGATATCCTTGACTCATTAATTGCAATGGCCACGACTTAAGCACGGGGTGTAGGCATACACCTGACAGATGCTATATGCTTATTAATTAATTTATACCCAATAAGGGAATAGTGGTGTGTCGGTTAATCTTGAACCGGCATAGAACCGGGCCCCGTATGTAGAGCAAGTTATGTAAAACTGATAACATGAGATATAGTTTGTCCCAAGTATAAAAGATTAATTTTGCCTTGAGCATTTTAATCAAAGTGTCAATATATTTTCGTGCCTTGTGCACCTAAACCAATTTTCTTAAACTCTTTTCAAATGAGTCAGTTGAGTGTATTTACCAGTGAAAACTGACGTATTTTCCAAAGTCTAAGTGACAGGTACAAGTACGTAATAGGCTGGAAGCTGCTCAGGACTTGTTAGATGAGGACTTTGCAACTCCTCCACATAAGCCATTAGTCTGATAATTTCTTTTGTTGTTTTAAGATCCGCCTGTGGATCCTTTACGTTCCGTTTGTAATACTTGGATATTACTTTATATTCGGATTGTAATATATTTATCTTTTGCTTCCGCTGTGCATTTATATATTGTGTTGTTTGACTATGATGTTGCCAACCACGTCACGATACTCCCCTACCGGGCCCACCGGTGACACGTGGAAAGTCGGGGTGTGACAGGTTGGTATCAGAGCCAACATTGAGTGAATTAAACACTAGCTTTTTGTGTTTAATCTCAATGACACATTAGCACATTCCTTGACCTTCTGAGTCTAGACTTAACATAGGAAAATTCTCAATCCTTATCTGGAAATTCTGCTTCCAAATTTTATATTTTGGATACGTCGCCAAGCGAAGAAGCCGTAATAATAATTCTCCACACCCGAAGCCTTAATTTGCTGACCTTCGTACAGCGGCTAGGACGAAACATGCAACCCAGGAGAAAGCATTCAGAAATAAAATGAAGAAGAAACTCCTTTTGCTAAAAATCGTTTCCTTAATAGTCCTTATAAGGACATAATTACCTTTCAGTTCCTTTGAGGACAACATTATTCCTTTCAAGTCCCGTATAGGGCACATCTGTATTTTAAATTTTATAGTGGAATAATTAACTTTAAATGTTCATTCAAACATTCCTTTTATAAGATCTACCTTTATATAAAATGGCAAAATCTAAAAAGGACAAGACCTAGCCACGCATTATTTTGAGACAGGGCAAAGATGGTAGTTCCTCAACTAGATTCAGATCCTTATTAACATCCTGAGTTAGGATTGTTCTGCGTTTATTATTAAAAATGAATCTTAAAGGTAAACCTAGCCTATATGACGAGGCCAAGATGGTAGGACCTATTCAAGGATTCAAAACCCAGTTAACATCTGAAAATATGTTAACACTCCTGGCAGACGTGATTCATTAAAATCACACACGTCATTCTTATTATTGGATTCTTCAAAAGATTCCTAACCCAATGTAATGATCTCTGAATCATGGGTTTAGATCATCACTTGAGATGATCATATTTTGACCATACGTGGTAATATAGCGCCTACAGGCCTTGCTCATTTCCATATGAGCCAAAAGACAGTGGTAGCGATGACTCCCTGTCAGATAAAGGTAATGAACCAGGTTCAAACCTTCATGCTTTGATTCTCTGAAATCATAGCTTATAATTTATAAATGTCCTAGTGACTAGGCCTGTTGTGCCAGTATACCTTCATGCTTTGATTCTCTGAAATCATGGCTTATAAATTAAACTTGTCTACGCGACTAGGCCATTTGTGCTATTATTAACTTATAAATTAGGATTATGATAAAAATCCTGAATAAAAATAAATATCATTCCTTTCCTGCCAGTATAATTATTAAAAGAGAATCTTAAATGGTTTGACCTAGCTTGAATGTCATTGAAGACCTAGCTAAGATGGTAAAATCTGTTTAAAAAGAGATTCAGATCCTTGTTAACATCTGAAAATGTGTTAACACTCCCGACAACCGTGATGCGATAAAATCACACTTGTCATCTTTATATTAGGAAATTTTTCCAAACCCTTTTAGCATAAGCGATCAATGGGAATCATGGCTAATAAACGTCGAACACGATGTACGCATCAAAACATCTATTCGAGATGTTACATACGGGTAAAGATGAAAATATGAAAAAGATAGTTTTATTTCATAACTTCTTGTCAAGACAATGAACTATGAAATTTTCCGACCCAAAGGAATCATCGATTATGTTTTAAAAATTTCCCTAGTGACAAGGCCTCTGAGCCATCATAAGTCCTTTAGAACAAGCCCTTGTGCTATATATATAAAAGATGTCAGTATGACATTGGCAGTCGTGACTTATGTCCCCTGTCTAATAAATATGAAGAATTATATTCCGCTTAAACGCCAAAGATGGTTTATTTAAAAACTTAGGCAAAGCATAATCAAATAAATTTAATACTATCTATTGGTCTATATGGTTGAGCTACACCATGGCTAATTAATCATCAAAAATTCGACGATTTCCTATAATTAAACAAATTATTACTACTTGGATTAGTAGCCTTCAAAGCTTCACCACGGCTGACTCCTCTGAAGCTCACCATTATCCGGTTAATCAGAATTATGTCCATTGACTAGCCTTTGTGGCAAAATAAATTACCTTCCAAAGAAATGATGGCTGTAGTCTTTGACTCTCTGTCCAAAGGTGAAGAACTATGTTCGAACCTTAAGATCTCTAATCCGATAAAAATTGCGGCTTATATATTAATGCCTTAAGTGCCATATTCTTATAAGTCCTTGGTGACAAGGCCTTCGTGCCTATGATTATTAATGTCCTTTATGACAAGCCTTTCAAATATCTAAAGATTGTCGTTGTGACAGAGACAATTGTGACATTAAGATTCCCTGTCAAAAGGTAATGGACTTGGTCCAAACCTTAAACACAATTGATGGTCCTTTTTGACCTAGGCTAAATATAATTGACATACTTTCTAGTAGCAAACTATAAGGGAGTTATAAACCTAACAGCCATTATAAGTTAATAATACCACGGTTTATAAATCATCCAGTATGATGGTTCCATACTAGTTTGTATCTAAGCATATGTTATTTTTGGTGTTTAGTACCAAAGCTCCAGAATGGAGGTTTCCGACGAAGCACACAGCAGTACTGCGGCTAAAAACAAGGATGCAAATATAAATATAAATGTTAATGGCACTACTCTTCAGGCCTTGATTAGCGCAGCAATTAGTGAAGTTGTGGATAAGATCCTTGAGAACAAAAAGGAACCGAGTGTCACTCACTCAAAGGTCCATACGGAAACACATACATCAGCTCGTAAGGAGAGCTCCGTTCACTCTTCAGATGAAAAGAGCGAACCTCAGGAGTTAGTACTCTTTGATAAGCCCCGTTCAACTGAAGGCGGGTGCACCTACAAATATTTCGTCTCATGCAAACCCAGAGATTTCAATGGCGAAAAAGGAGCAATTGATGCTATGGAATGGCTTGAGGAAATGGAAACGGTTGTGGACATCAGCGATTGTGCTGATAAGGACGTAGTAAAATTTGTTTCACAATCTTTCAAGGGAGAGGCTCTTATATGGTGGAGGGCCATGATGCAGTCCACGGGGAAAATTCCCCTATACCATATGGGATGGTCCAAGTTTGTGGACCTTATCAAAGAGAACTACTGTCCACAACACGAAGTGGAAAAGGTGGAGACATATTTTCTGACTCTCACAATGAAAAACCTAAATTGTCAGCAATATGTTACCGACTTTAACTCCCTATCTAGACTGGTACCCTATTTAATTACCCCGGAACCAAAACGCATTGCGCGTTTCATCGGTGGTTTGGCACCAGAAATAAAAGGGAATGTTAAGGCTTCAAGGCCAATCAACTACAGATCAGCTGTAGATCTATCCTTGTCTCTCACTCTAGATATAGTGAGACAAAAGTCGTTCAAGAATGAAACTAATGAGAAAAGACAAAGGGAGGAGGATAACTCTCAGAATCCTAAGAAGAGCAAATCCGAGTTCAACAATAACCAACAGGATTCCAACAAAAAGCCTACATGCAAAACCTGCAAAAGAAGACATTGGGGACAGTGTCGATTAAACCAAAAGATAAAGCAATGTGGCATCTGTAAAAGAGCTGGCCACCAGTCCCACGAATGTAGGGACATAATAGATGCAAACTGTTTCAGCTATGGCGAAAAGGGGCACATCAGTACTAATTGCCCTCAGGCTGCCAAGAGAGGAGCAGCTAAGTCTGGGAAGGATAAAAAGGAAACGCCTGGACTACCGGTTGAATGCCAGAGGCAGTGCACATCGATAATAACATTAGGTACGTCCCTTACCATTTAGCATTTATAGTTTCTGCTAAGTATTTTATATTAATGCAAGGGATAATAAACCTTTAGCAAACCATAAGCTTAGCAAAATCTTGAATTCATTCGTAAGAACTCCAGATATTAAATATAAGGTATAACTTACCAATGGGAACTTTAATGACCATCTCTCCCATCCTCGAAGATAATCCTTTCATGAGAATCTGGAGTACTCTTCCCCAAAAAGAGTACGACAATATATATATTATTTTATTTTATTTTTCTCTTTGTTTTCTATCGCCTGCGAATGCCAAACTATGTTTGATAAAAGTGCCATATGAGAAATGGGCGTATCCTAGTGTGTCCCATAGATTGCTTCCATGCCTGATCAGTATGGAGGTTTAATGCATGGAACCCCTAAGATATCCCAATGATCATGTTGTACTAAAGTCTACTAGTAGTATTCACGGAAGATATCCAGAATAGAATTGTCCAAGTAAATGTTCCCGATTAAGGAATTCGTGGACTTATAACATAAATGTGTCACTTATTTGACACGAGCAATGATGGATGAACTGGAGCCTGAGATATGGAAATCTCTGTAACCTCCTTGTACCTTGATTATCTTCTCCTATTATTACCCTGTTTACCCCTGAGAGGCAGGTAGAGTTAAGGTTTAAATTCCGTTTAAGGCTGTGTTGTTATGAAATCTCCAAAACGGCTAGTACTATCATTGGAAGAATCGAAACCCTGATTAACTAAGTTTAAAATAGAGGGTTCATATAACTTAACTCAATATCCTGGTAATCCGGTATAGTTAATTATGAAAGACGGTTCATTTTGCTTATGCATTATCACCGCAACCCTAATTGGGCAACGATTAAGAATTTGCCATCAGCTGCCCAGGATCGTCGAATTGTTCGACTAGCGGCAAGGATTAGCTATTCCTTAATATTAGTTTTGAGCAGTGGTTGGAATAACCATCTCACCTTAAAATAAGCTTTTCTATAATATTTTATATGTAAGTATTAAGGCTACTCCTTTGGAGACCTTGTATAGATGGAATGTTAAATGTCTATTGTTAGATAGAGAATTGGTAAGTCCAATTATCAAGATCTGAAAGTTGCCTGGGAGACAACAAATAAGATCACACAAATCCATAATCGATTGTAGGTTGCCAGTATACGGCAGGAAATCAAGGAACTATGAATGTAGCAAACCTCCTAAGATCTTGTTAAAGAATAAGTTCAAACAAGAGATATCACCCAGGAAGGGTGTGCCAAATTGTTAAATCATCAGACTAGTTAAGCTCTGAATATATAGAATTATTCAAAGAAAAATCGAATGTATCAAGATCAAGTAGCTTATAAGCTAAAACCTATTTAAGAAGCTTCGAAGGAAGCATGTACCGATTGTAAAGGTCAAATGGGATGTCGTAGAGGTCCCGAGTATACATGGGAGGTTGAGTCCACGATGAAAGAAAAGTACCCTTATCTATTTCAGTAAATCTCGAGGTCGAGATTTCTTTTAAGGGGGTGAGGATGTAACACCTCGAAAATTTACGTCCTATAATGTGTTGACACGTGTCATAGGTTTGAACGTGTGAAAGAATGTTCTTGAAGGACTAAAGTTGACAAACAATGAAACTATGTAAATATAAGGGTTCAAAGTGTCAACAATGAATAAATATACTTTATAATAACCCTACATGATGTTTATAACCTTAAACGAATGGATCATGGATCATACGAAGCGAATTGTGAAAGAAAGTGAGAGATTACAAACTACAGGGGTTAAATGTGTCAACATGTTAAGATATACCTCCGAGTGACCTTTTAGCAAACCCGAAGCCTTGTAACGATTAATTATGCTCACTAGAAGGCACCATAAAAATTTCACCAAGTTTCGTTACCGTATGAGAAAGTTATGATAAAATTCGTGTGTGAGGGTTAAAATCGTCAACATTGAAATTTAGGGCTTTTCGGGTGATCACAAAGTTACCCGAGGACTTGACAAAGATGGTATAAACCTTAAAGCCCCTAAATGTCAAATGTAAAGGCTTAGAATGCAAGAAAACCAAGTGAAAACGACCTTTCGGGGGACCAGGGACTGAAATGCAATTATTGAAAACTTGCTGAGCTGGTCATCTACACGCTCGCGTAGCGCGAGCATAATAACCCCGGCAGTCGCGCTACGCGACTGCCTTGTCTGATCAGAAAACATGCACAGATGTCCTGCATGTCTGTTAACCGACTTAGATCGAATTTTGGCATACCATGGGCTTCCCTAAAGTGGTTTATAGGCTGTAGAGGGCACTTGTATTCATCCTTGATCAATTGTAGACTCATTTGTCAACAATCAAAGAAGTTTGGATCAATTTATAAAGCTCCTAATGTTGACAACTTTGAACATTCATTCCATACTTCATCTCTGAGCATTTCTGGAACTCAAGACCATCTTCCAAGCTTTCCAAATCGATCATTAGACTTGTGTAAGTATGCTTAATCTTCTCTATTTCAGTTATGCTTAGTTTATAGCCTAGAAATCAAACCGTCGTAACTACGGTTTGACTTGGCGATAAAACACAAACGGTCCAGGGTTTTGTCGAATCGAAAGTTGTTATAAGTTGGTAATCAAGTGGGCTTTAAACCCTTAAAAGGGCACCCACTGATTCCAATCCTAGCTAGGTCGTTTGTCGAGTCAAACGTTGTCCGAAAAAGTCAACAGAATCATTAAACGCGTAATTAGCGATATAGAAGGCGTGTAACCTGTTTTATCATTCATATAACCTAATAATAAGCATAAGAACTTGTCTAAGCTTGTTTGATTCAACAACTTTCTGTTTTGAACCGATTCGGAACCGAAAGACGCAAAAGTTTGACTTTTGCTTTGACTTCAGTTCTGACCCGGTTTTGATAGGTTTAGACATGCCTTAAAGTTCCATTAGGACCTAGTTACATGTTGGTATAACCCTCTGCGTTTATACCACTTGGAACCTCGATCGTCCGACGTTTCCGTTAATTGCTTAAATAGTGACCATAATGCCCTTATGACCATACAACGAGAATTTTGGAAATGTGAAAGTACAATAATCTTTGTTACTGATTATAAAACATGTCCCTAAATTTTCACATCAGTCGGAGGTCTAGATTAGGAGTTATGCTTAATGACGTAATTATAACGCTTCTTAGTAATTAATCGGCGTCATTAGCGTAAAGCCTATCTAAACCCCATTTTTGACACCAAACCTTTTACCCACTGATGTAATATAATATTTTGGGATTTTTGAAGATTTTTAATTATATTTAAACTGATCATAAGCTAGGATTAGTGCCTTGATTCGGTAAATACCGAATATACCCTTTTCGGCCATAAAATGAGTTTTACAAATCCTTTTGATGCCAATCCAATTGCTACTGATTTTAAATAATAAATGGAGTGTTTTGAACCTGTTTAACTGATCAGAAAACTCAGAATCCTATTTTAACCCGTACGTCGCTTAAAACGGCTTTATACGCGTATTAAACGCATAGTTTGGGTTTAAAACTATTTTGGCATATAAGACTTATAATCAAATGTTATAACCTGTTAAAATAAACTATTTTACTGATTTATTCAGACCTGGATCACAGAAGCTTAATTGATCCCTTTTATAATCTTTAAAATGACCAAATTACCCCTACGGGGCTTAATAAGAGGTTAAACTCATTTTGGGCATAATGGAAGGTATCCTACTGATATCATAACATATTTAAGGCAAGTTAACTTAGGAAACCTGTTTAGGACTCTTAAGGTTACCCGTTACGCTTCATGCGCGTTCGGTTCGGTTTATGTAACTAGTTTGCATAAATTAGCCGAAACGGGTCAAACCTTATCGTTATAATCTTAAAAATCCAGAATGTGTTTAGATTACCCATATTATAAAAGTCTTCAAACTTGTCGGGTCTAAATCACATTCTATTCCGGTCTTCGCTTTATCATGCGTTTGAACCGTATACTTCCTTAAAACTAACCGGTCTAAGTTTAGGCTTAATTAAAGACCCGTTAGTATTCTAATTGGTTATTTACACCATCATTTCCAGACTAGAGCCTTCTGGTAAATTGTACCTACGCTTACTTAAGTGAATACGGCTGAGTTATAATAATTCTTGCTATTTAAGACAGGAGCTAGCTCAGGTAAATACTCTTAACTTATTTTCCCTATTACGGGCTTGGGATACGGTAATATAAATACCGCATGGTCAGGTATGGGATTCGAAGACCAATGAGTCGGGAAATCCAAATAACCTGTTTTTAATTCGTATTGCTTGACTGAAACATTGGGGGTTAATGCGACCGTGTCCTGGATATCCTTGACTCATTAATTGCAATGGCCACGACTTAAGCACGGGGTGTAGGCATACACCTGACAGATGCTATATGCTTATTAATTAATTTATACCCAATAAGGGAATAGTGGTGTGTCGGTTAATCTTGAACCGGCATAGAACCGGGCCCCGTATGTAGAGCAAGTTATGTAAAACTGATAACATGAGATATAGTTTGTCCCAAGTATAAAAGATTAATTTTGCCTTGAGCATTTTAATCAAAGTGTCAATATATTTTCGTGCCTTGTGCACCTAAACCAATTTTCTTAAACTCTTTTCAAATGAGTCAGTTGAGTGTATTTACCAGTGAAAACTGACGTATTTTCCAAAGTCTAAGTGACAGGTACAAGTACGTAATAGGCTGGAAGCTGCTCAGGACTTGTTAGATGAGGACTTTGCAACTCCTCCACATAAGCCATTAGTCTGATAATTTCTTTTGTTGTTTTAAGATCCGCCTGTGGATCCTTTACGTTCCGTTTGTAATACTTGGATATTACTTTATATTCGGATTGTAATATATTTATCTTTTGCTTCCGCTGTGCATTTATATATTGTGTTGTTTGACTATGATGTTGCCAACCACGTCACGATACTCCCCTACCGGGCCCACCGGTGACACGTGGAAAGTCGGGGTGTGACAGGTTGGTATCAGAGCCAACATTGAGTGAATTAAACACTAGCTTTTTGTGTTTAATCTCAATGACACATTAGCACATTCCTTGACCTTCTGAGTCTAGACTTAACATAGGAAAATTCTCAATCCTTATCTGGAAATTCTGCTTCCAAATTTTATATTTTGGATACGTCGCCAAGCGAAGAAGCCGTAATAATAATTCTCCACACCCGAAGCCTTAATTTGCTGACCTTCGTACAGCGGCTAGGACGAAACATGCAACCCAGGAGAAAGCATTCAGAAATAAAATGAAGAAGAAACTCCTTTTGCTAAAAATCGTTTCCTTAATAGTCCTTATAAGGACATAATTACCTTTCAGTTCCTTTGAGGACAACATTATTCCTTTCAAGTCCCGTATAGGGCACATCTGTATTTTAAATTTTATAGTGGAATAATTAACTTTAAATGTTCATTCAAACATTCCTTTTATAAGATCTACCTTTATATAAAATGGCAAAATCTAAAAAGGACAAGACCTAGCCACGCATTATTTTGAGACAGGGCAAAGATGGTAGTTCCTCAACTAGATTCAGATCCTTATTAACATCCTGAGTTAGGATTGTTCTGCGTTTATTATTAAAAATGAATCTTAAAGGTAAACCTAGCCTATATGACGAGGCCAAGATGGTAGGACCTATTCAAGGATTCAAAACCCAGTTAACATCTGAAAATATGTTAACACTCCTGGCAGACGTGATTCATTAAAATCACACACGTCATTCTTATTATTGGATTCTTCAAAAGATTCCTAACCCAATGTAATGATCTCTGAATCATGGGTTTAGATCATCACTTGAGATGATCATATTTTGACCATACGTGGTAATATAGCGCCTACAGGCCTTGCTCATTTCCATATGAGCCAAAAGACAGTGGTAGCGATGACTCCCTGTCAGATAAAGGTAATGAACCAGGTTCAAACCTTCATGCTTTGATTCTCTGAAATCATAGCTTATAATTTATAAATGTCCTAGTGACTAGGCCTGTTGTGCCAGTATACCTTCATGCTTTGATTCTCTGAAATCATGGCTTATAAATTAAACTTGTCTACGCGACTAGGCCATTTGTGCTATTATTAACTTATAAATTAGGATTATGATAAAAATCCTGAATAAAAATAAATATCATTCCTTTCCTGCCAGTATAATTATTAAAAGAGAATCTTAAATGGTTTGACCTAGCTTGAATGTCATTGAAGACCTAGCTAAGATGGTAAAATCTGTTTAAAAAGAGATTCAGATCCTTGTTAACATCTGAAAATGTGTTAACACTCCCGACAACCGTGATGCGATAAAATCACACTTGTCATCTTTATATTAGGAAATTTTTCCAAACCCTTTTAGCATAAGCGATCAATGGGAATCATGGCTAATAAACGTCGAACACGATGTACGCATCAAAACATCTATTCGAGATGTTACATACGGGTAAAGATGAAAATATGAAAAAGATAGTTTTATTTCATAACTTCTTGTCAAGACAATGAACTATGAAATTTTCCGACCCAAAGGAATCATCGATTATGTTTTAAAAATTTCCCTAGTGACAAGGCCTCTGAGCCATCATAAGTCCTTTAGAACAAGCCCTTGTGCTATATATATAAAAGATGTCAGTATGACATTGGCAGTCGTGACTTATGTCCCCTGTCTAATAAATATGAAGGATTATATTCCGCTTAAACGCCAAAGATGGTTTATTTAAAAACTTAGGCAAAGCATAATCAAATAAATTTAATACTATCTATTGGTCTATATGGTTGAGCTACACCATGGCTAATTAATCATCAAAAATTCGACGATTTCCTATAATTAAACAAATTATTACTACTTGGATTAGTAGCCTTCAAAGCTTCACCACGGCTGACTCCTCTGAAGCTCACCATTATCCGGTTAATCAGAATTATGTCCATTGACTAGCCTTTGTGGCAAAATAAATTACCTTCCAAAGAAATGATGGCTGTAGTCTTTGACTCTCTGTCCAAAGGTGAAGAACTATGTTCGAACCTTAAGATCTCTAAT
The DNA here is from genome assembly GCA_030545235.1 of Helianthus tuberosus. Taxonomy (NCBI): domain Eukaryota; kingdom Viridiplantae; phylum Streptophyta; class Magnoliopsida; order Asterales; family Asteraceae; genus Helianthus; species Helianthus tuberosus. The sequence continues at coordinate 181,329,708 of CM060432.1, read as the reverse complement.
CCGATAAAAATTGCGGCTTATATATTAATGCCTTAAGTGCCATATTCTTATAAGTCCTTGGTGACAAGGCCTTCGTGCCTATGATTATTAATGTCCTTTATGACAAGCCTTTCAAATATCTAAAGATTGTCGTTGTGACAGAGACAATTGTGACATTAAGATTCCCTGTCAAAAGGTAATGGACTTGGTCCAAACCTTAAACACAATTGATGGTCCTTTTTGACCTAGGCTAAATATAATTGACATACTTTCTAGTAGCAAACTATAAGGGAGTTATAAACCTAACAGCCATTATAAGTTAATAATACCACGGTTTATAAATCATCCAGTATGATGGTTCCATACTAGTTTGTATCTAAGCATATGTTATTTTTGGTGTTTAGTACCAAAGCTCCAGAATGGAGGTTTCCGACGAAGCACACAACAGTACTGCGGCTAAAAACAAGGATGCAAATATAAATATAAATGTTAATGGCACTACTCTTCAGGCCTTGATTAGCGCAGCAATTAGTGAAGTTGTGGATAAGATCCTTGAGAACAAAAAGGAACCGAGTGTCACTCACTCAAAGGTCCATACGGAAACACATACATCAGCTCGTAAGGAGAGCTCCGTTCACTCTTCAGATGAAAAGAGCGAACCTCAGGAGTTAGTACTCTTTGATAAGCCCCGTTCAACTGAAGGCGGGTGCACCTACAAATATTTCGTCTCATGCAAACCCAGAGATTTCAATGGCGAAAAAGGAGCAATTGATGCTATGGAATGGCTTGAGGAAATGGAAACGGTTGTGGACATCAGCGATTGTGCTGATAAGGACGTAGTAAAATTTGTTTCACAATCTTTCAAGGGAGAGGCTCTTATATGGTGGAGGGCCATGATGCAGTCCACGGGGAAAATTCCCCTATACCATATGGGATGGTCCAAGTTTGTGGACCTTATCAAAGAGAACTACTGTCCACAACACGAAGTGGAAAAGGTGGAGACATATTTTCTGACTCTCACAATGAAAAACCTAAATTGTCAGCAATATGTTACCGACTTTAACTCCCTATCTAGACTGGTACCCTATTTAATTACCCCGGAACCAAAACGCATTGCGCGTTTCATCGGTGGTTTGGCACCAGAAATAAAAGGGAATGTTAAGGCTTCAAGGCCAATCAACTACAGATCAGCTGTAGATCTATCCTTGTCTCTCACTCTAGATATAGTGAGACAAAAGTCGTTCAAGAATGAAACTAATGAGAAAAGACAAAGGGAGGAGGATAACTCTCAGAATCCTAAGAAGAGTAAATCCGAGTTCAACAATAACCAACAGGATTCCAACAAAAATCCTACATGCAAAACCTGCAAAAGAAGACATTGGGGACAGTGTCGATTAAACCAAAAGATAAAGCAATGTGGCATCTGTAAAAGAGCTGGCCACCAGTCCCACGAATGTAGGGACATAATAGATGCAAACTGTTTCAGCTATGGCGAAAAGGGGCACATCAGTACTAATTGCCCTCAGGCTGCCAAGAGAGGAGCAGCTAAGTCTGGGAAGGATAAAAAGGAAACGCCTGGACTACCGGTTGAATGCCAGAGGCAGTGCACATCGATAATAACATTAAGTACGTCCCTTACCATTTAGCATTTATAGTTTCTGCTAAGTATTTTATATTAATGCAAGGGATAATAAACCTTTAGCAAACCATAAGCTTAGCAAAATCTTGAATTCATTCGTAAGAACTCCAGATATTAAATATAAGGTATAACTTACCAATGGGAACTTTAATGACCATCTCTCCCATCCTCGAAGATAATCCTTTCATGAGAATCTGGAGTACTCTTCCCCAAAAAGAGTACGACAATATATATATTATTTTATTTTATTTTTCTCTTTGTTTTCTATCGCCTGCGAATGCCAAACTATGTTTGATAAAAGTGCCATATGAGAAATGGGCGTATCCTAGTGTGTCCCATAGATTGCTTCCATGCCTGATCAGTATGGAGGTTTAATGCATGGAACCCCTAAGATATCCCAATGATCATGTTGTACTAAAGTCTACTAGTAGTATTCACGGAAGATATCCAGAATAGAATTGTCCAAGTAAATGTTCCCGATTAAGGAATTCGTGGACTTATAACATAAATGTGTCACTTATTTGACACGAGCAATGATGGATGAACTGGAGCCTGAGATATGGAAATCTCTGTAACCTCCTTGTACCTTGATTATCTTCTCCTATTATTACCCTGTTTACCCCTGAGAGGCAGGTAGAGTTAAGGTTTAAATTCCGTTTAAGGCTGTGTTGTTATGAAATCTCCAAAACGGCTAGTACTATCATTGGAAGAATCGAAACCCTGATTAACTAAGTTTAAAATAGAGGGTTCATATAACTTAACTCAATATCCTGGTAATCCGGTATAGTTAATTATGAAAGACGGTTCATTTTGCTTATGCATTATCACCGCAACCCTAATTGGGCAACGATTAAGAATTTGCCATCAGCTGCCCAGGATCGTCGAATTGTTCGACTAGCGGCAAGGATTAGCTATTCCTTAATATTAGTTTTGAGCAGTGGTTGGAATAACCATCTCACCTTAAAATAAGCTTTTCTATAATATTTTATATGTAAGTATTAAGGCTACTCCTTTGGAGACCTTGTATAGATGGAATGTTAAATGTCTATTGTTAGATAGAGAATTGGTAAGTCCAATTATCAAGATCTGAAAGTTGCCTGGGAGACAACAAATAAGATCACACAAATCCATAATCGATTGTAGGTTGCCAGTATACGGCAGGAAATCAAGGAACTATGAATGTAGCAAACCTCCTAAGATCTTGTTAAAGAATAAGTTCAAACAAGAGATATCACCCAGGAAGGGTGTGCCAAATTGTTAAATCATCAGACTAGTTAAGCTCTGAATATATAGAATTATTCAAAGAAAAATCGAATGTATCAAGATCAAGTAGCTTATAAGCTAAAACCTATTTAAGAAGCTTCGAAGGAAGCATGTACCGATTGTAAAGGTCAAATGGGATGTCGTAGAGGTCCCGAGTATACATGGGAGGTTGAGTCCACGATGAAAGAAAAGTACCCTTATCTATTTCAGTAAATCTCGAGGTCGAGATTTCTTTTAAGGGGGTGAGGATGTAACACCTCGAAAATTTACGTCCTATAATGTGTTGACACGTGTCATAGGTTTGAACGTGTGAAAGAATGTTCTTGAAGGACTAAAGTTGACAAACAATGAAACTATGTAAATATAAGGGTTCAAAGTGTCAACAATGAATAAATATACTTTATAATAACCCTACATGATGTTTATAACCTTAAACGAATGGATCATGGATCATACGAAGCGAATTGTGAAAGAAAGTGAGAGATTACAAACTACAGGGGTTAAATGTGTCAACATGTTAAGATATACCTCCGAGTGACCTTTTAGCAAACCCGAAGCCTTGTAACGATTAATTATGCTCACTAGAAGGCACCATAAAAATTTCACCAAGTTTCGTTACCGTATGAGAAAGTTATGATAAAATTCGTGTGTGAGGGTTAAAATCGTCAACATTGAAATTTAGGGCTTTTCGGGTGATCACAAAGTTACCCGAGGACTTGACAAAGATGGTATAAACCTTAAAGCCCCTAAATGTCAAATGTAAAGGCTTAGAATGCAAGAAAACCAAGTGAAAACGACCTTTCGGGGGACCAGGGACTGAAATGCAATTATTGAAAACTTGCTGAGCTGGTCATCTACACGCTCGCGTAGCGCGAGCATAATAACCCCGGCAGTCGCGCTACGCGACTGCCTTGTCTGATCAGAAAACATGCACAGATGTCCTGCATGTCTGTTAACCGACTTAGATCGAATTTTGGCATACCATGGGCTTCCCTAAAGTGGTTTATAGGCTGTAGAGGGCACTTGTATTCATCCTTGATCAATTGTAGACTCATTTGTCAACAATCAAAGAAGTTTGGATCAATTTATAAAGCTCCTAATGTTTACAACTTTGAACATTCATTCCATACTTCATCTCTGAGCATTTCTGGAACTCAAGACCATCTTCCAAGCTTTCCAAATCGATCATTAGACTTGTGTAAGTATGCTTAATCTTCTCTATTTCAGTTATGCTTAGTTTATAGCCTAGAAATCAAACCGTCGTAACTACGGTTTGACTTGGCGATAAAACACAAACGGTCCAGGGTTTTGTCGAATCGAAAGTTGTTATAAGTTGGTAATCAAGTGGGCTTTAAACCCTTAAAAGGGCACCCACTGATTCCAATCCTAGCTAGGTCGTTTGTCGAGTCAAACGTTGTCCGAAAAAGTCAACAGAATCATTAAACGCGTAATTAGCGATATAGAAGGCGTGTAACCTGTTTTATCATTCATATAACCTAATAATAAGCATAAGAACTTGTCTAAGCTTGTTTGATTCAACAACTTTCTGTTTTGAACCGATTCGGAACCGAAAGACGCAAAAGTTTGACTTTTGCTTTGACTTCAGTTCTGACCCGGTTTTGATAGGTTTAGACATGCCTTAAAGTTCCATTAGGACCTAGTTACATGTTGGTATAACCCTCTGCGTTTATACCACTTGGAACCTCGATCGTCCGACGTTTCCGTTAATTGCTTAAATAGTGACCATAATGCCCTTATGACCATACAACGAGAATTTTGGAAATGTGAAAGTACAATAATCTTTGTTACTGATTATAAAACATGTCCCTAAATTTTCACATCAGTCGGAGGTCTAGATTAGGAGTTATGCTTAATGACGTAATTATAACGCTTCTTAGTAATTAATCGGCGTCATTAGCGTAAAGCCTATCTAAACCCCATTTTTGACACCAAACCTTTTACCCACTGATGTAATATAATATTTTGGGATTTTTGAAGATTTTTAATTATATTTAAACTGATCATAAGCTAGGATTAGTGCCTTGATTCGGTAAATACCGAATATACCCTTTTCGGCCATAAAATGAGTTTTACAAATCCTTTTGATGCTAATCCAATTGCTACTGATTTTAAATAATAAATGGAGTGTTTTGAACCTGTTTAACTGATCAGAAAACTCAGAATCCTATTTTAACCCGTACGTCGCTTAAAACGGCTTTATACGCGTATTAAACGCATAGTTTGGGTTTAAAACTATTTTGGCATATAAGACTTATAATCAAATGTTATAACCTATTAAAATAAACTATTTTACTGATTTATTCAGACCTGGATCACAGAAGCTTAATTGATCCCTTTTATAATCTTTAAAATGACCAAATTACCCCTACGGGGCTTAATAAGAGGTTAAACTCATTTTGGGCATAATGGAAGGTATCCTACTGATATCATAACATATTTAAGGCAAGTTAACTTAGGAAACCTGTTTAGGACTCTTAAGGTTACCCGTTACGCTTCATGCGCGTTCGGTTCGGTTTATGTAACTAGTTTGCATAAATTAGCCGAAACGGGTCAAACCTTATCGTTATAATCTTAAAAATCCAGAATGTGTTTAGATTACCCATATTATAAAAGTCTTCAAACTTGTCGGGTCTAAATCACATTCTATTCCGGTCTTCGCTTTATCATGCGTTTGAACCGTATACTTCCTTAAAACTAACCGGTCTAAGTTTAGGCTTAATTAAAGACCCGTTAGTATTCTAATTGGTTATTTACACCATCATTTCCAGACTAGAGCCTTCTGGTAAATTGTACCTACGCTTACTTAAGTGAATACGGCTGAGTTATAATAATTCTTGCTATTTAAGACAGGAGCTAGCTCAGGTAAATACTCTTAACTTATTTTCCCTATTACGGGCTTGGGATACGGTAATATAAATACCGCATGGTCAGGTATGGGATTCGAAGACCAATGAGTCGGGAAATCCAAATAACCTGTTTTTAATTCGTATTGCTTGACTGAAACATTGGGGGTTAATGCGACCGTGTCCTGGATATCCTTGACTCATTAATTGCAATGGCCACGACTTAAGCACGGGGTGTAGGCATACACCTGACAGATGCTATATGCTTATTAATTAATTTATACCCAATAAGGGATTCCCAATAAGGGAATAGTGGTGTGTCGGTTAATCTTGAACCGGCATAGAACCGGGCCCCGTATGTAGAGCAAGTTATGTAAAACTGATAACATGAGATATAGTTTGTCCCAAGTATAAAAGATTAATTTTGCCTTGAGCATTTTAATCAAAGTGTCAATATATTTTCGTGCCTTGTGCACCTAAACCAATTTTCTTAAACTCTTTTCAAATGAGTCAGTTGAGTGTATTTACCAGTGAAAACTGACGTATTTTCCAAAGTCTAAGTGACAGGTACAAGTACGTAATAGGCTGGAAGCTGCTCAGGACTTGTTAGATGAGGACTTTGCAACTCCTCCACATAAGCCATTAGTCTGATAATTTCTTTTGTTGTTTTAAGATCCGCCTGTGGATCCTTTACGTTCCGTTTGTAATACTTGGATATTACTTTATATTCGGATTGTAATATATTTATCTTTTGCTTCCGCTGTGCATTTATATATTGTGTTGTTTGACTATGATGTTGCCAACCACGTCACGATACTCCCCTACCGGGCCCACCGGTGACACGTGGAAAGTCGGGGTGTGACATTATGAGGGTTGTGTAATTCACTAAATTGTGTAACTTGTGTAACCCTTAAACTCTCTAATAATCTCCTTATATATACACCCAAGAGGAAACCTAATTAGTTAATAAGGGTAATATGGTCCATCAACAATTACCAACTAATTATTAATTGGTTATTAATATATTTTGATCTATATAATATAAATGATTATAATGGTTACAAGATTAAATATTATGATAATTATATATTTAATCTCACATTCTCCCACTTAGCCGAGTAATCATTTATCATGAGTATTAGATGAGCCTGGCCAGGAGTTAACACTCATTTTAGCCTTAAACCAAGAACTATAGCAGAGAAATACAGCCGTTGAATCATCATTCGACTCAGGACCCCCATTAGTCATACTATAGCCTCAATTTAAAACCTAATAGTTACGATCAAAATACGTATAAGCCCTTTAGCATCTGATTTGTATTTATATTTGTCTATATGTCATTACACCGGCAGAACATATGTTAGAGACATACAAAATCAAACTGAGGAAATTTTATTAATTAAAACATAAGCTAGTACAATATGCCATTAAATAAGGTCTTTAGTAAGTCCCATATTCGATACATGTTCTTCGAAAACTTTAGGTGGGAGACCTTTAGTCATCGGATCCGCAAGCATATCTTTAGTACTAATATACTTAATACAAAGATTATTTTCCTCAACTCGTTCACTCTCGATACAAATATTTTGTATCGAGATATAAACCAGCTCCAGTCGAACTGTTACTGTTCGAGAAATTAACGGCAGCTGAGTTATCACAGTAAAGCTTCAATGGTCTAGAAATGGAATTAACAATTTTGAGTCCAGTGATCAGATTTCTAAGCAACATTCCATGACAGGTTGCGTTGTAAACAGCAATGTATTCTGCCATCATGTGGAAGTTGTAGTTAACTGTTGTTTATGACTCTTCCATGAGATAGGTCCGCCTGCTAACATAAAGATGTAGCCCGAAGTGGATTTCTTGTCATCTTTGCATTTTGCAAAGTCAGAATCAGAATAACCTACCACTTCTAAATGATCACTTTTTCTATAAGTCAGTTTATAGTCTTTCGTCCCTTGCAGATATCTAAGGACCTTCTTAGCTGCTTTCCAGTGATCTAGGCCAGGATTAGTCTGATAACGGCCTAGCATTCCAGCAATATAAGCGATATCTGGGCGAGTACAGACTTGAGCATACATCAGGCTCCTGACTACTAACGCGTAAGGTATCTGGCTCATTTGCTCCTTTTCAACCTCTGTTGTCGGACACTGGAATGAACCGAAAACATCTCCCTTAACTACTGGAGCGACTGAGGGTTTGCACTGTTGCATGTTGTAACGTGTAAGGACACGATCTATGTAAGTCTTTTGGGACAATCCTAAGATCCCTTTGTGTCTATCTCGGTGAATTTCGATGCCAATGACGTAAGAAGCATCTCCGAGATCCTTCATGTCGAAGTTATGCGAGAGTAACCGCTTCGACTCATGCAACATGTCTAAACTATTACTTGCCAATAGAGTATCGTCTACATAAAGAACAAGTATAGTAAAATTACTCCCACTCATTTTGAGGTAGGTGCATTGATCCACTTGATTCTTCATAAAACCTTGCCTCTTCATGACTTCATCAAACTTAAGGTACCATTGACGTGATGCTTGTTTTAACCCATAAATGGATTTCTTCAACTTACAGACTAGATGCTCCTGACCTTCAGGTTTAAAGCCTTCAGGTTGTTTCATGTAAACATCTTCGTCTAAGCCTCCGTTAAGGAAAGTAGTTTTGACGTCCATCTGATGCAGCTCTAAATCAAAATGAGCTACTAGGGCCATAACGATCCTTAATGAATCTTTATGAGAGACAGGTGAAAACGTCTCTTGATAATCAATTCCCTCTTTTTGAGTGTAGCCCTTTGCAACCAATCTCGCTTTATAGCGTTCAACGTTCCCATTCGGATCTAGTTTTGTTTTGAACACCCATTTACAACCTACAGGTTTGGCACCATTGGGTAATTCTACCAAATCCCAAACGTTATTTTTCTTCATGGATTCAAGCTCATCAATCATTGCTTTATTCCATTCAGAAGACTAATCACTGCTAATGGCTTCATTATAAGAGATAGGATCATTTAGCTTTCCAGCATCCATTTCAGTCAGGTAGGTAACATAATCATCCCAATTAGCAGGCCTTCTTTGCCTAGATGACCTCCTGAGTTGATTATCGGGTTCAGCGTTGTCTTGGTTTTGAGCGTTTGATGTGCCTTCGTTATGAGGTATAATGGGTTCTGATTGTGGAGATGGAATTTGTGCAGTGGCTTCAGGTGCAGTTGCATGGGGTACAAGAGGAGTAAACGGAGTAATGGTAAGCGACGAGTCTCTCCCCCTCGCGTCTTGTACTTCTTGCAATTCTTCGTAAGGGTTGGTACTGCTCCCACTGACCTTGAAATCCTCCAGGAACGCAGCACGCTTGGTTTCAACAATACGGGTGACATGGGAAGGACAATAGAAACGATAACCCTTCGAATGATCAGGATACCTGATAAAGAAACAGGTAACTGTTTTAGGGTCAAGTTTCCTTAGGAAAGGATTATAGAGTTTTGCTTCAGCAATGCAGCCCCATACTTTCATATATTTAAGACTCGGTTTCCTTCCTGTCCAAAGTTCATAAGGAGTTTTAGGGACAGACTTAGAAGGAACTCTATTGAGTATATGAACAGCTGCTTTTAACGCTTCAGTCCAGAGGAATAATGGTAAATTAGTGTTGGCTAACATACTGCGCACCATGTTCATAAGGGTACGATTTCTTCGTTCAGCGACACCTTTCTGCTGAGGTGTACCAGGCATGGTGTATTGGTTCACAATCCCCTGGCCCTTACAAAACTCATAAAATGGACCAGGAGCTTGACCCACATCAGTATGTCTTCCATAATATTCACCGCCTCTGTCTGATCTCACAACTTTAATCTGACGATCTAATTGCTTTTCAACTTCAGCTTTATAATCTTTAAAAGTTGTAAGAGATTCAGACTTTTCCTTAATAAGATACAAGTACATGTAACGAGAATAATCATCAATGAAAGTGATAAATGAAGTATGTCCTGTTATGCCAGCGATTTGGTAAGGACCACTAATGTCAGTATGAATGAGTTCTAATAAATTAGAGCTCCTAGTGGCACCTTTCTTATTCGCTGATGTCATTTTGCCTTTGAGACATTTGACACATGTTCCAAAATCAGTGAAATCGAGAGGAGGTAAGACTTCATCCTTTACGAGACGATTTAATCGTTCTCTTGAGATGTGGCCTAAACGTTGATGCCACAACATGGATGAAGTCTCTAAGTCTCGTTTCTTTTCCATCTTTGTGAGTGATTCATTAATATTATATGACAACAAAGATTTGGAAAAATTATCATCTAGTTCTAATCTATAGAGACCACCATCTAGAATGCCAGTACCATAAACAACGGAATCATAGAGAATAGAGAGTTTGCGATGACCATGAGAAACGACAAAACCGTCCATGTCTAACTTTGGTCCTGATACAAGGTTCCGAGTTACCTCAGGAACATATAAGGTATCATAAAGTTTAATACATAAACCAGTTTTCAAAAATAATTGTAATGTTCCTATGGCCTTCACTTCTAATTCCCGATCATCCCCAACTTTAACTGTTCTTTGGTTTCTTCCCAGCTTCCGGATTGAAAGGAATCCCTGAGTAGAGTTAGTTACATGAACCATAGAACCAGAATTAAACCACCAAGAATTAGCCGGAACATTTAAATTAAAGGACTCAAGTATCATGAAAAAATCGTTACCTTTCTTAGCCAGCCACTCCTTGAAGTCAGGGCATTCCTTTTGCTTATGTCCTGTTTTCTTACAGAACTTGCAATAGGGTTTGCCTAAGGAGTTCTTAGAGCTGGAAGGTGCACTTGTATTAGGATTTGGCTTTTGAACTTTAGAAGCATCCTTCCTTTGATGATTGTGCTTCCTCTTCTTAGAGTTGGAGGTGGTGAAGTTAGCAACATCAGTAGTGCGATCCATCTTCATACGTTCTTCCTCCTGTACGCACATAGCGACCAGCTCACTCATCGTCCATTTGTCCTTCTGAGTGTTGTAATTGATCTTGAATGCTTCATAGGACGAAGGAAGCGAAGTGATGATGAAGTGAACAAGAAAACCATCACTGATTTCCATCTCTAGACCTTTCAGCTTATTGGCCATGTCATGCATCATCATGATGTGTTCGCGAATGCCGCTCCTCCCATCATACTTAGTCGTCACCAGCTTGAGGATAAGAGTGCTAGCGTGTGCTTTTGATGTTCCTTTGAATTGAGCCTCCACAGAAGCCAGGTAGGTTTTAGCCTCATCAGAATCAGGAATAACTCCTCTAATAGCATTGTGAATGGATTGCTTCATGAACATGAGAGACATGCGGTTACACCTAGTTCATTTTTCATGAACTATCTGCTCAGCAACAGTACTTTGAGTGGTAAGGTCCGCTGGCTTATTCTCTCTAAGAGCATAATCGAAGTCTAGCAATCCTAGTGTAAGCATGAGGGCATCCTTCCATTCAGCAAAGTTATCACCAGTCAAAGGTGGAATCCCGCAATTGGGTGCTGATAGTGGAAATAAGATGAGCAAGTTATGATACTAAGAAAGAAGTCCTAATGTGATCTAAGGGCATGTTATACTAAGGCAGGCATAAATAATGACCATTTTAATTATGAAGCTGTGATATTGTCTATTACTAACATCAAAATAATAGACTTAGTTAAAAAATTCTACTTAAACGAAGACAAATCAGCTTTGGCCAGAAGTGTAATCATTTAAGTATGTGTGCAAAGTAATCGTGACAAATCAGCTTTGGCCAGAAATGAGACAATCACTTTAGTTATGCACTTGTCAAGCATGCTAAACATAAATGAATTAAATCAGCTTTGGCCAGAATTAAGACATTTTCACGTTTGTAATGCATATTCAACATAGCTTTTATAATACTTGAACAATAAATAGATGTATTAAATCAGCTTTGGCCAGAAATGATACATCAGAAGCTCATTCAAGTTAAGCTATTTTGGTTTTGTAAAAATTATCTGATTCTGATTAGTAAATTAAGTGTTAACAAAACCAAGTATTTAATAGCAAACCACCTGTTAGCGCGGATCGAACTGAGTCAGGTCTCGGGTTAGGTCTCGACTGAGTTTTGAGATCTCGAGTTAGTTATGAGGTCTCGAGTCGCAACCTTTGTCTCGAATCGGAACTACGGTCTCGAGTTTCAGCCTTATGGTCTCGAGTCGCAACCTTATGGTCTCGAGTTATACCTTATGGTCTCGAGTCGAGACCTTTGTCTCGAGTTGTAAACTTTTGAGCCCTTATGATTTCGAGTCGAGACCTTGTGGTCTCGAGTCGAGATCTGTTGGTCTCGAGTTGTGAAGATTTAAGGACCTGATGATTCGAGTCGAGACCTTATGGTCTCGAGTCGAGACTGATGGTCTCGAGTCGTAATCTGATGGTCTCGAGCCCACTGTTAATAGCTGTCTTGTGATAATAACTGAAAACTCGAACTTTTAGGGATTGTGGGATAATGTTTCCTGTTTTGTTGCTGATCTAAACTTATCAAAAGATTTCAAAAATAATAACTGAAAATCTATTAACATTTTTCGAAGTTTTAAAAAATAAAATTTAGATCAAAATAAGTAAAAACACCCACTAATCCAAATCATATTCCAAAACTGAAGGAATTTTCGAGTTTTCTTAGAACAATATGATGAACCCTAAAAAAATAAAACATAATCTGGGATCCGAAACCTTAAATTTTAATGATTTCAAACGGGTCTCGGACATAAAATTAACCCATATTAGTTTCGGGTGACATGATTAATCACCCCTTTTCTCAAAACACTGATTTCGGCTCAAAGTAACCCGAAAAGAGCCATGATTTTTAAGGCTTTAAAAAATTTTCTGTTTTCCAGATTATGATCCCAGAATGATGGATACGAAAACAGAACTGATTTATCAACATATGCTCTGATACATGTTGATCAGTTCTATTTAAACATAAGGGAAAACATGTAAATAATACCTGTTACAGCAGACAGGCCAGCAGAGAATCCAGTTAGAGATGCAGCCATTGAGTTCGACATACTTGTCAGGATGATCTGGTTCCTCCTTAGGGTGTAAGGTTATGATGGTGATGAACCGAAACAAGGGATGGTTTCGGTTATGGAGAGAGAGCCGTGAATGATGTTATGAGGGTTGTGTAATTCATTAAATTGTGTAACTTGTGTAACCCTTAAACTCTCTAATAATCTCCTTATATATACACCCAAGAGGAAACCTAATTAGTTAATAAGGGTAATATGGTCCATCAACAATTACCAACTAATTATTAATAGGTTATTAATATATTTTGATCTATATAATATAAATGATTATAATGGCTACAAGATTAAATATTATGATAATTATATATTTAATCTCACAGTTTTCCCTCACGTTTAAACAGAACCGTTCAACAAAATACATATAAATGATTGTATTTAATCTTACACGTCTTCCCACTAGAGAGACCTTACGCAACAAAGGGTTGGATACTGCAAATGTTTGTGTATTAGCTAGTCCAGGATAGTCTAGTGATAAAAGTTCTGTGTTTTCTAATCTAGTGGTTGCGTGTTTAAATCCTATAAACCGACACGTGTGATAATTTTAGCCGTCCAAAATGAAAGTTAGTTCTTTTTTAAATCGTTTTTCTAAAAGAAGTTAATAGCATGAAAAAAATGTTTACAGCTAAAAAAACAGTGTAGATGGACAGATTCATTCACGAAACAATGGAGGTCGTCAACAGTAGGATAATTTGGTGTCTTGGTCACTTTTGTAGCACACCAAATCACAAATATATAAAAGGTAATCCACATAAAATATATTATCCTATCAGATTAATAGTAGTCATGAAAAAGCGAAAACGAGTGACGTATAAGTGTAGTATATTCACTATTTTGTGAGAAGATCGTCGGGTATGGTGGGGCTTGGGTTGGGGCATCGGTTGACACGTGTAATTTCAAAACTCAAGTCTCAAACCCACTTTGAAGGGGGTATGGTGGGCGTGGCTTGGCTGGCGTGGCCAAGCCACATCAGCTTTTTTTTTAATATATATATATATATATATATTTATAACCAAAAACTACATAAACATACAAAATAATTATCAAAATAAAAAACTATTATTCTTCGTCGTCTTCGTCGGTTTCGAACACAGGAATCGTTGAAACATGTTCCACCAAATCATATTGAAGGTTGTGATGTATATCCCTTGACTTTATCATAAATTCATTTGCCGCTTTATCTTCGTCTGTTACGTTACCTGGTTGGGGGTCATCGTCATCATAGTAGGTAACGACCGCTCTACCTTCATCCTCCAAAATCATGTTGTGAAGAATGATACATGTGTACATCACGTTTCCAATCTGATCCTTGTCCCATAGTCGACAAGGCATTGCCAATATTCGCCACCTTTTCTTCAAAACACCGAATGCTCGCTTGACGTCTTTACGTGCAGCCATCTGGACCCTGTTAAACTTTAATCTCTTTGGATCTGTGGTACCGTGTCTTGTGAACGATTTTACGAAAACCCTCTACTCTGGGTAAATACCATCAACTAGGTAGTACCCGTACACGTACTCAACCCCGTTTACAAAGAAAGTTCCTTTGGGTCCTATACCATTTAACCGATCATTGAAAAGGGGCGAGTGGTTTATGATGGTAATATCATTATGTGAACCTGGCATACCGAAGAACGCATGCCATATCCAAAGATCTTGGGAAGCAACCGCTTCAAGCATGATGGCTGGCATCCTGTGAAATCCACTAGTGTGAGCGCCTTGCCATTGGGTAGGACAAAGTTCCCAAGGCCATTTCATACAATCTAAACTACATAGCATCCCGGGTAGCCCATGATAATTTGCGTGATGTTCCAATATTTGTTGCATGTCACTGAAGGAGGGCTTTCTCAAATATCTTTTCCTATAAAGTTCTAGAATACACGAACAAAACTTGTGAAGAGTTTCTCTAGCTACACGTGCAGACATTTTTAAATAGTCATCCATAATGTCCGAACTATTGCCGTACGCTAACTGCCTAAGTGCGGCCGTGACCTTTTGCCACGTACTAAATCCTAATTGCCCGGTTACATCGGGTTTTTGTTGGAAATAAAGATACTTCTCCTCAAGATCTCTAGATATCCTTAAAAATAAGTTTCTAATCATACGAAAACGACGCCTAAACATTTTTTTCATCATACTTAGGTTCCGCTGAAAAGTAATCGCTTACCAACAAATCGTTAGCGGTGTGCCGTTCACGAGCGATGTACCTTCTCCTCCGTTTAGGTTGTTGAGTCTCTTCCTCATCGTCTTCGTCTTCCACGATAGCTTTCACCACCGCCGCGATCGTTTGTAGAAATATTTCCACACCATCGTCAGATGATGATGACGATTCACTATAACTTGAAGAACTCATGGCAAGATTGTGTTTTATGTGTTTGATATTGTGTGAGAAAAATGTTAAATATGGTAAGGTATTTATAAAGGGAAAAAAAAATTTAAAGTAGTCCCCAACGGCTAGCCCAACGGCTAGTTTGAATGGGCCATTCACAGCCCGCCATGTCAGCTTGCTCCCCCGCCCCCCGCCCGGCTTGAAATCCAAGCCCCAAGGGCCACGCCCCAACCCAAGCCTCATACCCATAGCCAGTGTTGCAAAAATCGGCCTAGGCGGCCGATTAATCGGCGCCTAGGCGCTAGGCGGCTAGTTACTGACTAATTTTGAGCTAGTCGGCCAATTAATCGGAGTCGGTCAAAGTCGGTCAAAATTGGTCCTAGGCGGTCAAAAATCGGATTAATCGGCCTATATTAATCGGTTAAAATCGGTCAAAATCGGTCCCAGGCGGTCCTAGGCGGTCAAAATTGGTCAGAATCAGTCAAAATCGGTCAAAATCGAACCATACTATCTGAAACTTAAAGTATTTATGTGAATTTTGAAGTATTATTTTTATATTATTGGGTATATATATATAATTTTGAAAAAATACATATAAAAATCCCAATCCGATTAATCCCGATTAATCCCTAGGCGGTACCTCACCGCCCGACTAGCGCCTAGCGCCTTCTACAACACTAGGGCCGTTCAAATCGCTCGCCGCTCGTCGCTCGCTCGACGCTCGTTCGGAAATTGCTCGGAAAATGCTCGTTCGATTGGACGCTCGGTTGTAAACGAGCCGCTCTGCTCGGTTCGGTTTGTAAACGAGCCAAGCATGAGCAAAGGTCCGCTCGGTTCGGCTCGGCTCGAATTATTATGTTAATTAGTATATATATGCATGTACATATACACATACATCTATAAACATGTATATACACACATATATACACAAATATAAATTATACATATATATACACACACTTACACTTACATATATACTTAAATATAAATTAAATTTATAGTTTTATATGTACCAATCTATTAGATTTTGGTCAACTATATACAAATTGACGACTATATCTATACGTACTAGCCCAACCACGCCAATAAAAAATAAAATAAAATCAAAACTAAAAGCTAAACCCTAAACCGATAAACGACAGTCTGTTTATCGCCTCAATTTCATGTCGTTACCCTAAGTCGATCGTCTCCTGCTCTCAACGTAATTGTTCGTGCAATATGATCATCGCCTCGTCAGCCACAACATTGTTATTCATAAGAAAAATATTATGCCATGAAATGTGCATGTTTTTAAAGACATAAAAACTTGAGACCCACATTGTTACTATCTCTCTCAGCAAATTTAAATTGGGCGACACGGTTGTCCAAATCGCTCGAACTTCGCTCGACGCTCGCTCGGAATTTTTGCTGCTCGAAAAATGCTCGCTTGATTTGATGCTCGGTTTTAAATGAGCCGCTCCGCTCGGTTCGGTTTGTAAACGAGCCAAGCACGAGCAAAGGTCCGCTCGGTTCGGTTTGTAAACGAGCCAAGCACGAGCAAAGGGGCCAAAATGGTTAGTTATAGAGACCATGGGGGCAGATATGTTAAAAATTCTTATTTTGGGCTAATATAGTAAAAGTGATATAACCACAAGGGGCAAAAAACGTAATTTACTCTATTATTTAAGTTGGTTTTTGAGTAGTTGTATTTTTTTTTTGAACGGTCAAATTCTATGATTCATAGAACAGGGCCAGCATATGCTGTAAAAACCCAACAGTACAATACAAAAGTAAATCAAACAAAATAAATCAAACAAATACGCCCAACTATTACGCCACTATTTCACTATATCTCTTATGTTAAAGTCCACCCATCTCTCCCACACTATATCATGAAACTTCGATCTATTTTTTAATAAAATAAAACTATCCGCCATTATTGATTCGACTATACTGTTACCGGACCGGTTATTACCTTCAAATTCTTTTTCGTTCCGAGCCTTCCATATATTCCACATAGTAGTTTGAAATACTGCACTTATACTCTTTTCCACTCCTTTGAACCTGGAAGATCCTTCACATACTCTAATATATCCCTACATTCATGGAATTCGGTTGCTGTTGGAAGCTTTAGCCAAATAATTATATATCTCCATACTAGTTTTGATCCACTGCAGCCACAGATGACGTGATCGGCTGTTTCCTCCTGTGCGTTACATCTTGAACATATATGACTGTTAATAGGGATCCTTCGTTTAATTAGCTTCGTCTTTACCGGAATCCTCTCGATCGATGCTCTCCACGTAAAGTAATTTACTTTCGGCGGTACCCACTTATTCCAATATCTCCATTCCTCCTCCGCTCCGTCACTATTCTGTCTTGCTATTTGGTTTCTAATCTCCGCAACTGTGAACTCTCCCTTGTCGCTAGACTTCCACTTCCACTTATCTTCTCCTGTTTTAAACTTTACCTTATTGAGATGCTGTAACAAAACTGTCCATTGTGCCCATTCAACATCTGAATTTGGCGGTCTTACCCAACCTAGATTCCACTGATTCTCGTTCTCTAGCTTTGTGACGCAATCTTCCACTTTTACTTGTTTGTTTTTCGCTATCTTAAACAACTCTGGCAATCTTTCTTTGAAAATCATGCCGTCACACCATTTATCACACCAAAACTTCACAGTATTCCCTATGCCAACTTCCGCTGTAATCTCTCCTGAAACCGATACCCCGAGTCTTCGTAATTCTTTACCTGCAGCCACGATATCCTTCCATGTACATGCAATTTTGTTATTAATCGGAATAATATTATAGCATCTATTATTCTCATGAATTTCTTTCATTACTTTCGCCCACAACTCCTCCGGTTTCGTTTTATATTTCCACCACCACTTTAACATTAAAGCAAGATTTGTACTTCTCAAATCTCCTAGCCCAAATCCGCCTTGTTGTCTCGATCTTATCAATTTTCCCCATGCTATCCAACGTATCTTGTATTTTCCAGCTTTTCTGCCCCATATGAAATCCCTGCGTATCTTGTCTAAAGCTTTTATTACCTTTTTTGGTGCCAGATACATCGAGAAGAAGTAATTCAGAATGGTCCCCATCACTGCCTTTGCTAAGACCATCCTTCCAGCAAACGATAGGCAGTTTGCTTTCCAAGCCGATAGCCTACTATTGAATTTATCCAATACCACCTTCCAATACTTTTCTTTTTCATATTTGCACCAATTGTTAGGCCGAGGAATTTGAACGACATTGCTCCCATCTTGCAATTTAGACTCCGTGCCATGCTCTCAATTTCTTCAGCTTCCACTCCTATTCCGTACAGGCCAAATTTTATATAATTTATATAATTGTATAATTGTATGCTACACGCCAAATTTTGCGACTAATTATTTAAAAAAAAATTCTATTTTTTATTTAAGATGTAATATTATTTTCCTTTCATATATATAGCAAAAATATAAAGACGCGGTTGTAGTTTTATCTACAACTTTAGAATATGTTTTATCTCTCTTCGATATAATATATTGAACACAACGTATTCAACTAAGGCTTGGTATGTGATGAGATTTATATCAAAATCTTTCTATACTAATAAACAAAAATCCTTTTTGGACACGTGTCATTCTAATTTCTCACCCTTATTTTTTATTTATCTCTTTTATTAAATAATAATAATAATAATAATAAACATCAATTTAACTAAATCTATTTATCTCTTTTGTTTTCATAATTTGAAATTGATTTCTTTTTTAACTCTAAAGTTTTAATCTTTGGCAATTTAAGTCTAAAGTTTCAAACTTTGGTATTTTAACCCGTTTGATTAATTTGATTTTTCACTTTTAATTCAAAAGTTTTCATCTTTTGCAATTTAACCCCTTTAATTTTTTTTACTTTCAACCCAAAGCTTTTTATCTTTTGTAATTTAATCTCAACATTTTTTTACTTTCAACTTTAGTCTCTTATATACTTTTCATCTTTCATAAGTTCTCCTTTAACTTGTCGTTCTAAATTTCCAAGTTAACACGTCGCGACGTGTGTGTGGGGTTAAACGTTTTTTCATCTATTTTTTCCTGTTTGACATGTCCATCGCAGCGCGTCTATTTTTCCCATTTGATATGTCTGTCGCAACGTGCGAGTCAGAGATCGACTTAGTTATTTTTTTCTCGGTTTTACACATAGTCTCGTGGTCATGTGAGAAACATTTGTCTTTCATCTAACATGATATATAACTAATGAATCACCCGCCGCATTGTGGCGGGTGGTAATTCTAGTATAGATAAAACAAAAAAATCACTACGAAACATCTAAATTTATACATAACACTATATACGAAAACTTATATAATATCATATTACTTTTAAATAAACTTATGAATATTAAAAAGTTAACTAGTCTCACCAATTATATAATACTCTAATTTACAACATTGTTGAGCATTGAGTGTTTATACGTTGTGCATAAAAGGTTTATCACGCATTGGTTTATTGTACGGTAGGCTTAGTGGTTTGTTTGGTGCTGAGGAGTTGACACCTGCCATTTCATTGAGCATATAAGGTTGTTTTTTATAACACCTTCTTATTTAGGAGGTTTTAACCTAATTCTCTCCCAGCTCACAATCTCTCACCTCTGTTTCTCTCTTTAAAACGTTGGGTCTCTCACTTCTCTTTCTCTCTCTAAAACATTGAGCAAACGTATACTGCCACCAGTTCCATGCGGATGGGGAGCTATGGTTCTTTATGATACAGAGGCGATTGGGTGGTTTTAGAGTGAAAAATGGGACGACGGGTGTTACACCGTCAACGCCAAAGGCTTCGGCCGTCAATGATGGCGGTGATTTGCATTCTATTGTTGCATTGTTGGTTGGAAATTTTGAAGATCTGTTTTGCATACAGGATCTATTTTGCATACATGTTTGCTTCAAGTTTTGTGTGTTTGGGCAACACAGAGAGAAGATTTTGCCCCGCCGTTGCCGGCGGCTTTGGTCGTCCATGGCCGCGGTGGATTTACATTGCGTGATTCCTTCTTTTCTGTGTTTCACGCATTAAAGCTTTTTCTTTGAGTCGATGATAGTCACAGTGTGACTATGGTGTTGATTTGACTATGCATCTATGTGATAATGATGAGATTCACCTTGTCTGCAATGATGGTTGTGCTATTAGCTTTAGGATTTGTACGATTGGTTTCTATACAAACAATAGGCTGGTTTTGTTTGATTTTATGTTGGACTGTGTGTCAGAACTACTGATATCACTTTCTCTCTCTAACTTCATATCCCCCCCCCCTCTCTCTCTCTAACGTTTAAGATAAACCCCAAACACACACACATACACACATATGTGTGTGTAAATAGAGATGATGAGAAAGAGAAAGTGTGGCATACCGATTGGCATGGTGGTCGGACACAGCGTACGGTGGCGGAGCCACGATAGATTTGTGGAACATTGTAGTGTTCTTGACTTTTGTGGCTTGGTTTGGTTTTAAGATGTGGCTTTGTTTGGTTTTAAGATGCAGATCTTCATTTTCTCTCTTTAAGTTCATATCTCTTCTCTGTGTTTCTCTAATGTTTGATGTTAACCCCAAATAAACATACACATATGTGTGTGTAAAAAGAGATTATGAGACGGAGATAGAGAGTGTGATGGACCGATTCGCATGGCGGTTGGCCACCACCTACGGTGGTGGAGCCATAGAGCTATGTGATTTCTCAAACCTTTTATTGTATGTGTGTTATATATGGGTTGTTTTATTTATATATTTTTTGCTTTTGTGGGTTTGTGTTTGGCTTTAAAGCTAATTTGCATCTATAAAATAAGACATCCAGGCCACCATCTTCGGTGACGCAGCCTAGCCGTAATGTTAGTCTTTGTTTGACCAGGTGTTGTGGAATGTTGTTATATGATAGTGTTGGCATGGCAACTCTGGTTGTAGTCGTAGCAGCACTGAACCGAGCTTTGTTGATTACGGCGATGAGGATGTTTGAATCTAAGCTTCTTTTTTCGTCTTTTTTCCGACTTTAATTTGGTGGTTGTGTTGATGGTGTTAGCCATGTTGTTTGAAGATGGTGGCGGTTTTATTTTTTTACAGTTGTGGTGTTGGCGAATGTGATGGTTGTGGTGGCTATTGTTGTGATGATTTTGGTGGTTGTGGTTTACCATCGAAAAAAACATTTAACATAGTTACATATATCTAAAATATGTGAAGTAGCATGGAAGCCGACAACCACATACACATGTTTAGAAACAAAACGCATACAAACCTTGATTCTGGAACTCATGGGTATTGTCAAGGGTAAATGGACAACGATGGTTTATGGTGCAATAATCTGTACCCAAAACGAATTTACTTTCTTAATGATTGTGACAACACATCTTCAAGCCCCGCCGCGACGCATCGCGGCGGGCTACTCTTCTAGTTGAGTGTAAAAGATAAATGTTCAAGTGCAAATAGATTAACCTTCAAAATTATAGAATTAATTATACTGATGGTCTTCGTGGTAAAGATTATAATACGGTTTTTATATCAGTTTTTCAAAAATTTCACCTATACTCGTATTTTTCACTTGACGTAACACATATGGTTGGTCAGTGAACATCAAAGATTATAGATGTAATTTTTGAAAAGTTGAAAGTAAAACTTTAGTATGATTTTCTCGTATGATCATCTTGTTGTAAATAATATATAATATTTAAAGGATTCATGATGATCATCTTGTTGTAAATAATATAATATTTAAAGGATTCATGATGATCATCTTGTTGTAAATAATATATAATATTTAAAGGATTCATGATGATCATCTTGTTGTAAATAATATAATATTTAAAGGATACATGATAATCATATCAACATACATCACATCATTAATAAATTTACATACTTAAATCGTTTTGTGACATGTAACTGACTAGCCGGGTTCAAAGTATTTATCACTTTTGGTGTCACACTGTAAATGGGTTCCTAAGGGTGAAGGGAGTGGTTAAACAGGTGAAAGTGGCAAACTTTAAAATGGACCAATTAGAGAGTGCCACGTCAGAGAGGAGAAAAAGTTTAAACTTTGCTGAAAAGTGTTGGCAATGGTGTAGATAGTTGAAAGTGGCAAACTTTTTTTTTGTTTTTTAATTTTTTTTTTTTGAACTATGGCAGTTTAAAACTTTAAATCATTTTTTTTTCTACCTTCCACCACAAATACCCATCTCACCTTACAACTACTAAAAAGTACGAACTGAGAAGGTCAAAGCTATATCGATCTGCAAGTTCTCTACTACCAAAAAGACAAAACTTGACACAAAACCCTATATAAGAGGTTTCATATGAAGTTACAGGTCCGACGATCGTAGCCGGAGGTGCCGGCCGAGCTCCGGCGCCATCTTTTCCGGCTGTTACGCACACTTTCTCCATCTCTCCAAAATCTGCAACCGGAGGAGCTCCGGCCGTCGTTCCGACAGTAACACCGGCAAACACCCCCATAAATTCCTTCCTCGTACCGCCACCATCACCACTCGCCACCACCACCACCACAACCACAACCACGGCCACCACCACCACCGGTTCCAACACCTCCTGTTCACCACCGCCGTAGCAACACAACCACTGCCACCGGAAACCACCGTCACCAGTCGCCGTAGCACGGAAAAACATGCTCCAATCATTATTGCCCCTCTCTCTCTCTCTTCATGCCGAGCGGCAAAGGTTCACCGATTTTTCGAGTTTGCCGAGCCGCAAAGGTGGCCGGCGGCGGTGTTGCCGCGCGGCAAACACCTTTGCCGTTTGGTTTGCCGAGCCACTCCCTTCACCCTAAGCCATCTAGATATTTTTTTTTTTTTTTCTAGATATCTGATTCTATGTACAAAGACTCAAATAGTTTGTTCCATGAATCCATTCCCATTGAGATAGTTGAGTTTCCATTTGATTAAACATCAATTGCAATGCTAGAAAACGTTCTCTCTGAAATATACATGTGGCACATTCATTTTGAATATAACATCGGTGGGTATTATTATATTATATAATACCATAATGCAGGTGCTGCACTAAACACGGGTTTTTCTTTATTGTTGTAGTGAATGCAACGAAAAGACCCGGAAATAACGAATAATGAAATAATTCATACTGTTATTGTTACTATTACTATTATTAAAAATCTTGAGTTAACTGTCATTTTCGTCCATGTGGTTTGGTAGAAAATGTCAATTCAGTAAAAAAAAAAAAAATTGTGCCAGTTCCGTCCTCAACGTTTTTAACAGCGCGTTATCTTTTTGAACTGAAGTGCCATGTTTCAAAAATGTTGAGGACGGAACTGGCGCAATTTTTTTTTCGACTGAAGTGACATTTTCCACCAAACTACATGAACGAAAATGGCAGTTAACTCAAAAATGTTATAACCTTCTTTCTAAACATTCATTATATATAATACTTACTTAATGTGACTATGGAGTGTGGGGGTCATGGATTGAAACATTATTTCCACATAGGACCATTAATTAAATGGTACACCACTCCCCTCCTTGATTGATGGTGGTTCCCATAGATTAAACCACTATTACCATGACCCTCCCATTTGATAATTTTAAGACAAAAATAAATTTAAAAGATAAATTGATTTTGAATGTCCTTCCCACATATTTCTTTTCTATATATCGCGCTCCGGCTCAGGTGCTAAAATCTTTGGAACGACTGAGACAGGTTTTCTTTTGGGGTGGAAGTGAGGAGAAGGAACACATGAATTGGGTGGTGTGACATAACATCCTAAGGCCGGTGGAATATGGAGGTATTGGAGCAGGTTCGTTAAAAGACGCCAACCGCGTCATGTAAGCAAAGTGGTGGTGGAGGTTCAAAACGGAGCCCCACGCTCTTTGGCGAAAGGTCGTGTGGTCAATCCATAGTGAGTTAGCCCCATATTGACAAGACGCCTTATATCTTAATATATTCTATTGATGAGAGAATCAAAGAATTTGTTTTTTATCAAAAGCGAAAGTAATTCCTGTGTTTACATCAAAGGTTAGTGGGAGTAGTTTTATGACAAGGTATACAGATGACCATACTATTTTTTTGCAAGTAACATTTTAACCTTGTATGTTAGTAAGTTTTGGCTTGGGAAATGCTTTACAATAAAAGGAATGTAGCCAATATCGCTTATTTTGGGAATAAATTATCTATTATCTATTGAAATAGATCAGGCGACTTGGTAATTCAAGTCAAGAAGATAGAAAGAGAGTAGCATAGTAAATATGTAACTTCAATACTTTCTTTTTTCCAAATGGCTTACTCACACGTTCAATAACTCTGCTCCTAAATCTATACCAATATGAGACTAAAACCCTCGACCACTTGAGGAGAAACACCTAATCACGCACCTTGACACTGGTTGGCTACAAACCCGTTGGTATTCGATACTTATGTAGAGAGGAATTTATAACAGCATTTGCTCCGAAAGAGAGATGTTCATATCATGTCAATTGGGTTACTCGTGTTGCATTATATTTTGCGTTTATGAGATAGACATTTATGATAATGATCTCTCCTTACGTAAATGATACCATCGTCTGGTCTCGTAAAGACCTCAATAAGATGGATGATACGTCTACGACATAGGACTACTCAAATGAACCCATTAAGAAAATGAGTAACCCAAAGCCAACAATTCTAGTATCTAGTATCACTTCCGGACAAATCAACCGTTTTTGGCCCAAGAATATAATTGGTTATCTCGAGATTGGGCCTAGTTATCTTGAGTTTGGGCCGTAATAGGGGTCAACTCAACAACACGACCACCCGTAACCATTTTCTGGTCAGATGAATTGTCCAATCCATTTCCTTCTCTAAAAACTCTGGAACTTTCAAACCTTTTCTTTTCCTTCGTTAAATGAAACTCAGAAACACAAGAAAGTCCTGAAAGATTAGTAGCCCAAATGAAGGAGCAAGCTTCATGTACTAAGCACAACATTTTCTATCTTTTAAATGTTTTAAACATAAAAAAAATACTTTGCTTACATACCCTATACAAGACCAGACCATTTCCGACACAAATAATCTAGCCGGTTTATTTTCATTTTTTATGCAACCGTAGTTAGCGCTTAGGCTGCTTGGAACTTTCATCAAAACTGATTGAACCAAATCATGAACACTCGTACACCTAAGATGATTCACCTTGGTTAGACACTTTCTTATTTTCATTTTTTTGCGAACTAGAGGTTTGGTTTGAGTGAATTACGGAGAGTGTAGTCGAAGTTTCACCATTTTTTTGTGTTGTATCAAGCAGATCCATAACTTTATTTCTTTTCTTTGATAGATGTGTATTGCAACAATCCTGCATATTATTTTCTTTTTGATCAAGTTACGATTTTCCCTACAACTACTTATCGATCGATTTTAGAACCGGTTGCTTTAGGGATCTTTGTTAATAACTAAACTGCTGCTAGTTTCTTCAAATCATCCTTTTGGATCTTGTTTGACTTGATCATATGAACCTGCTGCTGCTGCTGGATTTTTTGTGTTGGCTGCTGTTCATCCTCGGCTGGTTTCTATCATCGATCTTCATGAATTATGATGTTATTAAACTTTATTATCAATTAATTTTAAATTTTGATAATTCCGTAATTTAATTACTTTGATAAATCGGTA